>BTHU01000003.1:58003438-58548438 GCA_036184795.1 Tokudaia tokunoshimensis | reverse complement strand
GGCTTGGGATGCCCACACAGACCTCCTGGCTGCTCTGTCCTCTGAGGCCCAGGGTCAGGCAGCAGGTGGGACCTGCCCCATCTCACAGCATTGTGCACTGACTTCCTTTCATGGACAAACTTCTGGAACAAGCAAGCCACACCTGCTCCAGCCTGTCCTCGCCACTCACTCGAATGTCCAGTTCCCTGCACTGGCTTCTGTCCCGGCTTTTCATTACAAGGTCATCCATGACTTTCCAGTCCAGAAGGGAGACCTGATGGGGGGGTCCTTCCCCTCCTGGACTCCCGGAGATGCCATGCCTTAGTGACTTTGGAGTCAGGGTACCACGGTGATTCTTTCATGCCTTTCACCTTATGAACCTCCTTGCATAAGAAGAGACACTTCTTCAAGCATGTGTCTCTAACACTGCCACCATGCCCATCATAACACAGAACTCTTTTTAGCTTCCTCAAACACAATCTGCTCCGCTAAGTTAGCTTGTTTTGGTCCAACCCTTGACACGTGCACCTTCAAACCTAAGCTGACACTATTTCTACCCCGTGAATGTGCATACTCCTGCCTGTCCTACCCAATGTCTCACTGCCCTCTGCTCTTACAGGCAATCTCCCTTTAATTTATTCATTTACTTGAGGCACTGATTTGGGGATCCGCCCAGCTATTCTCCTGGATGCTAGAGATAGCACAGGGAGGAAGGCCCACATAGACACAGAGCCTGCAGGAGCAAACACCAACAGTAGAGAGACAATAATCATAGACAAACCAAGGGACAGTTGCAGAGGAAAAGCTTGGGGCACCCGAGGAAGCACTGACTGGGAGTGGGGGGTAAGGGAACCCCTTCTGGGGAACTAACCTATTCAAATATACTATGAAGGTAGCAGAGTTGGTGAAGAAAGGTGGGAGGAGTCTTCCAGATGGAGCAAAGGGCATACACAGATGCAGGGAACGTTTCTGTGTCCTTGTAGTGTACTACATAAGATACAGTGTTCCCAGTGAGGCCGGAGGGGCAGAAGGCCACACCATGCAGGGCTGTGCCGCTATGTAGGGATGTTTAGACACACCCAAAGTGCATGGAAACCAGACCCACAGCCTGCCAGGCTCTGTATGGTTTGCCACTCCCACCCCCACCCATGCCCACAAGCTCTCTCTATGAGACTTCATAGTCTTTAACTCTTCCCTGCTGTTCTGGCTGCCCCACCTCCCCCTCTCCTTACTAACTCATCCTTGGCTACTGAGTTTTACTCCTCTTTCTATTTTGATAATCTAGGCTTGGGCATTTGGGAATCAGTAACAACCCAGAACCCTATTCAGCTATCATACTACTAAGGAGGAAGTTTAGCATTTATTAAGCACCTACTGTGTGCAAAGAACCATGTCAAGCACTTCATATGCATTATTTCAGTTAATCTTCAACAGAATCCTGTGGCGTAGATAATGTTACTGCCTCTGCTGGGTAGTGAAGTCATAGCATAGGCTGGTGACAAAGTCAGCAATCCAGGAGTTGACACTAAGTCCCATGCTCTTCATCAGTAGGGTCTAGCAAGCATGGGCCACCTACTCATTTAAAGATGGCATGCACGTGGACCTCATCATTCAAGCAGCAAGAGTGGGGTAATGACTATCTATGAAATATAACACCAGAAAGAAAGGCATGCCAGATACATACTTATCAGTTTTGAATTATTTATTTATCATGCTATCTATGATATTGTTTATTTGGAACTTTGTTAGAAGTCCGGTAGTGTTAAAAGAACCTGCAAAAGTCTAGCCAAATCCCCGTGTTTCTGAGAGAGCAAGCAATCTTTCCACTCTGGAAGCTACACACAGGCAGCCAACAGATGGGGCTGGTCCTAAGGATGGCCTCTCAAGAGAGACTATGAAATAACTCATCAATCAACCCACCAGGGCAAGGTAGTTCAGGAAAGGCTGTAAGGTAACAGGAAAAAATGACAGTCATGTATAAAGAGTATTCTAGTTTTCTGGGCATTTAGGAAATGTTTTTCTCACATAGGATTCATGGTATTTGGTGATAACTGCTTCTTGCCTCTCTGGCTTACAAGCCCTTTGCACCAACCCATCCATGGACCCATAAAGGTGCTGACTGTCTCCAAGGAACTGCACAGAATACAGAAGGTGCTTGCCTTTCTCCTTACTGAGGAAAGGGTCACAGTATGGAATCAGGATACTGGTGATTACACACTGGGTGCCTGAGTTCACTCCTGGGGATGGACCACTGGAATTCTAGAAAGGAGAATGGAGTGAAAGACGAGCTGGGGCTGCTCCCATCATCCAAAGTTGGCTAAAAGGAGAGAAGACAAGTGAGGTGGGGGTTGGGTGAGATGGAGGAAACCAAGCCACAAACAAGAAGCAACAATGGCCTGTTTGCCTACTCCAGCCTCCCCGACATGACTGGTCCTCAGGGACCCAGTCACATTAAAAGTTAGTCCAGAGGTCCCAAGTCTCCACCACAGCCACCCTCCCTATTCAGTCCCACAGTACCCTTAGGTGTCTGATAGCTCTGGCTACTGTTGGTTTAAGCTTACTAAAGGTGCATACTAGAGCTGACGGTGGTGGTGATGAAGCCTACATGGGCAGGCTTTGGGTCTAGCGAGGACGGAAGTTGGTGGTAATTTTGGTGCTGTAGGGATTGTGAGTCAGGATGCTGAGGAGGAAGAATGGGGAGGATGAAGGTACATCTCAGATAGTGGGCTTTCTGGCCCATCTGTGACCGTCTGTTCTGCATATACATCTAGGGCACAGGACAGTGCTAGGTATTTAATACTCAAGTCTGCAGAAGTTCCACGTAGATATTGAGATAGGAAAGAGTATGCTTTATGTGCCCAGGAGAGGAACACATTTGTGCTTACCTAAAGTTGTCATTCTTTCCTTCTCTCTCTCTCTCTCTCTCTCTCTCTCTCTCTCTCTCTCTCTCTCTCTCTGTGTGTGTGTGTAAGAGGGAGGGTGATGTGGTACATGTATGTCATCACAGTGCACTTTGCATGGCATGCTTATGGAGGTCAGAGGTCAACCTTGTGGAATCAGTTCTCTTTTTCCACCTTTACATGGGTTGCAGGGATAGAACTCAGAATGTGAGACTTGTCAGCAAGTGCTTTCAGTGGTTGATGAGCCATTTCAATGGTCTTTCTCTCTCTCTCTCTCTCTCTCTCTCTCTCTCTCTCTCTCTCTCTCTCGAATTATTGTTAGTACTCACCCCTTCACTAAATGGAGAGAGATCAAAAAAAGCCAAAATGAGCCCACAGTTGGAGCGGTGCTGTGTAGCTTTCAGAAGTGACAGCCATTAATAGTTGTTCTTTCCAGAGCCTCATGTGAAGCTGAGGCATATAGCTACGGGTGTGGCCGGGTGGTTTATGAGAGTGTGCATTCCTGAGCCCCGCCCCAGCTTGATTTTCTGTGCTCTGGAGGAAAGGACCAAGAAGCCCCATTTTAACAGAGCCCCGGGTCATTCGTGTGCATACTGAAGTTTAAGAGCTGCTGTCAGAGAGGCTCATGCTGGAGAAGAGGGACTTTACTCTACTTCAAAGCTGGGTCTTGTGACTTTGAGTGATTGACAGGGGAACATTCGTTTTTAAGATTTTGACTAAAGTAAATAGGACAGTGTGGCTGGCAATGAAAAACAGGGGATTTATAGGAAAATAAAACACAACGTGATCTGATGGGTTGTATGTAATAGCCTATATGCCCAATGGGTTTTGCAGAAAGACTGGCTTGGGGGACCTCAGGAAAGCTCACTGTGAGTCACAGCATCACAGCACTAGTGGTGATGACTCAGTCTTCTCTATTTTAGACAAAATTCAAGGAAAGAGAAAGCTGGAGGGGGTGTGGGGGGACAGGGTGTCATTTGTTGCCTGCTCCTGGGGTCCACTCCAACCACCTGGAGCAGTGCTCAGATGACAGTTTGTTCAGGATCCTTAGTCTTGTTTGGAGCCAGAGAAAAAGAGAGAAAATAAGAACAGATGACCAGGAAGCATGGATAAGCTGAAGTCGAACTTAGGAAGTCTAACTGGCAAGGGAGTAGAAGGAAGGAGAGGTACAATCAGGGAAGACACAGAAATGGAGGAAGGCGGAACCTAAGAAGTAGCCACAGAACAGAGGGTAGCAGGACTTAGCCCTCGCAGAGCCAAACAGTCCCCAGGTTACTCGGTGGAGATAAGACACCCCAAAGGGGTTGTAGAATGCAAAGAATCAAACTACAAATGTAACAGAATTGGAAGGACAGAAAGGGAAAATAGGTATATCAGTAAGGCAGATGCAAATTAAAGAAATGGAATAAGAATAAACAAAAACACCAGGTAAGAAGCAAGGTACTGTCTTCAAAACAGGAGAGCTCTCATTGTTTGAGTAAGGAAGCATAAGGAAATGAGAGATCAGATGGATGGGAAAGGATAAGGTTTTAGCATGATTATCTACACAGAAAGTTCCCAAGAATTCCAAAGAAAGAAAGATGTCTTAGAAATAATGAGTTCAAGGTGAAAAAGCTACAAAATAAACATAAAAATGCAACGATATATTCTGTTGTAGAAAGAGTTCAGATTCAAATATAAAAATACACCACTATGGTGCAAATGACTCCCAATATTTAGATGTAAATTTAACAAAACTTGGACTAGATTTGCATACTAAAGTGAGTGTGGTGGTGCCTGTCAGTAGTCCCAGCACTTGGGAGGTGAGAACGGGAAGACCAGAACTTCAAGACCAGCCCGGGGTGCATGAGACATGAGTCAAGAAATAAAACAAGGGGCTGGTGAGATGGCTCAGTGGTTAAGAGCTCTCACTGCTTGAGTTCAATTCCCAACAACCACATGGTGACTCACAACCATCTGTAATGAGATCTGATGCCCTCTTCAGGCAGGTGGATGTATCTAGCAGAGCACTCACACATTAAATAAATAAAAGGTTTTTTTTTAAACAAAACAAAACAAAAAAGGCTTGTGTGCTCAGAGCTGTGATGCTAATGGAAAAGTCATGAAGTAATGGAGAGGTACAGCATCTTCTCACATTGACATACAACACTCTAAATACACCACTCTCTCCGACTTGATAGGAGAGTCTCTACAGTTATGTCTTACTTATACTATATACATATAAATACATACATACAACACAACAAAACACAACCCAATATAATATAATAGCATAATTTTCCAAACTCTAGGGAATTCCTTTTTGTGTATAAACAAGATTATTCTGAAGCTGCTGTGTATGAGAAAAATTACCAGTTAAAGCAACCCACAAAAAGAATTGATTGGAAACCCAACTCTTGTGTGTTTCACCTCACAGAAGCTACAACCTGGCTTGTGTGGTGCAGACAGAAGGACAGACAGAATGGAGAGAGCAGAGTTAGACACCCTCCTCCCCAAACCCCCCTCACAGATGTGTCAGCTGAGTCTTCATAAAGGCATGGGCTAAGTGCAGAGGAGGGAAGGCTATCTACAAATGGTGCTGGGGTCAACTAGCACAAAAGGAAAATGGGCCCCCAGACCGTCTCACGGTTTCCCCAGAATTTCATCAAAATAATCTGTGTCCCACAGAACAGTAGGAAAGCTGTAAGACTTTTAGAGAAAATATAGTGCAGTTCAGAATTTAGCCTTAACATTAAAAATCCCATTTATAGCCAGGCACAGTGACACACACCTTTAATCCTAGCATGTTGGAGGCAGAGTCAGATAGATCTCCATGAGGGCAGCCTGATCCACATATCGAGTCCAGCCCTAGCTACTTAGTGAGACCCTGTCCGCGGGAAAAAAAAAAGCAACAATCACAAAATCCCATTTATAAATGAAAAATTCCTAAATTAGACTTCATGGAAATTAAATTCTCCATTTATGTGTTGGAGGTGGTATGTGTGTTTTCATGCGCACACAACTGCTTCAACAGCTCTCCAGCCCTAGTGTGAGTGTGTGAACGTGTGTGTGTGTGTGTGTGTGTGTGTGTGTGTGTGTGTGTGTGCCAAGGTCTCTTGCTGAACCTGGGGTTCAGTGACTCACAGACTAGCTGCCCAGGGCTGCAGGGATCGGCTTGCCTCTGCATCCCCAGAGCACACACCACTGTGGCCAACTTTTATTTGGATGCTAAGGATCCAAAACGGAGAAAATGAAAAGCTAATGTGCTCTATAAAAACGGGAAAACACCACGAAGAGACATTTCACAGGAGCAGGCAGACATAAACACAGCACATGTTCAAGTAAATGGTCACAAAGCACAAATTAAAACCACAAGGAAACATTGCTGCATCCCTAGGAGAAATGACTAAAATGAAAACGATGATAACACTCATGGGATGATAACACTCATGGGATGATAACACTCATGGGATGATAACACTCATGGGATGATAACACTCATGGGATGATAACACTCATGGGATGATAGCACTCATGGAATGATAACACTCATGGGATGATAGCACTCATGGGATGATAACACTCATGGGATGATAGCACTCATGGGATGATAACACTCATGGGATGATAGCACTCATGGGATGATAACACTCATGGGATGATAGCACTCATGGGATGATAGCACTCATGGGATGATAACACTCATGGGATGATAACACTCATGGGATGATAACACTCATGGGATGATAACACTCATGGGATGATAGCACTCATGGGATGATAGCACTCATGGGATGATAGCACTCATGGGATGATAGCACTCATGGGATGATAGCACTCATGGGATGATAGCACTCATGGGATGATAACACTCATGGGATGATAGCACTCATGGGATGATAGCACTCATGGGATGATAACACTCATGGGATGATAGCACTCATGGGATGATAACACTCATGGGATGATAGCACTCATGGGATGATAACACTCATGGGATGATAGCACTCATGGGATGATAGCACTCATGGGATGATAACACTCATGGGATGATAGCACTCATGGGATGATAACACTCATGGGATGATAGCACTCATGGGATGATAGCACTCATGGGATGATAACACTCATGGGATGATAACACTCATGGGATGATAGCACTCATGGGATGATAGCACTCATGGGATGATAACACTCATGGGATGATAGCACTCATGGGATGATAACACTCATGGGATGATAGCACTCATGGGATGATAACACTCATGGGATGATAGCACTCATGGGATGATAGCACTCATGGGATGATAGCACTCATGGGATGATAGCACTCATGGGATGATAGCACTCATGGGATGATAGCACTCATGGGATGATAACACTCATGGGATGATAGCACTCATGGGATGATAACACTCATGGGATGATAGCACTCATGGGATGATAGCACTCATGGGATGATAGCACTCATGGGATGATAGCACTCATGGGATGATAGCACTCATGGGATGATAGCACTCATGGGATGATAGCACTCATGGGATGATAGCACTCATGGGATGATAGCACTCATGGGATGATAGCACTCATGGGATGATAGCACTCATGGGATGATAGCACTCATGGGATGATAGCACTCATGGGATGATAGCACTCATGGGATGATAGCACTCATGGGATGATAGCACTCATGGGATGATAGCACTCATGGGATGATAGCACTCATGGGATGATAGCACTCATGGGATGATAGCACTCATGGGATGATAGCACTCATGGGATGATAGCACTCATGGGATGATAGCACTCATGGGATGATAGCACTCATGGGATGATAGCACTCATGGGATGATAGCACTCATGGGATGATAGCACTCATGGGATGATAGCACTCATGGGATGATAGCACTCATGGGATGATAGCACTCATGGGATGATAGCACTCATGGGATGATAGCACTCATGGGATGATAGCACTCATGGGATGATAGCACTCATGGGATGATAGCACTCATGGGATGATAGCACTCATGGGATGATAGCACTCATGGGATGATAGCACTCATGGGATGATAGCACTCATGGGATGATAGCACTCATGGGATGATAGCACTCATGGGATGATAGCACTCATGGGATGATAACACTCATGGGATGATAGCACTCATGGGATGATAACACTCATGGGATGATAGCACTCATGGGATGATAGCACTCATGGGATGATAACACTCATGGGATGATAGCACTCATGGGATGATAACACTCATGGGATGATAGCACTCATGGGATGATAACACTCATGGGATGATAGCACTCATCGGATGATAACACTCATGGGATGATAGCACTCATGGGATGATAGCACTCATGGGATGATAGCACTCATGGGATGATAACACTCATGGGATGATAGCACTCATGGGATGATAGCACTCATGGGATGATAGCACTCATGGGATGATAGCACTCATGGGATGATAACACTCATGGGATGATAGCACTCATGGGATGATAGCACTCATGGGATGATAGCACTCATGGGATGATAGCACTCATGGGATGATAGCACTCATGGGATGATAGCACTCATGGGATGATAGCACTCATGGGATGATAGCACTCATGGGATGATAGCACTCATGGGATGATAGCACTCATGGGATGATAGCACTCATGGGATGATAGCACTCATGGGATGATAGCACTCATGGGATGATAGCACTCATGGGATGATAGCACTCATGGGATGATAGCACTCATGGGATGATAACACTCATGGGATGATAGCACTCATGGGATGATAACACTCATGGGATGATAGCACTCATGGGATGATAACACTCATGGGATGATAGCACTCATGGGATGATAGCACTCATGGGATGATAGCACTCATGGGATGATAACATTCATGGGATGATAGCACTCATGGGATGATAGCACTCATGGGATGATAACACTCATGGGATGATAACACTCATGGGATGATAGCACTCATGGGATGATAACACTCATGGGATGATAGCACTCATGGGATGATAACACTCATGGGATGATAGCACTCATGGGATGATAGCACTCATGGGATGATAGCACTCATGGGATGATAGCACTCATGGGATGATAACACTCATGGGATGATAGCACTCATGGGATGATAACACTCATGGGATGATAGCACTCATGGGATGATAGCACTCATGGGATGATAGCACTCATGGGATGATAGCACTCATGGGATGATAACACTCATGGGATGATAGCACTCATGGGATGATAGCACTCATGGGATGATAACACTCATGGGATGATAGCACTCATGGGATGATAGCACTCATGGGATGATAGCACTCATGGGATGATAGCACTCATGGGATGATAGCACTCATGGGATGATAACACTCATGGGATGATAACACTCATGGGATGATAACACTCATGGCTGCCAAGGTTGGCGGTGGGGGGGGGGGAGGCTCATACGTTATTCATGAGGATATACAACAGTTCAGTCCAGCCAGAGAAGAGTTTGGTGGTTTCAGTGAGAACTAAGCCTGAAACTTCCATAAGAGTCACAATCTATTCTCTGAGTCATTTATTCCTGAGATTAAGACTAATGTTTAGCCGGGCAGGGGTGGCGCACGCCTTTAATCCCAGCACTTGGGAGGCAGAGGCAGGCGGATTTCTGAGTTCAAGACCAGCCTGGTCTACAGAGTGAGTTCCAGGACAGCCAGGGCTATACAGAGAAACCCTGTCTTGAACTCCCCGCCCCCCCAAAAAAGACTAAGGTTTAACTCAAAATCCCACAAAGCAACTCTGTTCACCAGAGCCAATGGTTAGAAACAACTCAGATTCCGTTTGGTAGGTGAATGATTAAGCAAACTGTGGTATGTCCACACCATGGATATCTACTTAGCAGTGAAAAGGGACAAACCTGGTGACACAGGCAGCAAAACAACAGACCCTCCGGATGGATCATTATGCAAAGTGTAAAGAGTTATCTTAAAAAGGTAATTGCTACATGATTCTGTGTTTAGACGAATGATTGTTGGAGGATGGGGGAATTCCTGGTTTCAGGAGCCGAAGCGGGGGTGGGGGGTGGGGGTGGGGGTGGGGGTGGGACAGCCGCGCACAGTGCCTGGGACTATGAGGGGAAACAGAGACCCCCTGTGGTGGTGGACACTGCTCTATACTTTAACTATTGTTGGCACTGTCCAGTTTGTGACATTGTACCTCAGTTTCACAAGATCTTGCTTCTGTAGAAAACCAGAAATGTGTGTGTTTACGAGATCTCACTTTTGTAGTTCTTACAACTGCATATGAACCCAGACATTTTGAAAAGTAGTATTAGGGTTCAAAGTGTAGCACAATGCTTCAGCTAGTAATGAATCAGCATTTGTAAGGTAGCAGGTTCAATCCTCACACAGCTCATATTTTATGATCTCCCCATTTCTGTCTAGCCCCCCTTTGAGGTGGCAAGATGACAGAGAGATGACACTATTAATTTAGAGTCCTTATTTGTTCATATCTGAGTTTCGGGAAGCTTAGCTGGATGCCAGTCTTACATTCAGAAAAGCTCAGAGTGCTTTTTAGCTAACTCTCCATCCAAGGCTCAGCTGCACCCTCCTGGATGTTGGGGGTCAGTGGTACCTTCATCCTCAGATACTCCCTGCATTTCTTCCTCACTACAGGCTGTAGGAAGCCTCTGGATGCCAATGGGCACCTGCATCACAGCAGCTCAGGGGCAGGAGGCTTCCTTCAGGCCTCAGGCCTCCTTTACTGAAAGGAGTATTCTTCATTTGGCACCTACAAAAGATCTCACGGCTCCACGCCTGGTCCCCACTGGGTATCTGAGCACGCTTGGTTCCTTTCAGATTCTCTGTGCCCCAATTTTATCTTCTCAAAGGCAGAAAGGGCTTGTAGCCAGGGATGCATTTTTCTGGGGGTCTCTTCTTAGCCTCTCAGAGTCTCAGCACTCTCCTGCCTCATCTGGGGTCAGAGTGGCAGGGAACACTAATGGCACACTTGCAATGGTGTCTGCCATCTCTCTTCCCTTAACTCATTTCCCCGACCTTTTTGTCTTTTCAGCTTGTGGCCCAGGTCCTGGAGCATAAAAACATAGGCTTTGTGATGGTGGATTCAAGGAAGGAGGCCAAGCTTGCCAAGAGGCTGGGTAAGTTTGAAATTTAAAATCTGTTAGGAAGAAACAAATGTATCTCATAAAAAAATGAAGTTGAATTTATCTTGCATGGTAACTGGATTATTTTCAAACACATACTAAAAGATGGTATGCACACCATTGTGGGTCAGAGTAGAGCCCATTATAAGAACACCTAGACCTCAACCTAACAGTTTGGCAGGAATCGTTTAATTTATCTTTGCAGTAGTATCAGGCAGAGAGAACTTCTTGAGAAACTAATGTGAGGCACTTGGGCCCTTACTGACAGCTCTCACAGCAGCTCGAAGCCCAGCTTCTCCATCTTCGTGCCTCAGTGGCTTGAGTGGGCCTCTCTGGGAACTTCACAGCAGCCAGAGCACACTGCATTTACAGCAGGGTCTCGGAGGTCCCAGAGGTCAGGCTGACTCCCAACTGGGAACCTTCAGCCTGGATGGATTTGGTGAGAGATGGTAGAGAGACAATATGCTGGGAGCTGTAATCTCTCCTGTCAATATGCCACGATCAAGTGCCCTTTACGATTCCTACCCTATAATCCCAGGGAGAAAGGGCACGGGGAACCCCTCTGCTTTACAAATACCACCCCCAATGGTGTCCATTTAGGTTTTTCCGCATGACCAGTGGAGAATGGCTATTAAAAATAGCAGGAGGTTTTGAAACAGTACCTTTGAAGAAAGGTTAATTGAGTTTGGAGTAGTAAACACAGAAAAAGGAAAGAAGCTTAGTGGCGGTTCGGCGGATATCTTCGGGTACATGTAGGTGCATTATCCCAGGTACATGCAGGTGCATTATCTCAGGTGCATGCTGGTATATTATCCCAGGTGCATGCTGATGCATTATCTCAGTTCCATGCAGGTGCATCATCCTAGCAAGTTAAAAACAACTCTTTTCCTATTTTATTTCTTAGAAGACCAGACATTTTTAAAGATAAGATTTATATCATAGAAAACTACTTAAGTTAGACACAAAGAGGAGCTCATGCCTATAAAATGGTGACCTTCTGCGAATGGCTGGCATTTCTCTTTCCCTGGAGACATAATAAGAATACCTTCTCTGCCCAGAGCATGAAAGTAAAACACATTCAGCTCTTCCTAGAGTCAAAAACAATTTAATGAGTTCAGCTTTTCCTGCAGCCCATTGGTTCTTAGCCTCTTCCCTAACCCACCACTGTTTTAACGAGTAGGTGGTATTTGGGAGCATTTTTAGTAAATTTTAAACAAAAAAACGCTAGTGTTCTAGAAATACTCAAATCTAGGCAGCACGGACTGAGCAAAAATTCACAAGAACAGGCTGGCCAAGGGCATGGTGGGGCTTGGTATGTTTAAGTACATTCTCCTCTAAGCTTGCCTTGGAGGGATGAAGTAGCTGCCCTCTAGATACTGGATCTTAGGGATGTGGTTGTGTTCTGCAAACCTGCCCCTTTGTCCTTGTCCCCTCTCCTGGTTGTCTTACTGCAGGTGGAGCTCTGCCCTTGGGAGTTCATCATTCAAGACAAGCTCCCAAGCAGGACCCTGACTGATGCCCTCTGGGACATATTTTAAGATCAGATATCACGAAAGTCAAGAATACTCTATGTCCAGTGCTGGGATGTGCCGGGGTCTCCTTAGGTGAACCATGGGGCAGTAGGCAGTGCCCAGCCCTCTTGCTCTTGAGTGTCTTTTGTGATTCATTAGGAGAACGTATTTCCTAGGTAACAGAGTCTGAAAGCAATTAATCTGAAAAATTAAAGAACCTTGGCTGTTTAATATTCAGCCCAAAGGACACCACATCCCAGCAAGGGTTGGTTAAAGTACACCTCTCTGTACCCAGGGTGCTGGGCCAAAAGTGAAGCTGTGTTCTGCCCTCTCAGAATCTGCCAGTGACCTCAGTGAAGTGCGACTCAGAAGGGCTGTCCATCTGCACGTCCAGGCTCTGTACAAGAGGCTGGGTTCTGGAGAAGACAGCACCCCAATTGTCAGAGATTGTCCTATGAGAGCAAGCAGCAGCAAGCGATGGGAGCAGGAGCGAAACATTAGATGAAAACGGGCTCAAAGACAGAAGGAGTCACCAAGATGGAGTCAGGGATGGAGGCCACTCTGAGTTTAGAGAAAAGGGAGAAAGGAGTGAAGCTCCACTCTGCCTCTTGCTAGACACACCCTTTCATAACAGCATGCAGCCCAGCAGCTAGGAGAGTATCTCAGACATGAGGAGCCTGGTCCGGCCAAGGTGTGTGGAGAGGTGGTGTTGCCATTAGCTTATTGAGGGCCTTGAAGCCCGGGTAAGGCGACAGATAGACAGACAGTGATATTACAGGTTCTGAGAAGGAGAGTAGCTTTTGAATTCAAGGCCAACCCTGACAGATTGACCTGTCTGTGCTAATGTTAGTTCTACTGATCCTGGATCCCGAAGTTAAGGTTTGTCTGCACCTGACTGACTTTGGCCTCTCATTCCTTTCAGGCTTCAGTGAAGAAGGAAGCCTGTACATTCTGAAGGGTGATCGCACGATTGAGTTTGATGGGGAGTTTGCAGCAGATGTCTTGGTGGAATTTCTCTTGGATGTAAGTGTTAACAGGTGACTTTGTGTGAAGCTGTCCCACATAGGAGAGGCCACAGCTCTGAGGCAAAAACAGAGGATCCAGAGAGCCTGGCATGACCTAAGACATTTATCCAGCTGCCCAAACAGTGAGGAGATATAGACAGCACTTGTGTTATAGTGAAATATTTTCTAAAAGGCAGGCCCTTAAGTCACCATAGAAATTGTTATAAGTTACCCAAGGGTAGTGTGTGTGTTTGTGTTTGTGTGTTAGAAATGACATGGTATTCTCTTACCAGTTACACCCTGATACCCACAGGCGTTCCCTTGACATTGGTGCAGTGACATTGAGAGAAAGCCGGGAAAAGGCAGGAAAGAGGGGCAAAACAGTCATCAGAGATGGAAGTAGGGACCCACAGGCTTGGTCTCCCTGAGTCATCTTCTGAGCTGATGGTGAGCTGAGAAACCATGGGTTGGTGAGGTGACTCAGTAGGCAAAGGTGTTTTAATGCCAAGCCTGCTGACGTGCATCCAATTCCTTGGTTCCACAGGGTGGAAGGAGAGAACCAACTCTCACAAGTTGTTTTCTAACACTCTCCATCAACACTTCCCTACCCCATCACTGCTGCACAGGAGTGTACACACACAATGGCATGCACACACCCTTTTACCCAAAATAAGCAAATGTTAAAACAAACAAACTAACAAACCAAAACACCAACAAAGACAAAACTAAGGAACACCCAGGGGCCACCCTCCCCCACCACAAAAAAGGGCACTTTCTGCCATGGAGATGTCACATCCTCAAATCCATAAGTTAGAACAGAGGAAAAAACACTATAAAATATTTGGGCCATGCATAAAGTCATGTTCCTGGTCATAGCTGTGAGACTAAAGACTTTGGAACCCATACTCTGCACAGATAAAGAGCCCAATCCTGCCAGGAATGGTGATCCACCCATTACCCTGGCAGTGGGGAGACTGAGGCAGAAGGATTGAGGCCAGTCTGAGCTCGGTGGGATATAAAATTAACTCAAACAAAACAGTAGCCTTCTTATATGCAAAGGATACATGGACCGAGAAAGAAATTAGGGAAACGGCACAATAGTCACAAACAATATAAAATCCCTTGGCGTGACTCTAATCAAACAAGTGAAAGATCTGTACAACAAGAACTTCAAGTCTTTGAAGAAAGAAATTGAAGAAGACCTCAGAAGATGGAAAGATCTCCCATGCTTGTGGATTGACAGGATTAATATAGTAAAAATAGCCATCTTGCCAAAAACAATCTACAGATTCAATGCAATCCCCTCAAAATTCTAACTCAATTCTTCATAGAGTTAGAAAGAGCAATTCTCAAATTCATTTGGAATACCAAAAAACACAGAATAGTGAAAACTATTCTTAACAATAAAAGAACTTCTGGGGGAATCATCATCTCTGACTACAGAGCAATAGTGATAAAAACTTCATGGTAACTGGTACAGTGACAGGCAGGTAGATCCATGGAATACAGTTGAAGACCAGAAATGAATCCACACACCTATGGTCACTTGATCTTTGACAAAGGAGTTAAAACCATCCAGTGAAAAAAAGACAGCATTTTCAACAAATGGTGCTGGTTCAACTGGTGGTCAACATGTTGAAGAATGCAAATTGATCCATTCTTATCTCCCTGTACAAAGCTCAAGTCCAAGTGGATCAAGGACCTCCACATAAAACAAGATACATCGAATCTAATAGAAGAGAAAGTGGGGAAAAGTCTGGAACACATGGGCACAGGGAAGAAGTTCCTGAACAGAACATCAATGGCTTATGCTCTAAGATCAAGAATTGACAAATGGGATCTCATAAAATTTCAAAGCTTCTGTAAGGCAAAGGACACTGTTAATAGGACAAAATGGCAAACAACAGATTGCAAAAAAGATCTTTACCAATCCTACATCTGATAGAGGGCTAATATCCAATATATATAAAGAACTCAAGAAGTTAGACTCCAGAGTACCAAATAACCCTATTAAAAAATGGGGAACAGAACTAAATAGAGAATTCTCAACTGAGACTCCAATGGCCAAGAAACACCTAAAGAAATGTTCAACATCCTTAGTCATCAGGGAAATGCAAATCAAAACAACCCTGAGATTCCACCTCACACCAGTCAGAATGGCTAAGATAAAAAACTCAGGTGACAGCAGATACTGGCAAGGATGTGGAGAAAGAGGATCACTTCTCCATTGCTGGTGGGATTGCAAGCTGGTAAAACTACTAAAACTGGACATAGTACTACCTGATGACCCACTCCTCAGGTAGGATATCACTCCTGGGCATATACTCAGAAGATGGTCCAACATGTAATAAGGACACATGCTCCACTATGTTCATAGCAGCCTTATTTATAATAGCCAGATGCTGGAAAGAACCCAGATGTCCCTTAGCAGAGGAATAGATACAGAAAATGTGGTACATTTACACATTTACTCAACTAATAAAAACAATGACTTCATGAAATTCGCAGGCAAATGAATGGAACTTGAAAATACCATCCTGAGTGAGGTAAACCAGACACAAAAGAACACACGGTATGCACTCACTGATAAGTGGATATTAGCCCAAAAAGTTCAGAATACCCAAGAAGAAGGAAGACCAAAGTGTGGTTGCTTCAGTGCTTCTTAGAAAGGGGGAACAAAATACTCACAGGAGGAAATATGGAGACAAAGTGTGGAGCAGAGACTGCCCCACCTGGGGATCCATTCCATATACAGTCCCCAAACCTGGACACTATTGTGAATGTTGGGAAGTGCTTGTTGATGGAAGTCTATTACTGGTGTGTCCTGAGAGGCTCTGCCAGAACCTGACAAACAGAGGCAGATGCTAGCAGTCAACCATTGCACTGAGTGTGGGGTGGGGTGGGGGCAGGGGGAGGGTGGTTAACAATGGAGGAGTTGGAGAAGGAACTGAAGAAGCTGAGGGGGTTAGTAGTCCTGTGGGGGAGCAACAGTGTCAACAGGCCAGATCCCCCGGAGCTCCCAGGGACTGGACCACCAACCAAAGAGTACACATGGAGGGCTCTGGCCGCATATGCAGCATAGGATGACCTTGTTGGACATCAGTGGGAGGAGAGGCCCTTGGGCCTGAGGTTGTTGGATACCCTAGTGTAGGGGAATGCCAGGGTGGAGAGACAGGGTTAGGTGGGTAGGTGGGGGAACACCCTCATAGAGGCAGAGACAGGGGGAGGGGGAATGGGATAGGGGGTTTCCAAAGGGGAGACCTGGAAAGGAGAAAACAATTGAAATGTAAATAAAGAAAATATCCAATAAAATATACCAAAAAATAAAAAATAATAAAAAGAGAGAGGATCTCAGCAGGCAGGAAGTATAGATTGCACAGTATGATCAGAATAGCAAATAAAAACCTTCATTCAGAATTGCTAAGAGGGTACACAAATATTCTAACTACACAAATGGTAAGATTTGAAATAATGGATGTTAATTGGTTCATCTAATTATTTCACAATTTATTCATAATCCCTAGCACTTTATGATCCAGGAATACAAACAGTTATGGGCTGAGTTTGAATCTCCAAAACCTGTGTAAAAAGCCTGTCGTGTCTTCTTGTACCTGAAACCTGGCACTAGAAAAAGTTGACAGGCAGTCCTGAGAGATGGCTGGCTGGTAGCCTAGTCAGAAAGGCAATCTCCCAGTTCAGTGAGATAACCTGTCTCTAGGCAAGAGGATGATAGAGGAAGACACCGATTTGTGCTCTCCACATCTGAACACATGGGTCTCACACACTCATACATGCACACTACATGATCTCTCTGATTCTGTCTCTCTTGTACACACATTCTATGTGTATGTGTGTATGTATGTATGTATGTATGTATGTATGTATGTATGTATGTATAGTTATAGTTGTCAATTTATAACTTAGGATACAATCTTTTAAAAATGTGACTGTCAAGAGGAATAGAATTGCCCCCAGGACAACCATCCCAAGTTAGAACCCAGTCTTCCTGGGGGCACGGCGACCATGCACACTGGTGCAGGCTGGGGTGGGTGTGCTCAGAATCTTAGCCTTTGTGTCCTCATACACAGTCACATACACACAATCACTAAAATGACATACACAATTACACACACACACACACACACACGCCATCAAGGCAGGGTGGAGAACATGGTTTGACTTCAATGTTGTCTTATCTTCCACAATTTCTGTACATGTGTCCCTTCCCTCCAAAGTTCTCTATGTCCTCACTGGGGAGAGATGCTCTCTCTTGTCTAAACCTCTCTCTCTCTCTCTCTCTCTCTCTCTCTCTCTCTCTCTCTCTCTCTCTCTCTCTCTCTCTCGTGTCTGTGTGTGTGTGTGTGTGTGTGTGTGTGTGTGATGTCAGCTCATTGAGGACCCAGTGGAGATCGTGGATAACAAGCTGGAAGTCCAAGCCTTCGAGCGCATTGAGGACCAGATCAAGCTTCTCGGCTTTTTCAGGAGTGAGGACTCAGAATGTAAGTTGTCTCTGTCAACACAGGCTGGTGGGTCTGAAGGCTAGCTCTGAACAAGGTGTGCTAGGCTATCCCAACAGGGGGTATGGCGTTTATATCTCTTTTGCTGGGAGCAGTAGAAGTTGAATTTCTTCCTGTTGCCCGTACAAAGGTATATGTGCAGAAATCATGCAAAATAGTCAGGGAGACGGAAAGACCATTAAGGTTATGAGTTTTCTAGTCCTGAAATTGTGTGTGTGTGTGTGCATTGTGTACATGATTGTGTGTTATTGTGTGTGTATGAGTGTACGTGTGTTATTACATGTGTTATTGTGTGTAAGCATGTGCGTGTATTCTACTGAATAAATAGACGCCTTCTGCTTTCCTCCACTCTCCTTCCTATCTACCTCATCAGACTCTTCTGTAAAATGGACACACAGTGGCTATCTCCCTGATGTTGGCAGTTCCTGTGGTCACCAGCTGGAGAACTTCCCTGTTAGCTGGAGAGGATTAAATGAATTTTGGTTGGGAATGGGCTCAGTAGTTGCTAGAGAATATGGAAAATTGCTGGCCAAGCTCAGAGCTGGCCATCAGTCTATGCCTATGATGCATGTGTATTGTGGTTCTCTCTCTCTCTCTCTCTCTCTCTCTCTCTCTCTCTCTCTCTCTCTCTCTCTCTCTCTCTCCCTTCCTCCTTCCCTCCCTCCCTTCCTCCCTCTCCCTCATCTCTCTGTGTGTATGTGTGTGTGTGTGTGTGTATGTGTGTGCGTTTCCATGTATGTGTTAGCATGTGCAGGTATGCATGTTTGTGTTCATGTAGGTATGGGTGCATGTGTGTATATGCATGTGTGGATGTGTACATGCGTGTGCTTATGTAGGTGTGGGTGCAGCAGAGAACAGATTTTATTATTATTTTTAATTTTTTAAAGAAATGGAGTCTCTCACTAGCCTGGGACTTGCCAAGTAGGGACCAGCAACCTCAGGGCTCCACTTGTCTCTGCCTCCGCTGTACCATGAGGACAAGTGTCCATCACTCTGCCTGGTTTTATTATGTGGGTTCTCGGGACTGAACTGCAGACTCAAATCCTGGAGTTTATCAGTCAGATACTTAACCAACTGAGATATTTGCCCAAACCTGTGACTCTTAAAAAACAGGGCCCTTTCCAGGCCGAGGCTCTTAACATCAGTGTGCTTGTCTGGGCATTGCCTGATCCAGCATTAATCTAAAATAATCTACAGTCGAATCTTATACAAATCTGCCGAATTCCAGAGTAAGCAATAGGAAATTCAATGAAATTGAGAAAGTGAATCCATTTAAGAGTAACCATAGACTCAGCATTGCAGGGTTATAGAAGTTATAACTCTTCCCGGAGTGGAAGGCCTGACTCCAGACACTTCATGCCGTGTAGTAAGCACAGTAGTCTCACATGGGTGTGGTTTCTTTCTTCCGTGACGAATTTGGATACATGTTTGAAACCAGAGTCAAGTATAGGCTTGGTTTAATTAAAATAATCTTCTCAGAGGATTGAGATTTAAAAGTAACTCCTTTTTCAGTCTTTGAAAATTTCATACATGTACCCAATGGTACTTTGGTCATATTTATCCCTCAGTGCCCCCCTAAATTCCTGCCAGGACCCTGAATTGTATCTCATGTTATCAAACTGCCTTCTAAATATATATTTATATTTACAGAGTGTGGTGGCACAGTATTTAATCCCATCACTTGATTTCAACCCCAACTATTTTTTTTAATAGTATTAAATAGCTGTTTAACACCATTCTCTCCAAGTGAGCAGTTTGCCTCTTGCAGACGTTTCTATCTTCCCTCCTAGATTACAAAGCCTTCCAAGAGGCAGCTGAACACTTCCAGCCTTACATCAAGTTCTTTGCCACCTTTGACAAGGGGGTAAGTACCTAAGAAAACCCCATTTGAACACGTTCAGCGACGCAGACAATCAAGGTTTGAACCGTCCTTCTTAGCCTCTTTGTCAGGAAGTGTTAGAGGACGATGGGAAACCACTTCTGAGAATACAGTCCCTGTCTTCCAGCCCAAAATCCAAAAGGAAGGACTAATGATTCTAATGTAATCTAAAGTCAAAGGAAGTTTGCCCCAATTGGTTGAGGTTTAGAATTGACAGCAAGATGGTGATAATGATGTTCTGTACAACTGTGCTCAGAGAAGGAAGCTGCAGGTGGAGTGTGGCTGGAGTTTTCCCATGCAGTAGATGTTAGCTAGCTATAAGGACTGCTGTCAGAGAAAAGACATCTAGACCCAAGAGGAAGGGTCTAGACCGGATATTAGGCAAGGATGAGTGCAGAAGCCCAAATTGGAATCATCATGGCCTCTGGTTTGCTGACCGGGGGTGACTAAGAGATTGTAGGATAAGAGTTCTGAGGGCTGGTGATATAGCTAAGTTTGTATAGCACTTGCTCAACATGAACCAAGCCTTAGGTTTGATCTCCAACACTACACAAGTAGTATACCAAAGGTCATCCTCAGCTACGTAAGGAGTTCAAGGACAGCCTGGTCACTTGAGATCCTGTTGGAAAGAAAAGAACTGATCTAATAGAATCAGCCCAGGTGTTTATAAACAGAGGAGCAGTTAAAGGAAATGTGGGGCTGGAAAGATAGCCCAGCAGGTAAGAGCACTGGCTGATCTTCCAAAGGACCCAGGTTCAAGTCCTTGCACCCATAAAGTGGGTCACAAATATCTTTAACTCCAGTTCCAGGGGCTTCCTATGTCCTCTTCTGGCCTCTCCAGGAACCAAGCTCAGAAGTGATGTACAGAACATCATGTGATGGGTTGTATGTGCTCTGCCCAGAGAATGGCACTATGAGAAGGTGTGGCCCTGTTGGAGTAGGTGTGTCACCGTGGGTGTGAGCTATAAGACCCTCACCCTAGCTGTTTGGAAGTCAGTCTTCCAGTAGTTGCTTTCAGACGAAGGTGTAGAATACACACATAATGAACTTTTTTTCAGTCATAAAGAAGAGTGAAATTAAGTTCTTTGCAGGAAAATGGGACAGAATCGGAGATCACCCCATGGAGTGAATGGAGTCAGCCTAAAGAACTCTCTAATGCATGAGTTCTATATTTTATGTAGATCCATAAAAACCCTGTAGTGCATGTGACATGAAATAGAGGCTGAAAATAGAAGGAACGCAGGGGAGGGGTATTGAAAGGTGGGGGGAGAGGGCAGTGAGATATGGAGAGATTATACAGTTGCATGATAATGACCTGATGCAACCCAGTGTAATCTTTAAGAAATGTAAAAAGAGGGTTCATCTAAAGGGACAAAAGCTAGAACCCTGGGCAGGTGGGCTTAGCTAATCATCAGGGCCCTGGTCTTCCGAGTGACACGCTGTTCAGGGTAGTATTTGTTCGCAGAAGTAACTTCCAATCTACCCAGAGTGTGAGTCCCTGCCTGTGACTATGAAGACGGGGAGACCAGGGAACCTCCAAAACTGCTTTCCTAACAATTAAAATAGCATTGGAAGCGTGGCTGTACATGTGACCTTGTGCGGTTCACCCCCTTCGAAAAGAAAAAGGCCGTCTCTGCACCTCCTTATGGAACTCAGAATGGGGACCAGCCTAATGCCACCTGGGACTCACACTCATCCTGCAGAAGGTGGTGCCCAGTGGGAGTTGGTGGGATTCAGAAGGCACGGCTGCAGCCTCAATAATGTCCAGCAGGGGGCGAAAGAGCCGAAGACCAGAAAAAGTAATAAAACCAGGGGAGCAGAAAGCAGTCCTGTTTGCAACAAAGGCATTTGGCCCCCGATCAAGGAAAATCCGCAAATACTTGGAGATTGCAAATCTAAGCTTTAAAAAAAAAGACTATTGAGGACATTAAAAGGCCTGGGAAGAAGCTGCTGTTAGGAACACAGTTTGGGTCTAGTTTTTCACACATTGAGAAAACATTCAACACAGAGGTCTTCCTTCTTTCCTTTCTACTTTCTTTCTTCTTTCTTTCTTTCTTTCTTTCTTTCTTTCTTTCTTTCTTTCTCTCTCTCTCTCTCTCTCTCTCTCTCTCTCTCTCTCTCTCTCTCTCTCTCTTTCTTCCTTTCTTTCTTTCTTTCATGGATTAAACGGTTTCATCTATTCATTTAGCAAGTGATTACTGAGTGACTTCTTGGCTCCCAAAGCACAACAACATCGAGCAAGACATGCAATTGGCCTTTGTAGAATTTAGAGTTTAATGTGAGAGAGAAAATGAAAGAGCAGAAAATTAGTAAAAATCCAGTAACAAATCAAGAGGTGAACTGTAAAGCAGGAGAGAGGACATGGCTGCTGGTGTAGATTTGAAAGCCAGTAGTTCTCAACTGCAGTCAATTGATCTTGGTTCCTCTAATGAGCTTTTAAAAGTTTTGATGTGAGCCAACGAGATGACTCAGTTGTAACGGTGCTTGCTATTAAGGCTGAGAACCTGGGACCAATCCTGGGGACCCACACAGTGGACAGAAGGACTAACTCTTATAAATTGTCCTCTGACCTCAATATATACCCATTTGACACATGCTTGTATACACACACACACACAAGCAAGCAAGCATACACACAAATAAATATGATAAAGAAATTAAAAGAAAAAACCCTTAATCTATGGGATTAGTCCAGGAAATTTGTTTTTTTTTTTTGTTGTTGTTGTTTTTTTTTAGACTGAGACAAGACACAGGAATCTGAATTAGTTTTTGATTTTTTTTTTATTATGTGTGTGTGTGTGAGAGAGAGAGAGACACAGAGACAGAGAGACAGAGAGCAGGAACCCTCAGACATCAGAGGCATCAGGTCCTCTGGGCCCTGGAATTGCAGGCGGCTGCGAGCCTCCCAACATGGGTGCTGGGACCAGGCCCAGCCCTCAGCAGGAGCAAGTGCTCTTAAGTGCTGAGCAATCTTTTTAGTTCTAGGAACGGAACATTTAAAACAAAACCAAACTCTTCCCAGGAAACTCTGCAGGACACACAGGTTGGGGACCCGCATGGATGCCTGTGGTATAGATCAGACTACCTTAAAGCTCAGCCCCTGTGAGGAGGGGCCGGGGGCAAGAGGCTGGAGTCCATGTCGGCTCTAACCATCACGGACCACTCTGGCCTGCACTTCTTCTTCTGTCTGAGGAGCAGTGAAATAAAAATCAGTTCTGAATCACTGGAGCCCGAAGGCACTGATGGAGAGGACAGATGTGGAGAAAACCCAAGTTCCTGCTCAGTGGATTCTTCATTGCCGACCACACGCCTGGCCTGTTAAACTGCAGGGAAGTCAGGACTCAAAATCCCTGTGTATGCAAATGCCAGGAAAACTCTCATTGTCCTTGGTAGCTTTCTTGAAAGTGCCAAAATTTTATTCCAACTAAAAGAAAAAAAAAGAAGAAGAAGAAAAGTATGGTCAGCTTTCTGTTTTATGGAACTGTCCGGTATCCGCTAGCACGATGCATCATTATGTAATTGAACACCCACGAGCCAGGTTTTGCTAGAGTCTTGCCATGGACACAGAAGATCCAACTAAAAACATATCAACAGACTGAACTAAGGAATTCCTCAGCCCGTCCACCCTCCTTCAGTCCTCGGTATCCAAGATGCAATTATGCAAGGCTGGAAGCAAGCGAGGTACAAGGAAAGGGCATTCCATGGAGAGTAAGGGAGGGAAGACACAAGAGACTGCAGGAGAGTTTACGTAGGCTCTTTCAGACTACAACATAAGGCCTCAACCATCCAATTTTCCACACATAGACGTAGCATTGCAGACCTAGGCAGTGGCATCTGAGGACCAGAGACTCTGCGCACAGGCACATGTGTACACACAGGCTTGCGCATGCTGCTTGACATGTAGTTCTGAACAACTCTCACCTTTAGGAGGTCATAGTTACCTTCCCAGATGTGGGATGGGTTAAGGAGAGCAAATGATAGAAAGACAAAGAAACATCTCGTTAGAATGTCTGCTGCCAGTGCAGTGTTTATAGAATAGCTGCAGACTTCTTTCTTTGCATGGGCAAGGAGAAGGGAATTCTCAAAAGAAAAAGGATGTTGGAACACGAGAAACTAGAGAGAGTGGCCCTGCCGGTCTCTCTCCGTATACGATCCTGATGAGTCGCTCACCCAAGTTGTTCTTCGTATGTAGAACAGAGCAGAGTGATGGCTCTGACCATGCTCAATCAGAGTGAGCATCACACAATGTGAGCAACCTAATTGCTTTACATGTGCACAAGTACATACATGTAAGCAAGCCATGTGCTTGGCGGTATTACAGTTTCTGTTCATACGAATCATTTCTCATTCCCTGGAAGCCTGTTCTTAGATGAGAGCGAGTGAGCAAGTGAACTTAGAGAAGAGTCCGTCATGTTCTCTTACCAAGCTTGTTGAACTGGTCTTGGCCTGTGTCTGTCTCATTTGTCTCCCTGACACTCTCTCGCTCTGTGTGCTGGGAACTGAACCCGATGCATACCAGACTAGGCAGGTCTCTACCAGACTTCATCCCCGGCCCACTTTTAAACATTTTATCTTGAGACAAGATCTTCATAAATGAAACTAGCCTTGAACTCATTCTAGTTTAATCTGATGTCAAATTTGTGATCTTCCTGCCTCAGCCCCACTCATGCTGGGGTTTTGAGCTGCCACCAAGGCCCAGGCTGACTGTAGCTCTGTTTGCATTAACTCTACATAGGATGTTGGAATTAAAATGTGCCTTTTGGAATACAGTAACCTGGGATTAATAGCAAAAGATGGTACTTGCAGCTGTGAGTTTTCCGCAGAGTAGACCTCTTTGTGTAAGAGTTTATGTAACACTCATTCTTCCCCTACTGGTCCCAACCCCTGGGTTACTGGGTCACCACATTGTGGTTGCCACCACAAGGTGTCAGCTCCTAGGCAATGCTGTGAAGTTTAAAGGGAGCCATTGTTCTATCCTGTGCTTTCTTGGACCATGGTTCTGAGCTAGAAAAAAGCATTTGACTTCCCATTGAGCCCTGCACATTCCAGGCCTCTCAAGGCATGTCACAACGAGAGGTCCTGAGCTCAGCAACTTTGCAGGCAAACACAGCAACCATTCTGCCCTGCCGACTCATTGGTGTGTGGCCTCTTTAGCCAAGAGAGACAATCTGTCAGGATATAGGAACTTTCTTTGAGGTTAGTTATAGGGTGAGCCATTCATCCTGGCTTCCTGGGAATAATCCAGAGTTTAGCACTGAAAGTCCTGTGTCCCTGGAAGCCTTTCTCTCCAAGGCAAAGCAGAATGGTTAGTTATCTTTCAGCTGGGCAGTCCTTAGGTCCTGACAAAACACCTAGCAAGCTTGGTACAGAGACTGAACCCTAGTGGGTTCCACCCTTTGGCTTAACTAGCAATCAGAAGACAGGTGAATGGATTGGCTTTTGATTCTGTGAGCCTGTGTGCTCTAATGGTTTCCATCAATTGCCTTTTCCATCCAAATTAGCTCTGTTAAGGCCACCCAGTAAGCATGTTCTCTTACCATCTGCTCGCTCCTCCAGCCCTGGCAAACACAGCAGAGGGAAGATAACCATACACTGACCTTCCCCACTTTTTATTCCAACCACCCCTTGACACACACAGGCCCTCATTCTCCAAATGATTCTTTTTCTATTGAGCTTTCTTTGATCAAAGAAAGCTGGACCACAAGAAATATGAATTCCTGCTACTTCAACATTTAAGTTAAAATTGCCCATAATCTTGCATGTTGTTACTAAAGCACACAAGCGCCCACTCTTGGGTAGATAGTCCACTGTTACTCTAAGCTAGCATTTGAATAAATGATAATCTGATTTCTGCTTATTACAGGTGGCTAAGAAGTTATCCTTGAAGATGAACGAAGTTGGCTTCTATGAGCCGTTTATGGACGAGCCCAATGTCATCCCTAACAAACCTTACACAGAAGAGGAGCTTGTGGAGTTTGTGAAGGAACATCAAAGGTACCCGAGATGACATGAGGATGGGGGGTGTGTGTGGCAGGTCCAGGTAATGGGTTAGAGCTTCTCAAGTTTGACAGTCCAGAGCCGCAAAGAGCAAGAACCTAGAGTAAGATGCCTAGGAGAACATAACTGGCCAAAGTGGCTTTGTCAATCATCGGCAGGTATCAAGGATGCTACCACTTCGGAATAAGGCTCTACCCTTGCAGGTAGGGTTAGATTCCCTCCTTCTAGTACAGACCCCTACCCCCACCCCAAGCCAGAGTAAGAGACAGATGAAACTCGATACTTTCAGCGACAACTTCCTATATGTGAAACAACATTCCAGGTGCTTTATGGGAGCAGCTTTGACTATTCTCCAACCTATGGAGCTGTTATTCTCCCAGCATCACAGCCATGAGATAAATCTGAATAATTAAGTAATATAACCCAGGACAATTCCACACATTCTACAGACAACCCCTAGGATAGGGATATTTGCTAAGACTCAGAACATCTCTAGCAGGGGATCCACAAACTTTTTCATTGAAGAACCACATAGTAAATATTTACTCAGTTCTGGGGGCAAATGGCCTTTGTTGCAGCTGTTCAGCTCTAAGCAGCCTCGTTCATGTGTAAACAGATGGGTGTGGTGAGGTCTAGTTACACAAACAAGAGGCCTTGGCCTAGGCTGGCCCACCAGCTGGAGTCCTCTGCCTCTGCTCTGGAGGGAAGAGCTATCTGGGAATATGAATCATGATAGTGGGTCCACCGCGTCACCTCTCCTCCCTCCATATCATGGACAAATGTGTTCACTGAACCTGAAGCACCCCGATCCCTATGCCTGGACAGTCTTTGTCCCTGAAGAGAGTCAGCGCTGGGAGGGTAAACATGACATCTATTGTGTTTCTGATGGATGATCCTGATGACAAAACCTGGTATTCTATATTTCAATAATTGTTGTCTGTCCCATTTCCTTGTTCTTGGTTGGCTCTGGACAATCAAGAGTGGTCTCTATCTATGAGGAGAGGTCACTAGGAAGGTGCTGTCTCCATTCCCTCTGACCATCCTCATACCCTTCATGTACCTTGGATCTAAGAAGGCTGTGACTGGGCCGAGTGGGTTTGGGCCTAGCTTTCTCCTAACAGGGCTGGTGGAAAAGCTCTGCTTCCTGGTGGACAGAGATGATGTCAGGGCTCCTTAGGCTCAAGCAGAGGAGCCCACGTCTTATTTGCATGGGCTGAGGCTGTTTCTGCTGTGGTGATCCTTACTCAAGGATACTTCTCTGTTTTCCAGACCCACCTTACGTCGCTTGCGCCCAGAGGACATGTTTGAAACATGGGTAAGAAAATAGCAAAGTCTTGTGATGTGTGTCACTCAAGAAGGGTGTCTTCTGACCACGAAGTCTTTCTGAGTGGAGTGGACATCTAGGGAGTGTGGTATTGGGAACACATGTTCATATAAAGCCCAGGTTTTCGTGGATTCAGTATGATCCTCCTGAGTACTATTTACTAGGTAATATTACTCAGATTTATTTTCCTTAGTCCCTGGCTTAGGACCAGTGACTTAGTGCAGCTTAGTGGAAGAAGTCCAAGTCTACAAGGTCATAGAGACCTGGGTTCAAGTCCACCATTTGCCATTGAGCAGCCTTGTGTCTTTATCTTGCATGTGGTCTTTTTGACCTTTATCTACCCAGTTAAAAATGAGGCTTTTCATATGAACAAGTGGGAGTGTCCAGGATATGGGGGGTGCTTGGTTAGTGAATGATAGCTTATAAAATGTTTCAACTGAGGAGAGCAGAAAATGAAGTCAGCCCCTCCGCTCGGTCTGTGTATTGCTATTGTTATATTTTCCATTTTTCACTGAGTCAGAGTTTTGTAGACTTGGGTTCTTTTGAGTTGGTAGAAGTTCTGTTCGTAAGGATCTGTCGCACTGTGTTAAGAAGAGTTGGTAAAGTGAATGCTGCTTTCCCAGCTTTAAATACTAGGGGTTGGACAGAAGAAACAGTCACAAAGTATAAGGCCTCAGGGCAGGGGGCGTGGCTAAGCTACTTAAGGCAATTGTTGCCCAGGCCTGGGAAGCTGGGAACCCCCAGAACCCACAGAAAAGTGGAAGGATAGAACTGACTCCACAAGGCTCCCTGACCTCCACATGCATGCTGTGGCCTGCTCCTTTCCCACAATAATCACACAATAGTAATAATAATAATAACAACAATAACAACAACAACAATGTAAAAATCCACAACTCCATGCCAGGACATCCATTGTACGGCGGGAACATGTATAAAGTGAGGGACCTGCAGGAGAACATAGAGGGTCCCAGAGCCCCTGCTCTTTGGAGTCTGGTGCACGGCCACTGCATACTTAGGCTCATTTTAACGTCTTCCTGCATATTCACAGAATGCAACAGCATTGAGGTTATTCAAACAGTGCCATTCACTGTTGGTACCATGGACTATATCTGTATCTCACCCAAATTCATGGTTTGAAAACATGATGTCAAGTGTGGGGACTTTGGAAGTTCACTGGTCACCATGTCAGAGCTATTGTAGTTAGGGCTGCCCTTATGAAAGAAGTCCCAAGTTATGTGTAATGGATCATGCATGTGCTTGCAGCAGGAGACTAATAAGTTTGAGACCAGCCTGGCCTACATAGTGAATTTGGAGTCAGCTGGGGTTATTTAGGGAGTTGCTATCCAACAAACAAACAAACAAAACAAAAGGAAAGAAAGAAAAAGACGCAGAGGCTCAGAAAGACCAAAGACTAAGTAAGCAAACCCTCATCTGACACTGAATTCACCGGTGAGGAGGGTGCCTTGGGCTTCCCACCCCCAGAACAGTAAGGCATAAGCCTCCTGGATTCCTGCTGTTAATAAGCTACCCAGCGTATGGCCCTTTCTTATGACACACAGGATGGACCAGCAGAGGGCTTTGGGCTAGACAGAACCAGCCAATCGCAGTTAGGTCTCGGCTTGCTCTGTGGCTTTGGTCACTGGGATTCTTTAAGTATTGAATAGGAGCATGATGTGCATTTGCAATTCAGAGCCCAGGGATTCACAAAGAACTTACCAGTTCTGCTTGCACTCATGTGTGCACAGACATACCCGCAGACCTCAACAGTCTTTTGTGGCCAGTGATAGATATTGCTGCCATTTTGGAGACTGCTATTTTAAGGCGTAGTGCCTTCTGCCAGGGAGCTTATCATCCAGCCGAGGAGGGAGGATTCCTCCAATTCAAAAGATAACTTCCATCTGGGAGTGGTGAGATACTCCAGCACTCAATAGTAGAGGAAGGGGGATTTCTGTGAGTTTGAAGCCAGCCTGGTCTACATAGGTAGTTCTAGGTCAGGCAGAGAAACATGGTGAGACCCTGTCACAAATAAAATAATAAAATAAAAAGTGAAACGAAATAAGGGAGAATTTCCGTGACACATTGAAACTTGCTGCTTTGAAAACTAAAGAAAGGAAAAATAAAGATTCAAGACAGTACTGTCTAAAGGCCAGTTGGGTGATTGATCTACACCCAACTCAGAGAAAGGCTGACACCTTGTCCCTTGGCACTCTTTCTCCCTGTGTACATTGATTCTCACCAATCAACTGACTCATGGGCTTGCGTGCAGATAATTACATCATGGGTTTACCGAGGAAAAATCCCAGCACCTAGCACAGGCCTCGCATTTCCACCAGTGCCCAATACAGACTCATGCCCCTCATCCCTGAGATGCTTGCAGAGAGCCCATCTGTCCCTCTGTAACAGTGCTCCACCCAGGGCGCATTTCGGCTAAGAGTAGTGTGACAACTGATACTTGGAACAGCCTGTCAGAAAACGAATATGGATTCTTAATTCTAAAACCAATTTCCAAGTGCACTCTGGAAGGGCAGGCAGAAATGAAGCCTGCTTCACAGAGTTATGGGTGCTCAATTCCAACTGATGGCAGGCGACAGAGACATGGGACCGCCTAATGAGACCTGATCCGGAGAGTCTGTCTAGCAGTAATGGCAAATGTATAGCAGCGAACCTCATACTCTCTTTCTGGTCACTGCTGGGTTTTCCTAATAACCTGGAGCACACACATATCTGTCTGTAACATTCAATTCCCCAGGGAATCTGGCCCATGCAGAGCCCACTCTTGTTTTTAATAATAATATTTTCTATTTAATCTATCTTGGAATTTTTGGAGATTTTGTCCATCCCAAACTCAAAGGGGAAAAATTAGCATTTAGATAGGTTTGCAGTAGCATTAAAATCAATCGAAATGGAAATGGGGTTGGAGGGGGTTGGGTCCCCTCCCCCATAGGATGACTGTTATGATGCTAGGCTTCCCAGTGAATACCTCTCTCTTGGCAGCTGCCATCACTATGCACTTGGCTTTGTTTCTCCATCTCATAGTATGGAGTCTCTAGAGGGTCACACTTCCTATACAAGAGCTGCTCCAAACTTTCACTCTTCCTTCCCTGGTCATAATCAACATGAAGGCGGTCTTCCTGTCCCAGATGTGCAAAAATGAAATGCTCTTTGCTACCTGACATGCTCCCTAGTTTGCTTTCCTTGCTCTGGCACATCCCCAGACACGTCCCAGGACACATCCTCAACCATAGTCCCAAATTCCAACCTCTCCTTGGAGCTCCTCACATTCATAGAAATGTTTCTGTTGAGGGCTGAGAAGATGGCTCAGTGGTTAAGAACACTTGCTGTTCTTGTAGAAAACCTGGCTTCTGTTCCCAATACTCATATCAGGGCACACACAGCTGCCTAGGGATCTAACACCCTCTTCTGACCTTTTTGGATGCCATGCATTCATGTGGTGCACAGACATACATCTAGGCAAACACTCATACACATAAAAATCAGGAGCCTGATTTGCTCCATGGGCTCTGCTTCTCCAAACAGAGTCATTGGTTGAATCCTCATCTCTTGTGTAGATACCAAATCTCTTGTGTAGTGACCCAAATCCTAGTTGAGCTGAGGGTTCTTTACTGCCCTCAGAGGGTTTAGGATCTGCCAGCCATGCTGAGAAGTCCCTGTAATCTGGTCTATCCCTGATGATAACTCCTGGTGGGGAGCCTCAAAACTCACATGTGCAGAAGTATCTTGAAACCAACACATTCAATCGAGCTGCTTCCAGAGTTTTTGTCCCTGGAGCCTCTGATAAGCCAGACTCATGTTCTTCCCAATTTTCCCTTTGCTGCTGCTCTTGGGACTCGCCAGACTACAGGAGTGAGACACATTTATTGCTAACTCTTGTGTCTGTTGTCCTGTCTTACAAACCCATTGATCTGAGTCCCTTATTGAAGTTCCATGTGTTGCTACCAACCACCCATCAGCATCTGTTTCCTTTTATGTGTGCCTGTCCTGCTTATCTGTGCCTGGGTGTCTATCCCCTGTCCATCCCATACCCTTTCCCCTGCCAGCTTCCATGTTGTTGCCCCTGACACATACTGTGTTTCCTCCTAAGAGGAAACATTGATTCTTTTCTCTTTCAGGAGGACGACTTAAACGGGATCCACATTGTGGCCTTTGCAGAGAAGAGTGACCCAGGTAGGATACCCTCCCCACCCCACCCCAGTCCATTCCCACCCTGCACCAAATCTGCTTAACTACTGGCAGGAACTTCTCACCCTTCCAAGCCATCATGGTTCCAGTTCAATTACAAGATAGTGATCAGCAAGGCAGGTAGGAGTTGTCTTCAGTGGTAAACTCAGCTAAGGGAACTGTAGAACTTCAAGGAAAGCCACACAGCTGGTGTGCAGTCCCAGCTTTGGGGAGGGGACAGGAACCTCAGCAGTTCAAGGCTATCGTGGGCAACTTGAGACCATTGTGTTCTGATACTCAACTTGGGAATGAGCACATATGAAGCACACAGTCTTACAGAGGGTGTGTGTGTGGTGTGTGTGTGTGTGTGTGTGTGTGTGTATGTGTGTGTATGTATGTATGTATGTATTGTTTCTGTTCACATTAACTGTTTGTCAGTTTATTTCCAAACCTATATAAACCAATCCTATTTTTTTTTTGTTTTTTATTTTTTTGTTTTTTGAGACAGGGTTTCTCTGTGTAGCCCTGGCTGTCCTGGAACTCACTCTGTAGACCAGGCTGGCCTCGAATTCAGAAATCCGCCTGCCTCTGCCTCCCAAGTGCTGGGATTAAAGGCGTGCGCCACCACCACCCAACCAATCCTATTTTAACATAGTGATAAATGTATGTGTTTGTCTCTAAAATATCATCTGTGCATAGGAATGGCCTAAAGATATCTGCCAAAAACTGAGGCCGGGTAGAGCAAGCAGCCTGCTTTCAGAGTGCCAATGACTCCCCACCAGTAGAAGGGAAACATTGCTATTCTTGCACTGTGGACAGTTTTCCCTGGTTTCCCTCTTATGAACATCATGGAGGGAGAAGGGGAGAACAATGAGCCGTGAAAGAAGCAAAATGCTGGTTCCTAGGACGATGATCCCCAAACAGTCCTCCCTCCTGGGGATAGGTGAGAGTGTACACAGGAGGGCCGTGTGGGAGGCCTGGAACCTTCCAGAATGCAGTCAGGGTACTCTAGCTGCCAGGCTCTGGTCATGAAGATTTGGAGCAGGGTCCCAGAACTTGACAGGTATGCAGCTATGATAGCAAAGCCACCTTAGCCTGCCTCAGACTAAGACACCTCAGACAATACTCTCAGAACCTGTGGTTTCATGGGCTCTGCTCTGGGGCAAGTCACGGTGGAGCATCAGGCTTGGGGACCACTACTCCTGGAAATGTGGACTTACATGGTGTTCTTCAGGAACCTCAGTCATTGCTGTAGGGCAGTATCAAGAGAAGAGCTCCAACAGAGACTTGGACCAGGGCTGCAGGGCTTACCTAGCATGCGTGAAGCATTGGACTCCATTCCCAGCAGTGCAAATCCTGAGTGTGTTAGTCCAGACCTGTAACCTCAGTAGAGGTGGGAGGATCAGAAATGTATGGTCATCCTCACCTATGCATCAAATCCAAGACTAGCCTGGGCTACATGAAGCCCTGTCTCAAAACAAACGAACAAACAAAACAAAACAAAATAAAACCCCCTCAAACCCAAAGCCAGCCAGCCAAGCAACAGCACAAAAAAGATCTTAGTTTGAGACTAAGAAACTGAGAGCTGGAGAGGTTCAACTCAATCCAAAAGAATACCGGGACACTGTGAAGAAGGGACCTATTGTCTCATCCATCAGTATAGGCCTGATCGCTCACAGTGGCTTGACAGGACAGGTGCCCAGTGAATGTTGGTAGAGCAAGTACTTAGATCTTTCTTAATTGTGTGATTTTGTTTTTAAATCAAGACAATCCACACAGCATAACAGTCACTCTTTAAACATATCTGAGTGGGTTTTAAACTCACAAGGCTGTGCAGATGTCAGCATCACCTTACCTCAGACCTTTACCAACAACACCCACGAGTCACTCCCATTGCCGACCTGTTCCATGAATGACAACCACTAATTGTTTACCATTGGTCTGTCATTCCAGATATTTCATATAAATGGAGTCATATAATGTATAGACATTTGTATCTGGCATCTTTTCTTTAACATAATGATATATAGTATGTATCTCACATGCATGTAACACACACACACTCACTCACTATATAATATCTATTATAATATCTATCAGTACTTGGCCATTTTTAAGATTGAATAATATTCTATTGCATCAAAACCAAATGATCTTCAAGCTAATCTTTCAAATGTCCATGAATGTGCCAGGTTTCCCATCATACACTTGCAGCACTGGGAATGTTCCTGAGGGGGGGGGTCTAGGTTTTTGGGTTTGTTTTTACCGTAGTGTCAGATGCTTTTTACAGATCTGGCACCCTCAGCTCCCCAGGTTTACAGGCCTTAATCAGACTGAATGGGATCTTTGGTGTTGTGTGATCAGAGTTGCTGCTGGCAGGACTCCAGGGGGCTTCCTTCCCACCCCACTGCCCCCTTGCAGGGTTTCAAGGAGGCCTGTCTGGCTGTCTGGAACAATAGGACAAAGAGGCCTCCCTGAACTGCAGAAACCTGTTTGACAGAGATTGCCGTAGTAATGAATCAAGCTTCTGAGACTGCTTCCACCTCCTCCCTGTGCAAACACCCCTGGGCCCTGGAGCTCTGCCTTTTCTCCAAGTCCCAAGCTGAGACTTGTCCCTGGGGAGTGGAGCGATGCTGGGAGGTGAGGTCAGGAAAGTGGCCTTTCAGGGGCAGGGGGTGCCTTCACATTCAAGGCTCCAACTGAAAGTTGTTCTGATGAAAGTCCCTCCCCTCGGCTTTTTGGTCAGGTACCACTCACCTGCTGGGCAGTGGTGTGCACACTGGGGCCCAAGGCCCGGCTGTGGCCCTGGAGAGTGCATTCTGGCAAAGAGCTTTCAGATTCCTTTCCTCTTGCTAATAAGTCGCCCACAACCTTATGGCCTAGCCAGACTGCACCTACTTTCTGAAAGAGGAAGGTGGTAAGTCCGGCATAGCAGATGCTTCTTAGAGAACTTCCATGTTGAGGAGCTGTGAGGAGACGGCCATGTTAATCTGTGATGTCTGTGTGGTGATTATTATTTATTATTCTGGTGTTGGATGAGAGTAGTCTTAAAGACTAATTGGACCACACTGCTCAGTGTCCCTAAGCCAAAGTTGACATTGCAGCCAGCCTTTATGACATCCATATGCACCAGGAGTAATGGCAAAGGTGGCATTGATGACTGTTACTGTCACAACGATTGAACAAGGAAGGTTTCATTTTAAGTCTCATTTTACAAGTGAGGATGCCGAGGCTGAGGGAACACTGGAATGGAGTGTGGGCTGTCTGGCTTTCTAGCCTACACCCTTTACCGTAACAAGGCAGGCAGACTCCTGCATTGCTCAGACAACATCTGACAGCCGGGTGATCGTTCAGTGTGTCTCCCTCCCTTCGTGCTGCCCTTCTCTGCCTTCAACATTTGAACCACAGGAAGGATGAACACAGACAGCTCAGTGGTGTGCACAAGCTTACAGGGTTGGGGCGTGGTAGGAAAGCGACTTGATGTTTGCTGAGGGCTCCTCTTGGGCGTGGTCTTCTCTCTGATACCACTTCCCAACAGTGACCCAGCTGGCCACAGGCTCCAAGCTCGTGTGGCGTTGTCGCAGGGCTGTGGAGAAGGGGCAAGGGCTGGTAGATCAGAAGGGCAAGCCAAGGAACTGAGACCGGAGCTGAGCCACTTGGCAGCTTGAGGGTCCCATTCATGACAAGTCATCCCCCTCGGGCCCACTGATGTTCCCAGACACAGACTGAAATTACAGCACAAAAACAGCACCTGTCTACTCAGTGACCTGGCCCTCAAGAACTCTTCTTACAGCTCTGGCCTTTCCAGCCAGAAGGCTAAGGTTCTCTCTGACAAGAATCCACTTCCACTCTCTGGGCCCTGTAACATGAGCTGTAGGCTTCTCTTGCTGTGAGCTTTCCTCTCTGTGCCTACGGGCAGGCCTGGCTGGGAAGGACATGAGGCCGTTCCCAGGCCTTCAGTACTTGCTGGCTGCCTGTTGCACCCCACTCTCCTCTGCAAGCACCTCCTCTTAGGCCGCTTGTGCTCAGAACAGGGCTCTGTGACAGGTTTGAAAATGAAAGATTCTTCCTTGCTGCTCCCAGATGCGTCTGCATCTGCATCGGGCTGACATCTTCTTTAGGATATTTGATGAAAGGTTTGCCACGCGGCGTTTCTACATGAGCACGCGCTGGATGGAAACCCTCCAAGGGCATTGGGAATATTCACACTAACAAGCTAGACACACGAGGATGGCTGCTGTCTGTAAGCACTGAACAGATTGAGCAACAGGCCTGGAAGGATGCTTCAAGCCTTGCTGCACCTGAGCTTTTCCTGCCCTGGGATTCTTGTAAAAATGGATTGGAGACCGAGTGTCTCAAATAGGAGCACTAAGTGCTTCCTGGAGCTTTATAAATTTAACTTTGATATACTAACCTCACTATTTGATTATTTCTGGGTGTTGAACGGTACTTACACACCCAGCAAATACTGACTTTGCAGATCTGGACGTTATTCTGTATCCCCCCTATACAGAGGGAGCATGCGTATGGTGAAGGTATAAACATCAGCCCCAGCTCTCATGAGTCAGTGGGAGAACTGGACCTCCAGCCCAGCAGTCCATTCCTCTATCTCCATGGGCCTCTGTATTGTGAACATGTATCATTTGAATTTTTTTTTCACACTAATTCTGAGATCCAAAGAGTGGGAGATGCTAGGTAAGGAGTAGCAGGACCTGCCGTAGCTCATCTTCAAAGCCACCGAACCCCACTGTGGCTTTTATTGAGTGGTCATCTCACTGCAGCCGGTGTTCTTTGAAATGGGGAGCTCCCAGCCTTGTGGCTTCCTCCCACTTCTCACAAGGCCAAGTCTACAGAAATCTGCTTTGGGAGAATTTTATACAACTAAGGACCAATGGGGCTTTCGGAGAGAGGGCCCCAGGGTCCTGCTTTATTTGCCTCTGTGTCTCAACCCAGGCTCTGGGTCTGTAGCACAGAGGCAGTCAAAACACACCCAAGGAGATGAACAGGTCCTTCTAGACAACCTCTAAACTGGGTAAAACTGGCCTCCATCCTGCCCAGCTGCCCACCAGCCACATGGACAAGGACAGGACCCCACAGCAGGACAGACAGAGACCCTTCAGTTCACAGCTGCACATAATGTGGAGTCAGGAAGGGCATCTTTCAGTCTGTGTGTATTGAACATAGGTAGTAACCCTGAGGAGGCTGGGAAGAAAGGGCAGAGTGGGCAGCATAATAGGCCTGTTTGCTCCTGGGCCGTGGCTTAGTGTGAGACATAATCACCTCTGCAAAGGGGGCCTTTCCCTAGATGGCGGTGAGTGACCTAGAACTGGTTCCCTAGGGCCTGGTGCAGGCTCATTCCCACCAGCCTCTGCCAGGGAAACAAGAGAGGATAATGACCGGGTTCTCGTCCCACAAGGATGTGGTTCCCAGAGGCCACTTCTTTGCCATGGGAAACCTGGCCAGAGACACATATGCCTCAGCCCTGGGTCCTGAACTTACAGATCTGCAGTCTAGGGCCTGGGAGGGAACTGCAGTTCCCACAGTCTTCTGTATTTAGGCCTTCTTGGAGACTCCATATTTCCTTAAAGCATCACTGCACTGACCAATCCCCACCCCATCCTCCCACCCCCAGCAGGGCACAGCTCAGGAGCTTGTTCAGAATCAGGACTGAGACTTTGCTCTAATTTCTCTGTCAGAAGAGTAGAGGTAGCCCCCATCCCCTCTACCCCACCCCCATCCCAGCATCAAGGCCACAATGTACTCACCTAACCTGGGCCTCCCTGAGGACAAAGTTTCACAGAGAGCTTGGGAGTCTCAGGTACAGAATGGAGGAGGGAAGTTGGCAGCGATGTGGTAAGAAGGCTGAGACCTCAGAGGGAGGACAGGTAGCGAATGACTGGGGGTATGGATTGAAGACCCGAGATAGATTCCTGGATCTGTTGCTTACTCATGGATGACAGCAGCAAGTCGCCTCCTTCCAGCTCTCTGCAAAGTGAAGGCAATAAAATCTTCCACACAGACAAATGCAAAAATGAAATACAAGCATCCTACTCCTGAGGAGCTCAGCCTAAATGCCCACAAGGGTGGGGCTGAGTGGCAGGAGGCAGACTCTGTCCATCAAAGAAGGTAGTGTAGACAGGGAGATTTGTGGGTATTAGGATTGACAGCTCTGGGGTCAGACTTTGGGAGGGGCAGAGGAACCTACTCTGGAAATAAAAGGGAGAGAGAGAGAGACAGACAGAGACAGAGACAGAGACAGAGAGACAGAGAAATTCGGGCAGGGACTTTCTCTACCAGCTTGGTTACTGGGGACATTGAGTCCCTTGTGGCCTTAGAGACTCTTTGGGTGTACCTCTAGTGTTGATGCTAGACAACTTCAAGTCTCAAAGTCTTTAGCTAGCACCCTCCCCTCTACCCACTCATTTCAGATTATGGGCTATTGCTTTCTAAAGGCAGATGGTCACACTCTAAAAAGGCCTCCAATCTAGACCATTGCCAAAGGAAACACATTCACTTGACCCCTACTGGCTCCCGTAACTCCAGGGCTCCCAATCATGTGATCATGCTTGACAAAGGGGTAACAAACCTCTTGCTCCTGTCCCTGGTGAGAGAGGGAGACCTGGGAGACTGTTGCCACCGTTTGGATCTTGTTCACTGTTTTGTTCTTTTGGGTGTGGGTGTTCTGCCTCCTATGTCTGTATACATGTGTGTCTCATGTTCTAGAAGCCAGAAGAGGGCGCTATATCCCCTGGAACTGGAGTTACAGACATTTGTGAGCTGCCATGAGAGTGCTGGGAATCAAACTTCTTAAACTCAGTGCTCTTAACCACTGAGCCATCTCTCTAGCCCCCAGAAGAATCAGGAACCATTGAATTAGGTCCACTCAAGGCTAAGGAATGAAGAAGGTGGAGGCCAGCAAGCCCTCAGTGCCCAAGCAGGCTAATGCTTTACAAGTAGTTAAACCTGGCTTGCACCCAGTCATTGGGCCAATGTTCTCAGCTCCATAGCAGCTGCTGTCACAGAACGAACAGCTGGAGCCAGATGTTCCACCACCTCCTGATGTTTTGTCTTGTGGAGTGGTTTTCTGTGAGCATCTGAGCCTCTATCTAACCTTCTCCAGGTGACCCCACTGGCCTATGAATGAACAAATGAAAGGCTGGGCTTAATGGAGGTGTTCAGCTGCTCCCTTGCATTCAGACATAAGACTCACAGATTCCTGAGGGAAACTCCCCACTGAGCCTTCCTGTGCCAGACTCTTAAGTATTTCAGAGGCATTCATTTTATGTACAATTCCCATGAAATAACTATTATTGGGATAGGCAAGACAGCTCAGTGGGCAAAGGCGCTTGCTGTTAAGCCTGATGACCCAAGTTCGAACCTTGGGACCCAAGTTATGGAAGCAGAGAACAGCAGAGAAGAGAGACAGCAGGTTAGCCTCCGGTGTCTACACACACAATGACAATGTGGCATGTGTACAAACTCTCCCATGTGAACCATAGATATGTACATACACAGAATATGGGCAAGTAAATGTAAAAGCAATTTCTAAAACAGGTAGCTATTACTGTCAACAGTCCATTTACTCACAAGGGAAGGCAATATCTTAGATATTGTCTTAAGTGAAAGTCTAAGTGATTGGGACTGAGGTCACTTGTTCCCATGAGCCATGTGTGTAAGTGTGACACAAAAGTGAATGAAAACTCCCAGAGCCACAGGCAGGTGCACACAGAGAGTTTCTTAGCCTTGGCACTGTAAGGTTGTCCTTGGATCTTGGTGCAACTTCTGTGCCGTTAATGTCAACTGTATTCATTTTGCTCTGGGAATACATAGTATTTGTTTGCCTTGCTTTCCCTATAACATGAAAAACATCCTTTTCACACAATACACACACACATACACACACACACACACACACACCTTACACAATCTTAAACATGGAAATTAAGCCACTTATGAATTCTTTTGTTTCACACAGATTTGAATGCACTTTTTTGCAGATCCCAGATTTTGTTCCGTTTTGCTCCCTATGTCTGAACCTGCTCTATGATGGAGACTGGAGTCGCAGCGTACTCTTGTATGTAATATTCCTTTAAAGAAATCCCAGCATCACGTGAGCTGAACAGAACATGGTAGTGCCGTGGTGTGCACCCAGCTGTAGGTCTGTCTGGTCAAGGCCAGGCTCTCTGTAACCTTGGCATGAGAGTCTCTGCTCTCTTCAGTGGATCCAGCCTCACATTTACCCAAGTCTACTTGAACATCATCTGTGTTGTTGAACCTTGTTCTCTTTGTACTTACAAACCTATCCAGGTCACTTTCACATTTGCATCTCATCTTCCAGGGAACTGGCCATGTCACCTCAATTATTGTCCCTTCTTTCTCCAAGGCATGGAGTCACAACTGCAGGTGTCTGGGAAGAATTCCCTCTTCTGGTCTATGCATCTGAAACCATAAATCCATAGATAAACCCCCATGAATTTCCATATTTCCCTCTCCTTGGACCACATGTACAGAAGAGGAGTTATTGTATATTCCAAAACAAGCAAGGACATTTGAGGCTGGAGGAGGGAATCTGGACTCTCCCAGTCACACCTACACACAGCAGATAGAGTGTGCCTTTCCTGTCCCCATCCGCCAAACAGCAAGCACATGGACTCTGAAGAACAGCCCCTATGTTTGTACAGAGGGTGTGACTCGCAGGCCACGACTCAACTATAATGAAACTATTGTTTAGAACTAAACTTAAATTTCCTATCTTGAATGGTACACTACTGAGTGGTGGAAGCTGGTCTGACAGTTGGTCCTCTAGCCCGGCCCAGACCCTTTGGTACCCAGACATGAGGGTGGGGTCATCATCATCTGCACACACTGTTGAGAAGTCTACCTCTGTTGAGAAGTCTGTTGTTTGACTGGCTCTGTAGTCCTTGTTCCAAGCAGGTTACCCCAGCCTCCTCCTCATACCTGTAAGACAGCATCAGATTTACCACCTTGATCACATCTCTGCTCATGTTCTAAGATGCACTGGCTGTTGGTGGCTTACACACAACTTTCTTGCATGAGTGCCAGGGGCCTTGCTAAGGGCTTCCTTGATTTTTCCATTTTCCTTAATTTAATTGCTTTATAAAGTATGAGTTCTCTTCTGGATTCTTTGAACTTCCAGAGATCCTTCATGCAGACATGTCAATACATGACTTTGTTCTTCACGTGTATGTGAACACACACACATATACACATACATACACACACACACACACACACACACACACACACACAGAGCATGTTTATTGCCAGGGAGTGGGGGTGTGTTCAGGGCTTACAGTATCACTTACTGAATGTTCTTTCAAAAATTTTGCTTATGGAAAAAACCTGTATGCTGCAGGGCTGAGGCTCACAGTGTGGAAGGCTTGTCTCTGCTTTTCCTATGATTCAGCTCTCCTCTCTGGGACAGAGAGAGCTGCTGACAGAGGACAGGGACAGCTGTGTGTGCCAAAGCTTGTGCTGGAGTGATGGGAAGCAAGAAGGATGCCGACCCTATGGAGGGTGCTGGGGACTCCAGGTTGCTCTTAGTCCGTCGAGCAGATGTTGTAGGAAATCCAGGGATGGCACGTGCTTGGAACAATCAGGATCATCAGGGATAGGCAGACAGCTTCTGCTGCTCTGGGACTGGCCTTGATCGCCAAAGCTACTCAGTTTTCATCTCCTGATGAACAAATGAAAGTGACCCTTCATTTAGAATGGGGCCTTTCGCTGGGACCTTTCAATTTCTTTGTTTAAAGTTGCCATTGTTTTCTGTGTGGAAGCTCCTTTGTGTCTGTGGCTCTTCATCTGACTCACTTTATAGACTCACTCTGTAATTGAGGGTATGTAGCAGATGGCCAAGAAAGCCTTGTGGAGAAGCCATGCCCTCGCACTCCTCATGAGGAGTGGTGTGCATGCTGGGTGACTCAACTTTCTCGAACCGTATTCAGATGGCTATGAGTTCCTGGAGATCCTGAAACAGGTTGCCCGGGACAACACTGACAACCCTGACTTGAGCATCTTGTGGATTGACCCAGATGACTTTCCTCTGGTGAGTGGCCCAGATCAAGGCCCCCCCAAACCATCCGGGCCTTTAACACACATATTTGTATTTAGCATAAAGACTTCAAGTATGAGGGACAAACTGAAATAGTTGAAGGCGTTTGAAGAAGCCCAGAGGCTACTGCATACATACAGAGTGCACACATATACCTTTAATACAGCCTATAACCTTGTAGTGACCAGACTTACTACTCTCCTTACTTCCGGGACACCAAGAGGTGACTATTCTTGGAGAGGTCAAGCCAGGGGGTCCAGAAACTTTCCTTCTTTAAGCAATAATATGGCCTCTTTGTGTCTTTACCCACCTCTCCCTGAGACTCTAGAAGAAACCTAAATTATTAGGGAATAATTGCAGAATTAAGAACCTGATGAAGCAAAGGAATGTCCAGTCTGAGGACAGACACCATGCCTGGCTTGTTTGTCACAAACTCCTCAGAAGGCGCAAGAAATTTACCACCATGGTGCTAGCCTGTGTTGATGAGCAACATCAAGAAACCTTTGTTAATTCGTAATTTTGGACAAAGTACATGGAATTCATGCCATGCACAAACACAGTGATGATAGTCATGTCCTCTGCTATGACAAATGTTCCCTATTGGTCAAGTTCAATGCTGCACCAAGAGCCATGATCCCCAGCACTGCATGAGGTAGAACCTGGGTCTCTTCAAGTGCTTTGAAGACTAACACATAGGTACTGAATTACAGTATTTGTTTGAAGATGTCCTCATAGTTCATTCTCTCAACAGTTCTAAAACCAGTGCTGTTCTAATCCTTATCTCATGGAGAAAGGGAAATCCCTGGCAATGTTAAACCAAGTAGATGTTAAGCCCCACTGTGACTCACAGTGAAGTCATAGCTTGGTCTATTGATTGTTTCTGGTAAGGCTAACTGCTGGTAATTATACAGGTTTGGTTATTCTCTGAATGTGAGATACATATATTATGACTTGTGAAACTGATTGGATGGAGAAAGCCAATATCAAATCCTACACACAGAGATTAGGTGAACCAAAGGCAGAGACTGTCATGGTAATTGAAGCCAATGGCATAATTCTGGGTCACATAAGAAAGCCATGGCCATACAGGATTAATCTGTTGATGTACTTTCTGCTGGTTATATTCAGTTTCCCTGGACGGCTTCATTATGCCAGTTTTTAAGTGGTCACCCATTCTTTTGGGCAGTTCTACATCTACCTTGGTTCTTGACCAAACAATTTCCAGGCAGTTCTAATTTCCAAATTCACCAACATCTCAGTCTGGTTTAGGCCCCGCATTTACCAGGGAGATCCCTACTCCAGAACATTTCCATCTTCTTAGCTTTATGGAGTCCATTAGCTCAGTCAGCCTGCCCCAGCCAGAGATTTGTCCAGATGGAGCCTGTGCTGGGCTGAAGACATTTGGCTTGTGTCTGCGGTTCATGCCAAGTTAGAGCCTATCAGAGTTCTCCCAGCCATCTCATGTGTCAGGGAGGCACCAGATAAGGGCTTTTAAGAATGGAACATTAAAACCGAGGTGGCGAGAAACAGCATTTTCGTTACGAACTATCAATGAATGGAGTCATAATTTGGGATCAGCCATCTTTGGGATAGTCTCCCTAAGAGCTGTGGAAGCATTTATGGTCTATGTTATCACAGCTAGTGCTATAGTATCTTTTACTTAATGCTTTAAACTGCTCTAATGCTGGAGCCAGCCTTCAATTTCCTAAGTGTCCACTGCTGTTTCAAAGGCATCTAATCAGTCACTATGTGGCTACTATGGTAGGCCGGCAGGTGGGTCGAGCCACAGGGAAAGCCCTCCACCCGCTGTCTAACTTGGCCTTTTTGTTGCTGCAGCTTGTTGCTTACTGGGAGAAGACTTTCAAGATTGACCTGTTCAAGCCACAGATCGGGGTGGTGAATGTAACAGATGTGAGTAGTCTTACCAAGGGTTGGTCAGATGGTCTCAGCCGCCCTGTTGACTGCTATGCGGGCCTGAGCACAAAAATCACTCAGGCATCTACAACAGCAAGATGAACTCTTGGTTCTTTTCCAAACTCTTGCAGTACGGTCCACAACTGGGTCTTAGCCAGTCCCAATCTTCTCTAGGAGTACATTTCCTTGCTTGTGGAGTTAGCCCAACCTGACTCATTGACCTAGGACTTTCCGCCCAAGAACATTCTCTTGTACCCTCATCCCAAGTTAAAGAACAAGGCCTTCCTACACAGGCAACTCACACCTAGAGCAACCATTACCTAAGGGGGATGAAGAAATTGACATCCAGAAGCCCATGCTAGCAGCCACCCACTTCACAGACAGAAGGGCCACCTCCTGACAGAAGTTTAATCACTGATGAGTTGAGGGTGGGAAGGGCTAGTGTGGTGATCCGACAGAGTGGGAAGAAAGTTAGACTCAGTCCAGACATCTGATATGCAACAAGACAGAAGTGGGGCAGATTCAATGAGGTGAACAGTGGGAAGAAGGAGCTATAATGAAGGTCCACCGCAGCTGGTATAGGCAGATTCTTTTGTGAATCAGGCCCATTAGCAATGTCTTTTTGTCTAGTAGAAAGTACCCTAGCAATCTGTACATTTCTTGACTTTTGTGAACCACTTTTGAAATCTGAATGAAAATTAATTAATTAATAATTAATTTTGTGTGTGCACATATGTATTCCCTTGGGTTGTAGAATACAGATTTCTTTTACTGTTATTGAAACAATACTGTGCAAGACCATTCTGCAACTTGGCATTTCCATTTGTCTATCTGTATGTACTCCTGATAGGTGTGAGAGACTTGGAGGCCCACTCAACACAGCTTCTTGGAAAATGCTGCTCGGCCTCAGCCTCCGCCCATGTACTCATTGGCTTGTTCTGTCCCTTGTTGCAGGCTGACAGTGTCTGGATGGAGATCCCAGATGATGATGACCTGCCCACAGCCGAGGAGCTGGAAGACTGGATTGAAGATGTGCTTTCTGGAAAGATCAATACTGAAGACGATGACAATGAAGATGAAGATGATGATGGTGACGACGACGACGACGATGACGACGATGATGAGGATAACGATGACAGCGATGACGACGACGATGATGATGAATAGCTCCCGCCCGGAGTGACATTACACCCACCCTGTACCAGACAGACAGCCAAAGGGGGCAGCAAGCAGTGGTGCCCACACCTAGTCAGCTCTTTTCCTTTCTCCAGCATCTTTTTCTAGTCCGTTCTTGGCAGGAGTGGTTCATTTCAGTGAATGCCTTTCCAAACCCAGCAGGCTCAGTCTGCAGAGACAGAAGGGGAGGGACTCCCATGCTGACTTCTTCTAACCATTGAGGAACAAACAGCTCTTGTTCTTTTCTAGACAATCAGGGGTCATGGAATTCTGGGAGTCTGGGGACTGTATCTCTTGACACCTCTACTCAAGTTTACTTACTGTCTTTGATTCAGATGGTGACAGAACTGACAGCTTGCTATTAGTTCACAAGCAGGGAGAGGCCTTCTAATCAGAGCCCAGGAAGGCCACATGATTATCTAATCCCTGCCCCACCCCCAACCTAGAGCATCAGTGAACTCAGACTCCTTTGGATGGCGACTAGGAATGCCTTGAAATGTGCAGGTATTGCCATCATTTCTGGACTATTAGGATGCTGCGTGTGGGTCATCTAGCTCTATGAACATCCCATTAATTGCCAAGCCTCATATATTCACTGGTGGTGAGAGAGGAGAGAGGCCCAAGGATAAAAGGCTTTTCATTTTTCTGATGGAGACTGTTTAGGTCTCTGAATGGGTCTGCTGACTGCCTAGAGTGAGCTGAGAACTGAATGCACCCTCTCTGTCCCCGCTCGTGAGCTGTCCCATTCTGGGTTAAAATCGCTTTATCCAATGGTCAAAGAACTCTCCCCATTCATCAGCACTCCCACAGTTGACCAGGGCAGCGATCATTTAGGGTTCTCGATGCCCCGAGGCACCGAGTGAAAAAGAATCCCCAAGTGCCTTTTGAATTGTCTGAAAGTAACATTGTGCTTGGCAGTTTACTTTTAGTTGCTAAGTGTTCTAATTTATTTTTGAAATCTGTTAACATGGAGAAGACTCTGTGTGGTGTTGTTTGTGAAACTGGGGCAGTCCTTTTATGGAATAGTAATAAACTAATGGACAGTAAACTTGTGTTTTGAAAAGATCGAGGCTATCTTGATGATCCTACTTGGTCTTTTGGAGTTTGTTTGGTTTTGCCTGGCACCAGTTCTACCTCTCTGCTCCTCTGTCTGCCCTTCGAGGTTAGCATTTCACTGTGTCTCTCTGCGCTATCCATGTCTCCAGGCTCGAGCATCCACACCCATCACTACCACCTGTGTGTTAGTGACCTCCACTGTGGGTCTCTACCCTTCATCTTTGGACTTCGACCCTGGTGTTTGATTCACTTGGATTCTAGCTGAAAACTTTAAATTCAACACAATAAATTCTGAAGCCATTCCCTTTTCCCCTCTAAGCTTGTCCTTTTCATGAAGTCCGGCTGGATGAGTGCTATTACCGCCTATGCCATTGTCTAGGCGCCTGAAAGCGCCTTGTTCCCCTTTGCTACCAGGCACTGAGTGCATAAGCGTGGTCACAGCACTTACCAGCGAACTGATAATGCATTGCATAGCCATCCTTTCACTAAATACAGGCTTTAAGAGATAAGACATTTACTTACCTTTGTATTCCAAGCACTTGGTACTTTGCTCATCACAAATCAAAGCTTATTTATTGAGTCAACATGTGAACAATTGGTCAGCCAAAGTGGCTGTCATTGCTTGGCTGTGTTGGGCAGTGGAGCTTACAGGGTACGTAAAGTGCCTCACATTGTATTAGGTAGCTTCTGTTGCTATAACAAAGTACCTGAGAGAGACAACTTAAAAGAGGGGATTTTACTTCAGCTTACAGTATCAGAGGTTTTAGTTTAAGATCTGATGCGTCCATGGCCTGCAGCTGAAGTTATGGCAGAAGGACACCATGGGAGCAGCATCTTAGAACAGGCAGCTGCTTGCCTCATTGCAATTAGGAATCACAGAGAAAGAGGGAGGGACCAGGATTCCAAACTATCCCTTAGAGTTCCCTCCCTCCAGTGACCTACTTTCTAGTCTTCTGATAGTCCACACAGTTATAAACTCATCGATGGGCCAAAATGAAGCTAGTCCCCTCATGATCTGGTCACCTCTAAAGCCACACCTCTGAATATAGCTGCGTCGGAGATCAAGTTTTCACTACACAAGTCTTTGAAGATATTCACATGCATACCACAACAGAATGCCACGGTCTGGGTGGCTTACATAACAAAAGTCTGCCTTCCACGGTTTAGTCCAATGCCAAGTTGCCAATTGTGTTGGTTCCTGCTGAGGGTTCTTTTCATGGCTTTTCATTCTGTTTGCATGTGGCAGGCAGACAGACAGACAGGCAGACAGACAGACAGACAGATGATAGAGATAGATGATGGTGAAGATAGATCTATAGTAGTAGATAGATAATTCTCTTCTAGAAGGATGCCTGTCCTGTCAAATTAAGGTCTCACTACTATGACTTCATTTAACTTTAATTATCAACTGAAAGGGCCTTGTCTTCAAATGTGTGATTTTGGGGATGCATAATTCAGTCTATTAATGCAGGGCCTCAATATAAAATTTCTCCCCTCACAAAACTAAGCAGGTTGTACTGTGTTCTACTCACCCAAGCCCAGCCACAGCTCAAGCAAACTCTTAGGAAAGTAATTCTACCACGAAGTCTTAATGCCAAAACTTTCAAGTTGCCAAGGAGTTGGGGGAGGGGGGTACATTGCAAAAGTGGTCTGTTTCTCGGCTCAGGAAGATCTGGTGTTCTCAGAGGCCTAGAAATATGTGTGAAGCTGAAGCTATGCTCTGATGTTCCTGCATTAGGATCTCAGGGAGTCCATCTGGTTCTGCCTGGACGGTGCCGTGTAGTAAGTTCTGAGCCCTCTAAACTGATATAGATTGAGTGCTTTCTTACATGCCCAGAGTACAATGCTAAATGCCTTCCATGTTATCACAGTTAATCCTTACAGCAGATTAGAAGATTCGTCTGGTTACTGTCCTTAATAAAGAGAGGCATAGAGGGCTCAAGCAACTTCTCAGGATTACACAAACACTCTGAAGGGTCACAGATAACACTTCATTTTTTACTTAAAAGGATTTGCATTAAAGAACCAAAACACTGCATTCTTTTTCCCTCAGAGCATGTCTGAAGACAGACTCAAGTGAATTTCCAATAACTCTTTTTATTGCTTGAACCCATTTATCTTCCTATTCTGAGTTCATAATCAACTAGAACAAAACTAAAAATGTGGGCTAATTAAAAACACAAGATCTGCTATCCTGTTAAAAAGAAGAGTAAGATTAAGCCTGTTATCTGGAACAAAGCATCCCTTTCAGTGTATGTTGATGAAACTCCATCTCAGAACTTGAAAAGATCCTGTCTTTTCTAGAAGAGATTGTGACCCCTTGGGTCTTTGGGTCTTTGTGTTTGTCACCCTATGAGGAGTCATTATTGTATCTTGTGCAGACTACATGTAACCTCACTTTCATTGCTACACACTCCTCATATATAGGTCTGATAGCAACCTTAGGAGATTGACTGTTTTACTCATTTCCACTCTGCCCAAATTTGGGTAGGCAAGCATTAAATCTTGTGACAACTTTGTTAGCATGATACAACTTGACCTTCATGGCTATTATCCCTATTAAAAATACACAAATTAAACCCAGTGATTGTTGAAAGTGAATATTAACCAAAAGCTTTCAGCAGCATAGCATCAGCTGTTTGGATTAGCTTAGGATAGCAGACTGTTACAGAAACAGGACCAGAGAACCTCCTCAGCTCGGAGAGGATGTTTGCAATGTAGGATGACCTTTTTCCTCAAGTGAGGAAAGTCCTCCAGAAACACAGCCCTCCATTGTGAGGGACAGAGCAGCAGCTTAGGAACGAACATGGAAGTGTCATGCCACGTGTGAACGGAATGACCACGGCCTCTTAGCAGACTGAAATATTTGCAAGATGGATTAAGAGGGGTCTATGGGACCAATGTGATATTTTAATAATCTGAACTCTCTACTGATAACTACAAGTCAGAGTGATAATCCTGGGACCGACATCAGCCCTGACACCCCTCCTATGTAATCATGTTCGATTAGTCTGTAGTGGGTGCTTTGATGTTGCGTGTACTTCATGTACTCATCCATCCACTCATCCATTAAAACTTACAGCCTTTAAATAGTCTATAGACCAGTAGACTACTAAACTTTGTTGCATATAGATTAGGGAAGGCAAGAAGGAGCAGACTGTAAATGGGGCAGCTGAGCAGAAAAGCAAGAGAGAGAAAAATGTTTGAAGTACCCAGCTTTAGTTCTGAAAAATGCACCTTCATATTTCCTGAAATATTATGAAGTCTTAGACCACAGAAACACCTTTGGATATTGACCCAGAAAGCAGAGCCAAAAGCCATCTCTAAGTTTGGAGCATGAGCTTGTGAAACTAAAGGATGCGCTCAAGGCACACTGGCACGAATGGTGAGTAGCATCTTCTCTCCTAGAGCTGAGATCCCGTCTGTGCACTCAACTGCCAACAGGCCCTGCCTCTTGCTCTGGGATCCCCCTACCACTGTCCTGATGTCTTCACCCCATTTCTTTAATATGATAGTTTATCATCTGAGATTCTCAAAACTCCTCCACATTCTACAGCTACAATCCTGGGAAATGACTGAAAGGGAAAAGGGCCTTTGGCTCCCATCTGCATGTGGCTTTAATTGTTTTCCAGCAGGCTTCGCTTGTGAACTTATGAACTGTGAGCATCTGGGCTGATGGCCCAAGGAAATAGCTTATCATTAATCTATACGATGAGTATCTTCGAGTCAATTGCTTTCTCTGATCCCTGTCCATGCAACTGGCAAGAATTTGTGTGCTATCAACATTCCATGCAAGGGAAGGGTAGTTGAGTGTAGAGGCAGAAAGTAGCAACATTTCTTCATCAACTAATCTAGTTCCCTCATCTAAAGTAAGTCAATAATTTAAAATCAATTATCAAGGTAGCACGAATTACCAAACACAGATGTCTGTACATCTCACACCCCTATCCAGTGTATGAGAGGTTTCTCCCGCTTTCCTCGTCTCAAATGCCTTTTTTTGTTTTGTTTTGTTGTTGTTTTGTTTTTTATTTACTCACAAGGTTGGCTTCTTCTCCAGGTTTTAGAACCTAAGTATTTCATCTTTCGCTACATATTCACTTAGGATTTCCCTCCCCATAAAATGATCAGCAACTGTTCATTTTCGTTACTCTGGTCACTGTCCTTCATTGTCCTCCTCCTCTATCACAGGTCCCTTGACTGTCACAGGAACATGTGAGATCACTGGAAGATCAAATCAAGATCGAAGATGTTCCCTGAAAAGTAAACAGAGCTTAAAACTAAGATATGTACATCAGTAAGAGAGACGGTATACAACTGAGGTCTCAATTTCTTTTCCAGACTTACAGCATATTTAATGTGCAAAATGTTTTACAGTTCGTTTGGAGGGCGGTGAGGACATCAATGGAGGACCCAAAAGAAAGCCAAATGACATTGGATACTAGATACAGTGTGTCCATGATAGGCACCAGCCTCTCACCAGCGTCATGATGAGAATCCATTTCATACAACAAACCTTCCTGACTTGTGAACATAATTCAGTCATTTATATGTTCAAAAATGTCCAGTCAGAGTGCAATATACATTCAGGTGTTGTCATATGCACATGGTATCTGCTGACTGTAAGTACAGGTTAAGCTAAAACTGCCTTGCTCGGTTACAAAGCACAACACTGAAGTATTCAAGAGTAATATGGTCTCTGGCTACCTATTTTGTCTTGTTGGCTCTATCAGATGAGGATTAATGCTGGGTTCAAAATTCAGAGATTAAAATCCTTCGTTAGCAAAAGTACCTGTCAGGTAACCTTTCCCCTAAGGCCTGGCCCAGGTATCTCTCTGGTCTGGTCCTCATCAGAGCCATTTCATACCCTGGGTGGGACAGTGCCTGCCACTGCTGCATCCTTGCTGGTGTCCTGCACTCTGTGGCCACTTAGAAATTAACGTTGGTTAAGTGGGTCATGATTTGGGGGTTCCATAGGAGCTAGAAAGTTAAAGCATGGAGTAACCTTCATAAAAATAAGATATTAACATTAGAGGGTTTTTTTTTGTGGCCCCATTTTTAAGAACATTACTAAATGACTATTCCTTCATGTCTATAACTGAGGGGCAAACCAATGGTTACATCTCCCTTCCTGGCTCCTAGGTATGCGGCACGTTTCCAACTACAGTACTTAAAATACAAGTTGAACTGAACTTGTCACTGTGCGTCAGATGTCTTAATGTCATAACTAATTCTCTAGGCAAGGGTCTGTTGTTTGATGTTTTTGTAGGCTGGCAGTTTGACAGTGCCTACATTAGCAATTCTCAACCTGTGGGTCATGACCCCTTTGGGGGAGGGTTGAATGACCCTTCTCAGGAATCTCCTAAGACCATCGGAAAATATAGATATTTACATTATGATTCATAACAGAGCAAAATTACAACCAAAATAAATTTATGGTTGGGAATTACCACAACATTAAAGTGTGTTAGACTTAGGAAGGTTGGGAACCACTGTTCTACATGAATGAATTCACAAGGGAATGTACCTGGCCATGCCTGAATGCTCAGAGAGACAGAAAGACAGGCAATGCCAGACAATTTGCATGCTCAAATGCTTTTATCCGAATGCTGTTTCAGGGTCAAAAGAATCAGAGACTCAAGATAAAAGCTTGGGAGGTTGTTACATTTGTCCCCGGGAGTTAATACAAAAGTGTCTTTATTTCATAGAATGAATCATTGGTCTTTTCTGAGAAAGCCACCTTGCCAGCACTGCCTCGGGCTTCGGGAATCTCTCTATGGTGCTGGGAAACTTGATTCCACAATACTCCACCAGTAAGACACGTTTCATAGATGAAGCAAGTTAGGTAGAAATGGGACAGGATTGGTAAAGGGGCTCAGTGTCCTCAGCTCTTGTTCCTTTCAAAAGTTTTCCACTCTGTCCACCCTTGGAATCTCATCTTAATGCCCAATGCAGTGACCGTGTGAGTGACCGTCCCTCCATCTCCATCCATCTTCCCTCCACCAGCACAACCAAAGTGTAACTCACAGATGGACGGGCAGAGAAAAACCAGGTCTTCTTCTCTTTCCTTTTGACCCTCAGGTTCTATTCATGTGCACTCTGCCCACAGTCTGAAGGGTAGGTATGGGGGAGGGGAGAGAAGCTGAGGAGCCCGACCAAAGGCTCCAGAACCCCATATCACACCTCAGCTCTCCCACATAAAAAAGCCAACTCAGGCCCTGTGTCCAAGGGCCAAGCAAGTCTCTTGGCCTGGTCAGGTCCAGCAGAGAGAGGCAGAAGTTCAAAGCAAATGGAAGTGGTTGCTGTCTGATCAGCTGCTGCAGCCCAGGGTAGGGCTCTCCTGGGAGGAGGGCTTCTGGGGTTGTTCTCATTATATATCCTAATAGTTCAGCCTGGTGGAGAGGCTTCCCACAGGACCAAGCAATATAAACCCAAAGGGAAAGAAATGACCTTTCTCCCAAGGAATTCTCAGACTCAGGTTCCCACTCACACACGGTTGGTTGGTGTCACCAGGTCCCTCCTCCACACCCAGAAATGCCAAACTACTTAGATCATGTTTCTGGGGAGAGCGGGCTGGGCTCTGAGCACTTGCAGAAATCCCATTTACCAACCAGGCAAGTTTCTTCTTTCAACTTTCTTTTTCACCTGCAAACGAAAGGATACCTAATTAAGACACCATGGGGAGGGGCAAGTTGTGCTGGATGGTGTCTAATGCGTAACAGCTAGAGAGTATCAGCAACCTTCCCTTCCCTTCCCTGGCCAAAATATAATGTTTTGTCAAAATGGGGACTCCATTTTCATTAGAATAATACACTATGACATCTATCATTCTATACACTAACCCAAAAAAGTTAATCACAAAATGTGGCCCCCAATTGTAATTTTTTTTTGAGCACCCTTTCGATTAAAGATGGTTTCAATGGAGTCGGACTGCTGTCAGCTCATGACTCTGTGAGTACCACTCAAGAACTGCACTATGGACTTAAAAACAAGGCGTTTTATTTATAATGGGATATGATAAGGTTACATATTAGTAAGTTCACAGTAGTGATTTTATTTGTTTTTCTGATGTAACAAGATCCATAAAGAGCCAACATTACCCAGAAATATGTTCTGCTGCATTATAATCATAGGGTCTCTGCTGCAGAGCTCTCTTCAAATGAACATATAGACATCCCTCTCAATTTCAGTAATCATTGGTCATTTCTTCTAGAAGTTACATTAAATAAATGCACAGGAGGCTTCCTGGATAGTGAAGTTTAAACAGTAACCCAACCCCCCCCCAAGTTTGCCCTTTTTTGGTCTTGTTTCTTGCTGTAGGTCATAGAGGTCCCAATGAAATAAAGAAATGAATGGGCGCGCCTGAGAGGCGACAACAGGCTCCCACAGACAGCTCCTTATGGAGAAGCCAGTATAAGGAATAAAGGAGAGTATAGATAAGGAGCCAGCCTTAAGGAACGGTCTTGAACAGAGATGTAGAGTGTCACAGGCTCAGCCACACACACATGTACAAACAAGACACACAATGACCTGTCACTGACCACATGGATGTTATGACTACCAGCATACAAACATGGCAACACACACTCAGAGAAAGTCAGGTGGGAACAAGCCCTCCCCTTCCCTAATTTGCATAGGGAGTCTTGCATAGCAGGGCCAGGGCTGAAGAGGGCAAACCAGGGTCTCCACTTTGTTGGTTCACTGGGTCAATCAATGATTGGCAGTGGGGAGGGTGGGTAGTCAATTTCCATGAGTCCAGTATGTTGGTAGGAGCTCACAGACAGAGCTCTGTGCTGGCTAGTTTTATGTCAATGTGACACAACCTAGAGTCAGAGAGGAGCGAACGCCAATTAAGAAAATGCCTTCATAAGACCAGTCTGTAAGGCACTTTCTTAATTAGTAATCCATGGAGGAGGTCCCAGCCCACTGTGGATGGGACCTTCCCTGGGCTTTTGGTCCTGGAAGTTATAAGGAAGCAGACTGAGCAGGCCTCGAGAAGCAAGGCAGTAAGCAGCACTCCTCCACGTTCCTGCCTCCAGCTCCTGCCCTGTTCGAGTTCCTGTCCTGTTTGAGTTTTTGTCCTGACTTTCTTGATGATGGACTATGATGTGGAAGCATGAGCCAAATAAACCCTTTCCTCCCAAGTTGTTTTGGTCATGGTGTTTCATCACAGCAATGGTGTCTCTGACTGAAGCAAGCTGTTAGATTTAATGCATGCACTCCAGAAGACACAGAAACTAGAACTGATCACCGCCACGTCTGACTCAAGAGATGGCAAAAGTGAGCACCCTAAGCCTTTCTAAGACTTACCTGCATGGCCAGTCTCCCCATTCATTAGAAAGCCCCACACTCCTAACAATGAATTGTGATGAGGCAAACATACCCAGGCCACTGACTTCACACTCTCCCCTGTAAAGAATCTGTCTTCTTGCAGATCTCAAAAGGAAGAGTTAGAGGAAGGAAGAAAGGAAGAAAGGAAGAAAGGAAGGTGATAAATGATGGTTAACTTTAGCCAAGACATTTTTGACTCTATGGATAATCTAAGGATGTGTGAGTCTTATAACCTTAAAATTCATTCTAATTCCCATGGTGCAGACTTCTTGAACATTCACTTTAAGGACTATTACAGACTGCCTCTTTTTTAAGTAACACTTCTGAACAAAAGTTATCTACTTTTGTAGATAATGAAAATCACCAGGGGGAAGACAGCAATCTCAGACCTGCACTCTTCATTGAGTTCTTTCACAGTTAATGTTAGAATTTTAATAACTTAGGTTGGAAGTTATGGGGGGGGGAATCTATAAACATTTAAGGTAATGGAATCCCGTGTCCTCTAATAGGATCATGCCTCCTACTAGCCTTGGGGAACAATTTGCATCCTTTAAAAAGAATAGGCTATGAGGGTTCAATAAATGAAATAAAAATTTATTGTCTTCAATTGTGTGATGTAGCTCTCTGCAACCTGACATTTCTTTTGCAAACTCTCCTCCACACCATTCCCACTTCGACTCAGCCTGGTAAAACACTGGGAGCACAAAGACTTTAAAGAATCCTGCTTGTGGTTTTTGTTTTTCTTTCAGAAATTGATGCAAACTTAAGCATTTTGAAAAAAAAAACAGTCAATATTCAATTTACAACCAAAACAGTAATTTCAGGAAGTCTGAAGTTCTACACCACAACGGAGAGGGGCCAGGAGGGAAAATAAATTAATTCCTTAATTTAAACTTTTCTTTGCCCTGTTGGGAACACACATACCAACACATGACTCCAATCTAACCCCTTAAAGACCCATACTTAAAGCAGGGTTGGAAGCACAGTATTTTAAGATGCTGGATGGGAGGTGCTACCTTCAACTCTATATTATTTACATTTATGGCACATAGCAACTGCATGGTGGTCACGGCAGAGCCAGCTATGCTGGGACATTACACACAGCTGGTATCTCAGACTGTCCACCCCTTACCTCATCTCCTAAATTATTTCCTGAGAAAGACATCCTGAGGAACTTCCAGTAGAAGGGACCTAAAGGGAAAAACTAAGACCAAAGCACCCAGTTACACTATGTGTGTGTGTGTGTTAAACAGAGCCACACTGTTAACACCGGGCATCCTGGATCTATGCCTTGCCCACGGGCTCCTCTTCCTTCTCCAGAACATCTCTCTGAGCTAAAAGTTATTGAACAAAGAATAACGTTGGCTTTTCTAAGCACAGGTGTGTCACAAACATTCCACACCAATTTGGAATTTTTTTTAGTGACAGACAAAATCATGTGCTTCGTGGACTGTGTAAACAGGAAGGGTATACGTATATGGGCACGGAGATGAGGACAGCCTTCTCCTTTCCTGAAACAAGATCCCTGAAGCTGGGAAAGGAAACAGTGCTTGGTGGAACACTGTTTCGGACATAGGCAAGCAGAGACCAGGACAGCCCACTGCAAGGTGTCAGGAAATGGCTCCTTGAGCACTTCCCTGCACAGGGCTCTGCCAGGAGGCAGCTACGTCTACAAATGGGACCTCCAGGGCATAGTCCTCTGAAACCAGCTACAACACTCAGACAGAGGGGTCTTCAGGACTGCACTGCTGACACCCTACTCTCCCTCTCCCCAGTTCTGCAGCATACTTTTCCCCTCTCTCTTCCTGACTAATAATTAAGGGCATCTATACAGCAAGGGCAGAGCGACCCTTTTCCTCGCGGTAAGTTGCACAGTGGCAGTGGTCACAAACCACAGGGATGGGACAGCAGTAGTTGCCAGGGTGGTGGGCACTGTTTGGTTTCCCTTGGCAAGGCAGCTTGGCACATGAGCTTTGTGAATACTCGTCTCCCTGGGAAACTGGATGGCTCCATGGAGCACCTGCCAACTGGGAGTCACAGTTGGGCTCTCCTGGTTTGTGTGAAGCAAGGATAAGCAGGATTCAGTGGGTGGGGTCCTGCTGCAGCAGAAAGGAGGCGCTACAGCTGAATAGATCCCCAGGATCACACCCTACTTCTCCAGAGAAAGACTGGGGGAGGGGCTGTGCAAAGAGCTTGTGGATACTTGGAAAGCCAAGTCCCTGTCAGCTCTGGAGGGTCAGGCCAGCCTGGCCAGGGCTGCCTACCAGGTGCGACTGTGGTCCAGGTGCTCAGGAGAGTGGGCACTAGAGTGAAGCCCAGGTAGGCCATCGCAGGGCTAGGAAAGGGCTACCTGCCTCAGGCCAACAGCGGAGCAGGGCCAGAAACAGGGCAGGTAGGCGCTCTCTCAGGAAAATGGAAAGCCAATCACTTAGCTGCAAACTGGCAGTGCACATTTTCTGTTCTTTCTCTTCACAATGTAAGGCAACAAAGAACAAAGACTCAGGCGGGTGGACATTTCCTGGACTGCCACCACTCCCCAGGGTGGTGTGCTGATGTGGATAATTACATGTACAAACACACATGTGGGTGTGTAGTGTCTGCTTTCCTGAAGCAGAATAAAGTGAGTCCCTTAGAATCTATGATGGGGTTGACCAGAAGTACAGGTGGGTGTGGTACTGGGCCACAGGCAGGGACCAGTTGTAAGGCGAGGCTCCCGAGGACACAGCAGCTACACTTTGGTTTACAGCTGTCACAGAAACTCCAGGGAACAGCTTCTTCAATAGTCCTGTCTATTAAAGTCAGATGCCAACAGTCACTTGTTGGGGTGGACATCTCCTGCTTCCTTCCAAATAAAGTGCAGATGGTCGAAGGATACTGGTCTATCCTCTGCCAGTTTGAGTCAGCATTGAAGAATTTTTAAAAATCTTTATAAAAGAACTTCCCCCTGGACATATATATATCTATTTATATATTCTTCTTTTGTTTTTCATAAAGCCACAAGTATAGAAATTTTAGACCGATGTCTCAGACTGTAAGCGAAGAACAAACTTGTGAGATTTGGGGTCTATGAATTCTTCTGAGAGTACAATGAATGGGATCTTCTTCACATTGACCACGAGGCTGAAGTCCAAGCATTTAAGGACAAAAACAATTCCATCCCGTAACCCGTTTGTCACAGCCTCGTCACTAATAAGTTTCCACTGTGTCGAGAGCCATCGATCCTTGTCATACTGCAAGGTGGGGCCCGCACTGAGGTATCGTTCAAGGAAAGCCTGAAAGCCAAGGAAGAACATTGGAGAAGTTACAAGGGTTGTTGTGCTTCGTAGCCAGGCACCATCTTTTTATCCCTTGGAAATGTTTCCCAACTACACCAATACCTTAGACTAGAGTTCAGCTTCTCAGGCTGAAGCCCCATGAGACCCTCTCTGGGGAAGGAAGACTCCTTGGACTTCTGAATTTTCAATCAGAGGGTGAGTTGAGGGAAGAAGATTGGCTACCACTGTTGATGTAACAGGCCACCTGAAGACACAGGCACCTAGTCTTAGTCAGGGTCTCTATTCCTGCAAAAGCATCATGACCAGGAAGCAATTTGGGGAGGAAAGGGTTTATTCATCTTACACTTTCCACATTGCTGTTCATCACCAAAGGAAGTCAGGACTGGAACTCAAGCAGGTCAGGAAGCAGGAGCTGATGCAGAGGCCATGGAGATGTTCCTTACTGGCTTGCTTCCCCTGCCTTGCTCAGTTTGCTTTCTTATAGAACCCAAGAATACCAGCCCAGGGATGGCACCACCCACAATAGGTCCTCCCATACTTGATCATTAATTGAGAAAATGCCTTACAGCTGGATTTCACAGAGGCATTTCCTCACCTGAAGCTCCTTTCTCTGTGATAACTCCAGCCTGTGTCAAGTTGACACAAAACCAGCCAATACACACCTCCCCCCTCCCCCCACAAAAGCCAGAAATCCCCAAGGGCAGGCAGAGGGCCTGGCACAGAGGAGCCATCAATGACTCCAAGCAGACAGACAAGGACAACGGCACAGACGGAACTGCATGCTCTGGTGCCTGCTGGCTGCGGGACTTTGCTCAGTCATTCGCAGAGATGACATAACCTTGCTCACTGAGCTGTCCCAGGTGGGGAGGTTCAGGGTGCACAAAGCACTCACAGGTCCAGTAGGCACACTGTGAGTTGTCTGTCTTACACAGAACTGATGCAGTATGACCAATACTAGGGATGACCAGATCCACGTGCCCTCTCCTGAGCTCTTGCTCCAGGAACACCAAGCAAACTGAAGTCCTGTGATTTCACTATGACCTCATGTGCCATTCCTCCTGAGAGCCGTCCCACAGATTTCTCTTTGCCTTGCCCTTCACATCCTAGAGTATTATCTCCTTGAAGCTCTCAGATGGATCAACATGTTCTTCTGCCAAGGCTCCTGAAACCACTAGGAAGATGTCACGTCAGAGTTCACTCCCTGAACTATGCTGACTTGCTGTCAACTCCCCATGGAGTTTCAAACTTGTAGCAGATAAGAACTACGTCACCACTGTCTTCTAGTTTTTAAAGTGTGACTTTCTAATGTATCTGGCATAGAATTAAACACATAAATCAGCTTAGTTGAGAGAAAGAATGAACCGATAATATAAATTGAAAAATGCTGGCATGTATCCATCTGGTCCTAGGCTGCGATCAGGACCTTTTCGGTTTTCAAGCAATCCTCTTTCTTAACTCCTCCACTCTGCCGGGCAGTGGAAGCAGCTGTAGTCATGGTGATAGCCACACAAGAAGGTGCGGCCATGCTCCAGTGAAATCGGAGTCACAGAAACAGCCCACCCCTGGCTTTGACCCATGAAACTTAATTCAAATGTGCATCAACAGACAAGTGGTTAAGCAAATCTACATATCTGGTGGAATCAGGAGCAGCTTTTCACAGTAGAAGCTGTGTGAGTCAGATCTGTGTGTGTGCAATGAAATATCCAAGTAACCTCGAGAGAAGAAGGTAGACTTCCAAAAAGCAGGCGTGTCTAGTATCAAAGCATCTCTGCCTTAAAAGCTAGAACACAGGCGCAGCTGAGAGAACACACATCAGCCAGAACTGTAAGGAGTGGGGAATGGGGGCACGGTGAGGTTTTTGTTGGGGGGGTATTCTAATTACTTTGTTCTCTCTCTCTCCCTCTTCCCCCTCCTCTTTCTGTGTGTGTGTGTGTGTGTGTGTGTGTGTGTGTGTGTGTGTGTGTATGCATATACACACCATGGCATGTGTGTGGCTGGAAAACAACTTTCAGGAGTCAATTCTGTCCTTCCAGCATGTAGTTCTGGGACTTGAACTCAGGCTTGGGGGCAAGCATCTTTGTCCAAAGGGCTATCTCACCAGCTCTAGCTTGGTTTTGGTTTTGTTGTTGTTTGATAGGTTAGTTTTTTTGTTTTGTTTTATTTTGGTTTTTTTTTTGTTTGTTTTTTGTTTTTGGTTTCTGAAAAGGTTTCTGCTAGCTAGCACAGGTTGGACTAGAACTTATTACATAGCCCAGGGTGACCTTGAATCCATAATCCTTCTGCCTTGTCTTCCCAAGCACTGTGATTACAGTGATAATCACAGCTGATTAAGTTAAAACAAAACTTTCTACATTGGACTTTTCTTTTTTTTTTTTAAATAAAAAATTCAAGAAAGCATACATTTTAAAAATGAAATGAGGAGATATCAGACAACTTTAAGAAACCCTGGAGAAAGAAAAACAGTTGTACCTTCTCCTTGTCAGAAGATATCTATTACTCTGCACAAACGTACATCATTTTCTGTTTGCAACCTGTTGTATTTGGACTTTTGTAATGAGTTATTCACGTTTTCACTGACATTTCAGCAGATGACATAACATAGTATACTATACCCTCTTACATTTGTAAATGATTTCCAGTTCAAAGTTACACAGAATACTATTCTTGGGGTGGGCAACCTACCTCTAATGTAGAGTTGTGCATACAGATATTAATTGAAAAGCTGATTCTAGGATACCCCTCATATACCATAATCTGATGCTCAAGACTCTCATATAAACTGGCTCAACATTTGCATGTACCCTGCAGACATCTGCGTACTTTAGAATGCATAATCTCTAGGTGGCTTACAACACCCACTACACTGTGATGCTAGGTAGCTGCTACACTGTGTTGTTTAGGGGACAGTGACGGGAAATTGTGTACATGCTCAGTGTGACAAGGAAGTGTGTATATATGCTTGGTGTGACAGGGAAGTGTGTGTAAGCACTTAGTGTGACAGGGAAGCATGTATATGCACTTAGTGTGACAGGAGTGCAGGTTGAAATGGGTCAGTTTAGCATGTGCTCAGCACGTACATACTTTCCTGTCACACTGAGAGTGTACACATACTTCCCTGTCACGCTGAGAGTGTACACATACTTCCCTGTCACACTCAGAGTGTACACATGCTTTCCTGTCATACTGAGCTTGTACACACTTTCCTGCCTACCCTCGCCACTACTCTGTACTAGTTCAAGGTGGAGTGTTTTCCTCTGTTATAGAATCTAGAGGCTTTCAAGATGTGTACTTAAAAAACGATTGTTCTGGGCTGGGAGCTGGCCAGCGGCTGCAGTGCTTGCTGTACAAGTGTGGGGATCTGTCTTCAGGTTCTTAGGACCCCATGTGCAGTGCTGGAGAGAGAGAGAGAGGGAGAGGGGAGGACCCCAGGGGCTCACTGGGCAGCCAGTCTAGCAGGATCTCTGAGTTCCGTGTTCAGTGAGAGACCCTGTGTTGGGCTGGAGAGATGGCTCATTAGTTAAAGAGCCTTTATTGCTCTTCCAGAGGACCCAAGTTCAGTTCCTACTGGCCATATCAAGAGACTTACAGTCACCTGTAACTCTAGTTCCAGGGGACCTAATGTTGTCTTCTGGTCTTTGCAGGGGGCATGCAAACATGAGAGATGCTCAGACAGAAACACACAAGTACATATAAATCAAAATAAAACGTAAGTCTCAAATAATGTGGTGAGCAACAGTGGAGACACAGATTGTCATGTGACCACAGGATGTCATGTGACCGGCCAAACCCGGGGACCTTTCTGCCCCCACCCCGACCCTGGCAACGCACCTTGGGGGTCATGCTGTTGGTGATGCAGAAGGCCAGGTGCTGCAGGATGCTCTCCATGCTGTGATAGTGCTGCTGCCGTGTGGTGCGCAGGTACTTCTGCAGCGCCCTGGCCATGGAGGGGAAGATGGCCTGCGCTGCCTCTCTGGGGTCCATCACCTCCCCAGGAGATTTCTGCTGCTCCTCGGCCTGGAGACGCTGGATGTGGATGAAGGCTTCCTCCACAGCCACCACCAGTCTGCAAGGGGATTAGGGACAGTCAGTAAGGCAATGCCCACTGCAGGGTCTGGGGAGAGTCTCATAAGACCCAGAGGGCCTTTGTTCACTGTGGCACCCTGGCCTACCACCAACTTCCCTGAGCTTCTGTTATATTGTATCCCTCCAGGAGGTGGGAAGAGCCTGGGAGAAAGAAAAGCAACAGCAGAAATAAGATGGGAGTGGGTGGGTGATGTACCTGGGCCTCCCAATACTGCCAATAATGAGCTCAGAAAGCTCACTTTCACCTGTGCTTCGACTTCTCCAATAAAAGGTGAGATAGAAAGACTTCTGCCCACACTCCCCCTGGAAAGAGAAAGGGAGCACGCAGATGCAGATGATAAAGAGTCAGAGTTTGGGGAGCTTTAGTTGGCAGAGGGCTTGCCCAGTACCACAAAGACCTGGGACAAATCCCCAGCACCACACGTGAGGGCGCATGCTTCTGATCTAGTGCTCAGGAGGTGCAGATGGCACAAGAAGTCAGGCTGACAAGATGACTCAGGGTAAAGGTGCTTGCATCGCCCAAGCCTGACAACCTGAATTTGACCCCTAGAACTCATGTGGTAGAAGGAAAAGTACCAATCCCCAAAAGTCACGGTCTCCACATGTACACAAAACACACATGTACACACATACACACACATGCACACACACACAAATAAATGTTAAAAAAATGTTTTTAAAAAAGAAGTTCAACAACATCCTCAGCTATACAGAGGGCTCAAGGTCTAGTTGGGCTACAAGAAAAAGAAAGAAAGAGAGAGAGAGAGAGAGAGAGAGAGAGAGAGAGAGAGAAGAAAACAGAGCTTCAGTCCCCTTGTTCCACTTGCCCCCCATCCCTCCCCCCCAGCAACTCAGGAAAGGGAAGAATGAGGTAGCCGACTTAAGGGAAGCCACCTTTGTCACCTTCATGTCACATGGAAAACTGTGGGTGGTGCTGTCCCCCTTCCAAAGGTAGCAACAGAAGCCCCCTGGAAATCTGACCTAAATGCAGATTCCCAGGCCCAGACCCACGGACTGTGTGGTAAGCCTTATGAGGGGGCCCAGGACCTGTGATGGGTGTTTAGAGGTATGTCTGGTGGTGATCACACATAAAGTCTGAGAAATGTGAGAGTAAAGTGGTCTGTAAACAGTCATACAAGTCATGCGTACACACAGAAAATTAATTCTGGAAGTTAAAAAAAATAAGAAAAGTGAAAATGAAATGTTCAACGGGAGCAGGGCCCAGGCGTGCGAGGGTCACAGACCTTGCTCTCCGCTTCTTCACCCTCCGTTCGTGTTCGGCCTCTTCATAATACAACTCGTTGTGGCTGGAGTCCCTGCGACGAGCTGCTGCTGCAATCATGGCTCGGGACTGACCAGTGGCATTGTTACTGGGCCCTTTGATGAAAGAATAATGGCGTTTAACTGCAAACGCCAGGAAACAGACAGAGAACAGCACCAGAGTCTGTGGTCTGCTGGTGCTCTCCCATCTACCCCTCTCCAGAGCACAGGGAGATCCTAAAAGTAACTGCCCTGGGCCTGCGCAGTACTGAACATTCACAGCAGCCAGGAGATCCATCCCCAGTCTGACAGGGGAAATGGAAAAAGAACTCTGAAGGGGCTGCAGATTGCCCACCCCTGAAAACGCCGGCCAAGAACAACACCCGCCGGAGCGTGCCCAAGAGGTCACTTACCATCTGCTACACAAAGTTTCAGTTTGGCCATAAGGGCAGCTGGGACATCGCATGCAGCGGACAATGAGAGAGAAGGGGCAGGATGGGAGAACAAGGACAGACAGAGAAAAAAGAAGTCAAGGGACACTTACAGTGATCACACACAGAAACACAAGCTAAGCCAGGTGCTATCGCCCCAAACACCAAAGCCCAGCAACCGCAACGCGCCCCATCTGAAGCGACCTAGAAACCCTGTGTCACCCTGAGCATGACCCGACTTAGCTTATCATAAAGACACGGCTAGGACCTAATGCTTTCTTCTGGGTGACTTGGAGAGCCAATTTTTTTGATCAAGGGTGAGGCATACACCTTACATAGCCATATTAAAATAATAAAAAGTTAGACCGAATACCATTACCAAAAACTGATACCTATGTAAACCAGCTGACTTGTTGACAATATGAATCTCTTAGGGAGCCTGCAAAGCTCTTGTCTTAGCCCAGGTGCCCAGCAAGACGTGACAGGGAGCTCTGCTTCTCACACTCGAGCACCTGACAGCCTGAATGAAACTAGGCTCTGACTTGGTGACTCTGTCTCCAGCTTCCTACCTGTTCCTGACCAGGACTGAGAGGCCAGAGAGGAGCTGCCAGACACCTGACTCTCACCATTTCTAGGCCTAATGCCCTCTCACAGCATCCTCAGTCTTTGGGTAAACTGTTCAGACTTTGTAAGCATTCCTTTCCTGAGGACTTTCAATCTACAGTGTTCCCAGCAGGAGGCAGGGAACACAGTTACAGTTGGAAGAACTTGCCATATAGGTAGCCAGTAAACTGACATTCCCCTGGAAAACATGTCTGTCTACATTTAAACTGAAAACAGAAATTGTTCTGAAGTGAGCAAAGACCGTAAGGCAAGCAGTGAGTACAGGTTGAGGCAGATGTACTGTGAGGTGCAGGCCACAGGGCGCCAGACATATGGTTTCCAGCACATACCATCTACATTGTAGACCTTCAGGCCAGCCATGTGCTTGGCTGCTCGGAATTTGGATGCTGTTAGGAGGTTCGGGTTATAGATGGTGAAGTCCTTGTAGTAATTTTCCAGAACCACCAAGGCTGCTCGCTGGATGCTGTGAAACGAGGGCGGAAAATGAATGTGGGCTTTTCACGGAATACAGTGGGGCTGAAGTGAGAAGTCTTTCTGAGTCAAGTCAACTGCAAGTCAAGGTAGCCCTCGGCTCCCACTGCTATGGCTTTATCCCTCTCCCAGGCTCTGGCATTCCCCATATCTCATCTAGCCAGTAGCTGGAAGAGGAGAAAGTTACAAGCTGTAACTGAGATTTAGGTTTGGGATACACAAAGCTTTTCTTATTTGTCCTTCATTTACCAAAAAAAAAAAAAAAAAAAAGGAAGGAAGGAAATTGAGGAGAGCCCCCCACCCCCGAAAGGTAGGAGGTTCGATGATGCTCTCAGGATCATGAATGAGAGGTCAAAGTTTCTGAGGCCCTCATTCAGTAACTGGTTACACACACACATACACACACATAGGACCCTGTCCCAGGTCTAAGGAACAGGTCTTTCATGTTACAGCCATGTCCTCCCTATGGGGCAGAGTCCTTCAAATGAGGCTTCAGCTAAGATATTCTGGGTCTTAAGATCCTCAGGAGCTCCTGCCCATTAACTGCTGTCTTGGACACTCAGCAGATGATAGGTCCCAGCTACTGTTCTGGAGCCCAGGCAGTAACACACATACCCAAGGAGCACGGACAGAACACTGCAAATCCCTGCGTTTTCAGAGATTCACCAGCTGCGACACAGGAAGGGCTTTCACTCATCGCATCCCCCAAAACAAAGGTATAGAAACCCACGAGCCACACAACGGCATGACAGGTGCTATGGTCTGGCTAGAGTTCTAGTGTGGATTGACAACTGAGATGCTGGCTCTTCACCCTGTGCTGTGTGTCCTGACATCTGCAGCTCCTGAAGCTGTTCACCAGCCACGCTGTACTAAACACCGCAGCTCTGTTTTATCTTGCCCTTCTGTGTCTCTTTCCCAGCACTCTGCTAAGATAATGGGCTTATAAGGATTATTTACAACAGCCTGAATGCCAGGACAGGGACTGCCTTGGATTCCTGGAGGTCTGCGTGGCATCCCAGGACTCTTCCAGAGACTCAGAGACCTTCACTCCCTACTGACCGAGCAACCCTTAGCCAGACAGCTGACGCCCTGTCCCACCCCCACTCCCCAAGACTCCCTTTGCACTCTGCTTTAAGAATTGAACATGGGGTGGGGGGGTCGGCTGAAGAGGTGGCTCAGTGGTTAAGAGCACTGACTGCTCTTCCAGAGGTCCTGAGTTCAAATCTCAGCAACCACATGGTGGCTCACAACCATCTGTAATGGGATCTGATGGCCTCTTCTGGTGTGTCTGAACACAGCAACAGTGTACCCATATACATAAAATAAATAAATAAATCTTAAAAAAAAAAAAAAGAATTGAACACAGGCCTGCGGGACTGCGGCTGAGTCGTCTTCGATGGCAGAGCACTCTCCTCGGTGCTATGTGGGAACTGAGCAGTCATTAGGACAGTGTGGAGTGCAAGACTAAGGTAGTCCTTGAGGTGAAGGGCTTCATTTTGATCTTAGTGTTGTTCTTAGTTCTGCTTACTGGGTTTTCAATCTCCTCGTCGTCCTTTGCTTGCTGTGACCTTCTCCAGAGAGGAACATGTGTTCCTTCACTTCCAAAGCATCCTAAAGTGTACCCACTCCCATCGCACACATGCATACCTGCACATCGCTCATCTTCTGCCTCTGCCCACACACTAATTTTTAAAAACCCTAAGGGTATAAATAAGCTTGGTTATACACAGACACACTGGTTCAAACTAGTTTATCCCATGCTTTTATACCAGCAGAAGAATTTTTCTAGGTGCTCGGATTATAACATAAAATCATGTCCCTCATCAAAAGTTAAGAACTGGTGGGGAAGAATTGAAAGATGGCTTAGCCATTAAACATTGGCTGCTCTTGTAGAAGCTCCAGGTTCAGATCCCAGCACCTATATGGTTTATAACCATGTATAACAGGGGATGCAATATACTCTTCTTGCCTCTGTGGTCTGCATGCGTGTGGTGCACATAACTCTGTAGGTACATATGCATTATAAATAAACAAGTAAATAAATCCCCCTTTTAAAAAGTTCAGAGTATAAAGGCAGTTTCAGCAGTTATCCTCAAGCCCATCTTTAAAGCAAACCTTCTTGGGTGACTGCTGGGTTTTGTTTTTCATTCAGGTCACAAGGAGGAGCCCAGAGAATCCTATCGGCTCAGTCCAGTGCCTTCACCCCACATGTGTCATCTTTAGAAGCGGCTGCTGTCCTTGTTTCGCTCTAGTAGAGCTCCTACCCTGCCACCTTCTAGCATGGCCTAAGACTCGGCTGAGGCAAGGCCTGCAGCTGCCAATGTTGGAGCAAAACTCTAGGCATCCCCTAAGAACTTCCCACAGATAGGGTTGGTGCTGGGGGACAGAGACCGGGGCTTCACGCAGGGCCTCAGTCTTCCCAAGGCCAGAGAAGTCCATCCCCCAAGAAGCACAGAAGAGAAGTGTAGGCATTCCGCTCCCTCTCCAACCCCATCATCGCACCGAGCACCAGCGTGACTCAGAGCCAGGCACGGTCCTGGCCAGATGCCCGGGCTGACAGGCTAATGCAAGAGCTGAAGTACTCTCGTGCCAAGTTTATAAATGCCTCCAAGAGCTGTGCACACTCTCGCCTACAGAGAACCATTTGTCTGGCACTCAACACATCTAACAATACGAGGGAAGGAGAATTTCCACAGAACTAAGACAATACACAACCAATGTGCCCAACTTTAAAAGGTTGCAGCCATTTGAGTTCCAATCCAACATCACTGTGCTTCATCTTTTTTACAGAGTACACCATGTCCTACATGCCTGAAGTCTTGTCGAGACCCAGGACAGTGATTCCTGGTTCACAGCTGAGCTATGCGTTGTACGTAACAGCCAGAAGACATGAGAGCAAACAGCAGGCAGAGGTCCTGGTGCCCATGTTCTGCTCCAGGCCACAGAACAGTCTAAACACTTGGAGCTCCATGGTTGACGCCATTTTCTACATTCTCCCTTGCTCTTAGCTCCAGGCCACAGGAACACTCTAAACACTTGGAGCTCCATGGTTGACGCCATTTTCTACATTCTCCCTTGCTCTTAGCTAGCAAAGTCATTTCAGTGGTTTAGGTGCTAAGTCATAGACCCACAAGACCAGACATATAGTGCATCTGTTCCTTCAGCCCGTGCCTGCGCTCAGACACCTTCCTTGCCTCTGAGTCTTTGTATCCTCCAACTATGGTACCACACAGGCCTCTGTCTGGAAGCCTTTCACACTCCTTAGACCCTATGGTCTATCCCTAGACTTGGAGCACCCCCAGCATAGCACAGACCAGTGATGTCCTACAAGGAGTTAGACACACAACCCCTGCCTCTTTTACTTCTTACAGATGTCCCTCTCACACAAGCAAGGCCTCCTTTATTTCCTCCACGCGTAACACTTATTGGCTCAACTTGTCTATTTATAAAACCTTAGGATTCCCATAGGTTTAAGATTAAAATCTTAAGGTTTAAGGCCAAGAAGTATTTCATAAAACCATTAGAGGTGAAGGGGGGCCTGAGAAATGATTGAAAGTAAATCTTTAAACTAGTCCTGATTCCTAGACAAGATCATCTCTGGGGAAAGAGAGAGGCAAGGAAAATCAACCTGTGGGGAGCTTGGCACCATGTCAGCACTGGATCCAGAGAGGAAAGGCGGTGAGCTGGCAACACCATGTTCAAGCAGGAGCTCTGTGTACAGGCTGTGGAGACACCCCATCATACTCCAGAAGTCTAGAAATGAAAATGATCCCCTTGTTCTTCCCCAAGTCCAATAATCGAACAAATCATAATTCAACTATTCCGATTTCCCAATCTAGGAAACAATTCTGTTGATAATACCCCATACCCCAGACAACTCCAGCCTTTGGAGAGAGAAGAAGAGGGAGAGGGAGAGGGAGAGGGAGAGGAAGAACATTTTATTTTAAAATATTCACTTCTTCAAATTTCATTCTTTTTTTTTTTTCTAGAATAGGATGGGACTACTAATCCAGAACACTTGATCCTGCCATGGTCGTGGGCTCCAAACACATATGAGGTACATCACTGAAAGCTGAATGAAATGAACTTGTCAGGTCAGTGTAGTTTGAAATTCCAGTGAGACACCCTGAGGTTCACCTATATGGGGTGCTGGCTAAGGCTGGCATTGGTTTCTGAGAGATGTTTCCGAAGCTTCATGGCTAGTGGGTGAATTCTGGACTCCGACTTTCTGAGAGTTCACATTAACTGGCATTTAGGCTGGGGGAAATGTTGGAGAGTGGGGCATTTGCTTCTGTCTTCCACACTTTGACTTGTTTGGTTGGTTTAGGCTTGGCAAGATTTTCTTAGGTAATATAATTTAAAGGGCCCAGCCTAAGGCACATGCCTCGTGACTGATACCACCATGGCCGTGGGTTTCTATGTTCACGTGTGTGCTGGGGAGGCTGATCTGCCCCCTGTGTGCACCTGTGCCTATCTCTCTCCCCAAGAGGGACTGCCTTTGAAATCAAGCCAAGGCAGATTCCTCCAAATAACTTTCCCTGGAGATAGGAACCATAAGGACCATAGGTTACAGCATTCCTTGACAACTCTCAGCCTCTTGACAATCTAATACACTTTTTGGGAGGTGGCCATGACTCACAGATGGAGAAAGCATTGGCCCAAGAAGCAGAAAGTCTGGATTCCAGACCTGATCTTGCCATTCTGTTACTTTCTACAATTTTGTTTCCTCATGGCCCATGATGGAGAGAGAAAACCAACTGCCTTGTGTGGTTGTTGAGAACATCAGCTGAGATCTTGCCAGTGATTACATTTCTAAACCATAAAGTATTATTCAAAATCATATCATATTATTGATAATGGGCCCCAATCATTCTATAATAAGGAATGCAGTTCATTGGTTCATGCCATTCCTGGGCATACGTTCAATATCCATTTATACATATGACTTATTATGCTTTATGTCTTTCATGTTCCCCACAGAGACTACATACTAAAGGCTCAGTTGCCAGCCTGAAGAGCTGTGGGGAAGCAGTGAAACCCTGAGGAGGTCGAGCCTCCCAGAAGGAAGTCAGGTCACTAGGGGTGAGCTCTTGCAGGGGACTTTGGGATCACCTGTCAGCTCTCTTTTTGCTTCCTGGCTGCCCTGAGTTGAACAGCTTTGTTAGGCTTTTGTTCCCCACCACATCGCTCTACCTTGTTGCAAGTTCAAAGCACTGGGTCTGAGTGAGCATATGTAAAACCAACAAACAAACAAAACTGAAATCGTGAGCCCAATTAATTTTTCCTCCTTAAAAATTGGTCATGTCAGGTATTTTGCTTCAGCAATAGAAAGCTGACCAACACCCTCCCAGAATTCTAGAAATAGAAGTGATCTCTGTGTTCTGCCAGAGTCTCAAGAATCAAAGAAATCTGAACCCATTCCTTTGAGAGGACCCCAGCCTCTGAAAAGATCATTTTTCCACTATGCCAAAATAATCCTTAACTTTTGCTATTGGTCCTTACTGCTTCCTCTGGAGACCTCTGTCCCTGTCCTTATGAAAATATCTCATACTTGGAGGAAACACTTTGTCCATAAACCATCTCTTTTTTAACCCCTCTAGGTTGCAGAAAGAGGGACTAAAAGTATGCACTCTCACACACACATGTGCACCCCTGCACACACATGTGTACCTCCACACACACATCCATGGGCTCATACACACATACATGTGAACTTCCACACACATACAAGTGCACCTCTGCATACATCCATGAGCTCACACACATATACATGTGAACCTCCACACATATACAAGTGCACCTCCACACACACATACATGTGAACTTCCATACACATACAAGTGCACCTCTACACACATCCATGGGCTCACACACATATACATGTGCACCTCCATACATACATATATGTGCACCTCCACACACATACACGGGATCACACACATACATGTGCACCTCCTCACACATACATGTATACCTCCACACACATACATGTGCACCTCCACACACATTCCTTTGTTTACTGTTCATTTTCTCTCCCCTTGATTGTGCCTTCTGCAACTAAACCTGTACATATGACTGAATTCAGAAATTAGCACTGATCTTTAGGATGTATTCAGGTTAAAGCCCTTACATCCTCAACTCCTCTCCAAGGGGAGAGAACATAGCCAAACAGGTAAGACCCTCTTAAGTTTCAGCCTTTTCCAATATAAACTGGATCCATACATATTACTCTATCAACAAAACAGCTTTCTCCATGAGTGAGAAATGTGAGCATCACATGTGACTGCCCCACATCAGTGCCAGGACATTATTCCGATTACCTCGGCATGTGCTGACAGATGAAGCACTAAACAGTTTCTCATCACAATAAAATCTGGGAAGACTTCCGTTTAGTACGTAGTCATTATCCTTTGAGCCAACTCCACTGACATCCAGAAAAGGTTCAGAAAAGGATGAATAACCAGCTGCCCCACCCCCATCACAACAATTGCAAACACTGAACACCTGTGACATTCCAGACGCTGAGCGACAAGCTGGGCTTATGAAAGGATGTTCACTCCTCCAATAGGTGGTGACAACTGCCCAAAGGATGAGAATGCTTCAAAGATTCAGACTGGGTAGAAACATAGGGAAGGGGACGGAGAGAATGAGAGGGGAGGGGATGGAAGAGGATGATGGGGGGGTTTTAACTGAGGTCTACACAACAGACAATGCTAAGTGTCTGGGCTGAGTCTTAACAGGTTGGTCTCATTCTGTGGACACTAGGCTCCAAAAATTCCAAGCGAAGGAAACAGTGAGAGCAGAAATGGGTGTTAACCACTGTTCTGAAATATCCACAGTGGCGGGCGCAGGGTCTGTGTTCATCACTGGAGAGAGGATCTCTTGTGTATGGTATGGATACATCACCTGTCAATTAAAAAGCCTGTGGCCTATGGCTTAGGCAGGAAATACAAGGTGGAAGGAAGAATCGTGGGAGTGTGCCAGGAGGGAGACTCACCAGGAAGACGTGACTAGCAGATGCGTGGTACCTGGGCACTTGTAACCAGCCACGTGGCAGAATAGAGGTTAAAATAAATGGGTTATTTTAGTGACGATCTAATAAGAAAAAACCCTAGCAATATGGCCAAGTTATTCATAAGTATATCTTGAGTCTGAGTCTTATTTCTAGGAGCATGAGGCTGGAAGGAAGATCTGGGCCAAACTTCTAGAAAAGCCTTTCTTCCTTAGGGTGCCTTTGTTAGGTATCTGACAGCAGCAACCAGGTGAGTAATTAATACAACCATCATTGCCTCCCATTCAGTCAACAGTGAGTTCTCCCCAGCAATATCAATGAGAGCCAAGTCACTCTGCATGCATGGACATCACTGTCCCAGACCAGGAGTAAGACACAGCTGGGGCCACACACAGCAGTATCTGTGTGGGTCCCAGAGCAGCAAGCATAATTAGTCACCCTGCCCCCAAGTGCTGCTGCCTCAGCCAGGCAGAAACGTGTTTACATCTCTAGACCTTCTACCTTTTAACTAAGATGTTTGTACTTGGGACGGTAGCTTGATCAAGTCCTACACTGAAAACAGGGAACAAGCGGCCTTGGAACTCAAGAGAACAGAAGAGGGGCAGAAACTGGAATTGGCTTATGTTTACTAACCAGGGTGAACTTCCTGGGACAAAGCATCTTGTGACACACTTCTGGTGTGCAGACTGCCTGTGATCTTGAACCATGCACGGGGCACACCACCACCTGAGGAGGGAAGCAGATCAGGGGTCCTGGTTGCCTGGCAAGGCTGCAGAAAGCCCTGGTCCGTCACTAGCCAGAGTCACTGGTGATTCACGCCTGGCAGCTTTAGGTCAGACTCACAGCGTATCCTTATCAGAAGTGCAGGGAGAACGAGCAGATGGGAGGCCTGGGAGCCTGATGCCAGACCTCCAAGACAGAACAGGACTGAGTCACCGTGCAAGGGTCTCCAAAGTGCAGGCTCGGGGACACCTCGAGTACTTCCCTATGCTCTTACTGTCCCCATTTTAGGTTTATTCTAGTGAAAATGAAGCCCTGGAAGACACCCAGTTTCATTCTGCGAGTGTAACCACAGTAGGCGAAACCTGCTTCTGGTCTCAGGAGAGAAACCACGCAAAGCTGCCATGGGTGTGACACTCCTTGGCCACTATGCATGACCCTGTGCAGGTCCTGAGCATGCTGATGGTGCTGACAGAGATTTTCCTTCCGAGTCTGATGAGTCACGGCCAGAGCCAGGGATACAGGAGCCCTCTCCCTGGGTACCCAGGAGACCTGTCCCTGGGTACCCAGAAGCCCTCTCCCTGGGTACCCAGGAGACCTGTCCCTGGGTACCCAGGAGCCCTCCCCCACTAGGTACCCAGGAGACCTGTCCCTGGGTACCCAGGAGCCCTCCCCCACTGGGTACCCAGGAGACCTGTCCCTGGGTACCCAGGAGCCCTCCCCCACTGGGTACCCAGGAGACCTGTCCCTGGGTACCCAGGAGCCCTCCCCCACTGGGTACCCAGGAGACCTGTCCCTGGGTACCCAGGAGCCCTCCCCCACTGGGTACCCAGGAGACCTGTCCCTATAGGCAAAAGCCATGGCCCTGCCACTAGCTCCCCAGAGGACTGTAGCTCTGCTTAAGGCTGCAGTACAGAACCCCACCTTAATGTCGCCTCCCTGTCTGGCCACAGTCCCTAACTGGGAACTGGCCTTTCTTCCTTTCACACATTACCTTGGTGAATCACACAAAGATAAACACCAGAGACCTAAGGATCAAAGAAGTGCCTGCCTAGTATGTTTGAAAACATCCCTCTAGGCAGAGGCTAAGAATGCCTGCAGACACACACACCCGAGAGGCTCTGCTGCCCTTCTCTTCCCTGCCTCACCTTCCTCCACATCAGCACTGCTAGCTTTGGGAAGACGGGAATATAGGTGATAAGTCTGGGCTCCAGAGGTTAACAGCTACCCAATGGGATCTCTGATCACAAAGACAGGGCAGGCGAAGCTATACCTGGAACAGAGCTGAATGCCACGCAATGAGTCAGAAGGATGCCCAGTCACCACTTCCTGCTTGTCAGTGCTGTGACAGCATAATCACACCTGTATTTATGGACAGGAGCTGGAGTATGGGACCAACCCACATGAGCCCTTGGGGGAGGGAAAGGCACTTGTTCTAGAAGCACGGCCGTGTCTCTTTTGGACAGCTACCTTCACTAACGGGGTCCTGTCCTGAGGAAGGTTCTCCATATCAGCATGGCCCCCAGGTAGGCTGTTCATTCCCGCAAAGACCTTAGGGACATACCAGTATGGCTTCCATACAAACATGGTGCCCAGGAAGTCCCTCCACATCAGCATGGCCCTAGGAAAGCATATACAAGCACAGCCCTTAGGAGGCACTCTCAACAGTCACACACACACACACACACCAAGGGAGTGGAAAGCACCTTCCCTTCCATAGCACACTGTACCCTGTGAGAGGCGAGTCCTCTGGCCTCAGCATGAGGCTGCAGGCGGACGCCATGCTCAGCAAGTCAGTCCAGCTGTGGAGGCTGGCAGAGAGCAGCTGGATAAACACAGTGCTTCAGTGTCCAGAAACTTACACTCTCATTAAAGCCACTTTTAAGAGGTACCACAGCACCAAACCACAAACGGCAGCGCAGAGCTTGCCTTAAAATTCTCCTATGGCCTGAATAAACCCTTCACCCTCTAGTCTTAAGCTTGCATTCATTTTTATCCACTGCTTTTTAACGGAGTGGGCATGGGGACTGGTAAAATACCGTTATTGGAAAGTAGTTACAAATGAAAACACCCATTTCTAAAAATAACAGTTTATATATATGAAACCACGATAGTTAATAGCATGAACCAAAAACTCCAGTAAGCATTTAAAAACATTCCTCGGTGTCACAGCCAATGGCTCTGGGCCCTCAGCAGCCTCCCAAGACCATTGGTGTTAGTTTCCAGTGTGGGAGGGGAAGCCTGGGCCAGCCCCACAGCTGAGTCAGGTCTGCAGCCTGAAGACCAACTTGGATACCGTTGGAGTCAGAGTCAGGGACTTAAGACTTCCCAGATGCTGGAGTAAGCTAACCGTTGGGAGACTCCTCTGTCCTTGTTTTAATTAAAAAAATCATAGAATAACCGGGAAAGAAAAACCCCCTACTCATGCCTGGAGATGTATGAGTGAGCCACCCAGAGGGCAAGTCCAGCTCCGTTTCATTAGGGGCAAACTGTGCTTATTGACCCCATGGATTCCTGGCCTTTAGGGTAAAAAGTGCTAGGACTGATAATATCCCTATCTGAACTTGGGCTATGACAACATATACGAGTCTGGGTATATTACACAACAGAAATTGTTCTCTCACAGTTCTGAGAGCCGAAAGCCCAAGATCAAAGCCAATTTGGTTCTTAAGAGACCTCCTATTGCGGTTTTCAGATGACTGCCTTGGCAGTCTCTCACATGGTTTAGTGTACACGTGAAGAGTAGGCTCTCTGGTGTCTGTGTGCAAGGGCACTAATCCTATCAGACTAGATTCGTAGCCTATATCTTCAAGTAAGCCCAATTATTTCCTTAGCAGCCCATCTCCAAATATAACCACACTGGGATGAGGGCTTCACCATGTATGTGAAAGAAGGAAGATAAAAATGTCTTTTCAACAAAGCCGTCCAGCAACTGTGCATAATCCATCATACAGTCCTATGGTTTAAAAAGAAATCCTAGGGTCATTTCTTTTCAAGCATAGAAGGTTCTCTGGTTAGCTACCAACCCTGTGAAGAAGGGGTTCATGTTCAATGTCAATTTATAGGATGCTCATAGCCTTACTGAGTGAAGCCTTAAAACAACAACAACAACAAGAGTTAAAACCCACAGTGCTGTGAGTTGTGTGGGCCTTTGTGGGTTCCTTTTCTGTTGAGGTTTAGTTTATTGCTATGTATTGTAATGCTAAATACTGCCCCCAACATGTTCTGGTTGTGCCCAATGAGGAGATCCTCGCATACCCAAGAGATGTTATATAACCTTGCGCCTTAATTTAAAACTATTGGTTGGATAAAGATGCCTACAGCCTGTAGCTGGGCAGAAGAGAGGTAGGTGAGGCTTCAGGTCCTGGGCTTGGGGTCTGAGGCAGAGACTGCAAAGAAGAGGAAAGATGAGAAGACGAAATAAGATACCATGAGGTAGGTGGATAGTGAGTGCATGGTCAAGAAGGAGTGGCCCAGGCAGAACATGGCAAGTTATCTTGGGGTTATTGACTGGGATGTAGACAAAGTAGCATAGAGGGATGATATCTGTGCGTTTAAGGCTTATTATAAATATAAACGTTTTGAGTCTTTTAGAAACTAAATGACAAAGGTGGGGTAGAAACCCCCAATTTCCACCCCCAATATTTACCACAATACTTTTCTTCTTCCTGTGGCTGATGATCAGCAAGGAATTAATATTCCTGCACAACCCCAGAACAGCACTTTGTCCCCATTTGTAACATATTTCTGGTCGTTTAAGATATAGACTTTAAATATCAGAACTATATGTAAAATAAAGGTAAGTAGACTAGGAATGAGGAGCCTGAGGTGGAGATGTTGACAGGGATCTAGGACAGTGGTTTTCAGTCTTCCTAAAGCTGTGAATCCTTTAATACAGTTCCTCATGTTGTACTGACCCCCAACCATAACATTATTTTGTTGCTACCTTATAACTGTAATTTTTCAGTTATGAATTGTAATATAAATATCTGATAGGCAAGATATCTGACATGTGACCCTTGTGATCAAGGGATAGAGATCCACAGGTTGAGAATCACTGATCTAGAAGATCCTAAGACATAAGCCTATAAGAGATTATTTAGATTAAGTTAGCTTCCGAGCATACCTACGAGAGATTACCTAGAGTGAGTTAATTAGAAGTAGGAAGATTCATTGTAACTGTGGGCAGTGACATCCCCTGGGTTGAAGTTCTGGGCTGAACAAAGAGGAAAAAGTAAGCTGAGCACCAGCCTTCATAACGCTCTGCCTCCTAACCAGGGATACAATGTGACCACCTCGAGCTCCTGCTGCCATGACTTTCTCTCCCTGACTGAGGACATGCTCAAACTGTGAGTCAGCATACACTCTTCAAATCTGGGCTTTAACGGAGAATGAACACAGCAGAAGTGTTCGTTGCTGGGCTGGCTCTAGGCCTGAGCTCTAGGGCCTGAGAACACTTGAGCATCCTTCAGAGCCTCCAGCTGCCACTGACATCTAGATACTGATGCAGGAGCTATGAGTCCATGTGGGGATGGAGAGTACCCCAGGATATGCAGCAGAGGGCCAAAGCTGAGGCAGGCTGGCTCATGTGTGCATAATTACACAGGACTCGAGTAGGCTTACAGAAGACCCACCCAGCAGAGCCTAATCCATGCTGCAGAGCCATCATGTAAAATGATGGTTGTTTTAAGCCACTGAGCTTTAGGCTAGATATTACACAGCACTTGGTCAAAGACGTCTTTGAAGGGGGGAAAGTAGAGAAGGTAGAAAAGGGTTGATCAGAGAGCCTCAAAGCCACTGTGGCGGCCCCAAGGACCAGCCTTGGCTAACTGGTGAACTGAAGAACGGGTGGAGCTAAGGGACCAGAGACACTAAGCCAGCCTTGGCTGCCACCTGCCCCCTGCCCCCTGTCCACCCAGCTGTAAAGAGAGGGCTGGATGAATATAACGACAGACAAGCTGGTGCCTGCTGATGTAAATGCGTCCGCATTTAACAGAGGGACATAGACCCTCTGTTAGGGGCCAGTACGATATGAGGTTAAGATCATTCTGAAACCATCACGGCTCAAGTTCTGTCTCTCACAATTACAGATGCCACGGGGCCTTACAGAACTTCCTGGACCCTCAGTGCTCCTGTTTCCTCATCAAGCAGTGAAGAAGACAGTGCCCACCCCACAGGATTGTCCTGAAGACTGAGTCCTGTGTTCAAAGCAAGAGGGCACTGACCCCAGCTGTGCATCTGCTCCCTGTCGGTCAGCTGCATGAGTGTCTGCTCCAACAGTTACTGGGTTTTGCTTCTAAGATTTCAAATCACAGAAAATATTGCTGTTATTAAACACCGTTCTAAGATGTTTTCCATATTCATCTGGGTTTCTCCCCTCATACAGTCAGTTAAAAAAATAAATTATATTTCTAGTAAAGTTAAAGAAAATTTAGCAAATCACTGAGAAAACGTGACAAGTGGGGTGTGCCTGGGCTGAGACACTCCCCCACCCCCACCCCCGCAGGGAGCCATGGAGACCGGAGGTAGGCAATGAACTGCACGGTGCTACCTGTTGCTGACTGTGAGCAGGTCCCTTAACCTGTCCTCAGCAGGAAAAGATGTTAGCTGCTGTTCCACGCGTCCTGACCCCCAGAGGTGGGGTAAATTAAGTCCATGAAAAGTCCTTGTAACTCCTAAGGCATCAGTTAAAGGCTAGGTCACATCTTACATCTATTTATGGAATTTCACAGTCTGCAACAATACTCTCTTCCATTTCTGCAGGTTTTCAAATAAACCCCAAGCGATCCCTGCCCACAAAGGAAGCCACAGTAAGGGCCTTTTACCAGTGCTAACAAGAAGCCCATTTTCGTTATGAACCTAAAGAGTAGGCATCCTTTTGAAAACTCTCAAAAATAGCTCAGACCATTGAGGAAAACCTCCTTTGAACATGAGAAGAAAGAACTCTCCAGCACTCCACACCTAAGCGCAATAGGTCACTCGGCAGCGAAGGCTTAGCATAAAGGGAAGTGGTTGCTGGGCTGCTGAAGACCTGCTATTCTGATGTCTGGGGCTTGCTTTGTCCTTCCTGCTCCCCCTTCCCTCCTGTTTTAACAATTTACAAAAGGGCTTAGAAGTTATATTTCTGCCCCACTGATTCTTCCCACCACGGCTGGGCTTAGACCACATTTAGCCCGCGGAGCAGCAGGTGACATAACCTGCACAGGGCCGGGGGAGGTGCCAAGCCTGCTTCAGCTGCCCAAGGAGAGACAGGACACCTTCCCTCCCACCTCAGAATTCAGAATCCCCACGTAAGGGTCACACCGGACCCGATAAAAGGAGGGAGAGTGAGGAGCCAGGGAGGAAATTCCTCTCAAATACTCCCCTCCAGGCCTGTTAGACATGTCACCTGTAGTTTTCCTGGGACCTGAGGTGACTGCTTTTGCAGCAGGCCAGCTGGCCCGGAGCAGACTGGCTTCTCCCACCCGGTTCTGCCCCCCCCCGCGCCCCCGCCCCCGCCCCAGACCCCCGACCCACAGAGCTAAGCAGTGAGGTAGCAGAGCTGCTGGCAGGGATTCTTTTCCTACTTTGCAGGGGCCATTGGGTCAGGCCCCTTCCGTTTGTACCCAGGTTTCATGTGGAGGTGAGGTCAACCTGTTTTAGAGAAGGGTGGGAGCCCAGAAGGGGCTGTTCGTCCCATCAGCCTGCACTGACCTAAGGTGAGGAAGACATTACCCTTCTCTGTGCAATTGGGAAGGACACTACTCAGGAGGAGGCCAGGACGCGGAGCTGCACTGGTCTCGCGCACAGACCATGGCTGCTACGGCCCCAAATGCTACTCGCCTTCTCTGAGACCACAGGTCTGTCTGCGCAGCATCGATCACAACAAAACCTGCCTCTGAGCTGGGTTATTTGCCAATAGGCTTCATATGTCAGTCTCTCCAAGTGCCTGGGAGCCCCGGAAAAACTCTGGGCTTGGACTCTGTGAGAGATCACTGTGTGTGTGTGTGTGTGTGTGCGCGCGAGGGGGGGGGGGAGGATGGTCCTTCTTTAGAATAAAGACTGGGGAGAAAGTTCTCTAAAATTCTAATGCCCGGGGGGGGGGGGGATGGTCCTTCTTTAGAATAAAGACTGGGGAAAAAGTTCTCTAAGGTTCCAATGCCCCAGTGACTTCCTAGCTTCCACAATTTTACTGGCATCCATGAGGGATTAGAAACCAACTTATCCTGCATGGCACACTAATTCAAAGAGAAACTCCCCTGGGAATCAATCATGGTGACAGCAGCCTACACCATGCCTACTTATGCCTACTTGAACACTACACCAGCCTGTCCTCAGGCAGTATGAGGTAAGCCAGAGGATACGGGATGAGAGTGTATGTCAACAGGACACTGGATGGGCAGTGGGGCTGGGTCACTTCTCTGGACAGTGACTAGAACAATGACAAAGCCAGTTATTCTGTTGGCCACTGTGGTGTCCTCACCAGGCCTGGCTGCTTTGCCATGTGACACAGCAGCATTTACTGCTCAGGACAGGGAAGCTCTGAAGCCAGACATCCAAGGTGACTTATTTTTATATTGCTGTGAAGAGATACCATGACCAAGGCAATTCAAAAACCAACAACAACAACAACATTTAATTTGGGGGCTTACAGTTTCCGAGGTGTAGAGCTCATAGCCATGACTGTCACGGCAGGACGCATGCAGCTGAGAGTTTACATCTCTCAGGCAGAGGCAGAAAGAAGAGAGAGATAATTGGAAATAGAATCAATGGAAATAGATGGAAACCTCAAAGCCTACCCTCATTGATATACTCCTCCAACAAAGCCACACCTCCTAATCCTTCCCAAATAGTTCCACCAACTGGGGACCATGCATTCAATACATGAGCCTCTGGGGCCCATTCTCATTCACACTACCACAGTGGATCAATTACCCAGGAACAGCATGGCATAACTGTGGGTTATGCTCCATGCCAGGCACCAAGGAGTAGTAAGAGTAAGACACAGCCTGCATCATCAGGGATCTCAAAATAAATGGAAGGGAACAGATGGAAGAGTAAGATACTGCATGGAGGGAGAGATGTCACACCTGGATCATCCACTCAGGCCAGTCGCATGGCATGCAAGGGATACCAAACAAAGCTGGGCATGCATGGTCTGTCATGTAAATTATACCCTCCAGCCCAGCTCCTCATCCATAACACTGGGATTAATAAAATTACACAAGGTTTTACAATGATAACCAGCAGAGAGCGCATACCTTCATTTATTTATAAAACAAACAAAAAGATTCTCACCCTTTGAGTTAACCATGCAATAATGCACTAAAATTATGCACAGATATGAGTTTTAACCTTTCTCATATTACACAAACATTTTTGAAACACTCAGACCTTACACATTTGTAGTCTGTAACTGGAGTCTGACTCTTTTTTTTTTTTTTTTGAGACAGGCTTCTCTATGTAACCCTTGAAGGTCTAGAACTCACTATGTAGACAAGGTTGGCCTCCTGATGCTGGGATTAAAGGCTTGAACCACCAACACTGACTAGAGCCTGTGTCATCATTAGTCACTAGGGTAAGTACATAATTGACTTGATCAAACCAGGTGGTCTCTAAGAGAGGAAACAAAAAAGAGAAGCTAGCAAACCATCTTTAAAAACGGCATTATATGAGTTCAGGAGTGTAATGTATAATTGTTGTGATACATTTCATAATGATGTTTTTGAAAAACATCATGTACTTAACTATATTCACTAACCCATAACACCCACGACCCTTTCCTATTTCTCCTCCCATCCTGCATCTCCATTTCCCTTTCTTAAATGAATGTCCTTCTATTTTAATGTGTGTATCATATATATATATATGCATATGTATATACATAAAAAATCTAGGTTCTACATGAGAGAAAATGTGATTACCTGTCTTGTAGGTCTAGCTTACTTTGTTTAACATCATCATGCCAATTCTGTCCATTTTCATTCTTCTTTATAGCTAAATAAAATTCTATTACATATATATGCATATATACATACATACATACACATACATTATTTATATTATATCACTTTTTTTTAAATCCATTCACCTTCTGGTAGATAACTAGGATGGTTCCAAAACTTGGCTACAGCATCATTTTGGACAGAATGGAAGTACTAGTCACCTCATCCATTATCCCTAAGCCAAGTTCACAGTCATTGTATCTATCTTTGGGAATTGCCATCGAGGAAGAGGATAAATCCAGCAAAACCCTGAACCTAGCTGAGAGCCCCACTGGAAAGGCGTGGACACCTACAGCTCACACAGCCCCTACTAAAACCAGAGAAGGGTCAGGCTTCAGACTTAGCATCTGCCTCTAGGACTTCATCTCACCCTTGCTGACTAATAACCATCCGTCTTCTAGAGTTATTGGTCATCCTTTCTGCTTACTCCTGTGTGCATGCCCCTTACCTCAAGTGTCCCAAGCTGTAGAAGCGGGACTCTCCGTCGGTGGAGCGGACCACCTGCAGTGTGAACATGGGTTGCAGCTGCCTCAGCTCCAGCAGGACGATGGCAAGGTAGTGGATGAAAAGCAGCGCGTCCACAAGAGAGACTGCGTATTGCACGATGTCCTTGTAATTTTGGTCCCGAGAGTCCAAAATTCGGACCCCATAAAAAAGCCAATAAGAAACCACAAAAAGAAAGATAAGGACCAATAACAGCGCTCGGAACACAAACACCCGAGGCACATCCGCTCTTGGCTTGCGGAAGAAAAGTGCCCAGGTTCCGATGAGCAGGATAAGTAGTTTGAATGATACAGAAATGAGAAGTCCCTCACAAATGGCGCCACAGGGTTTCAGCTCCTCCCTCCACAGGATCTGGGGTAGCAGGATGAAGGCAATGGGGGTGAGGAAGACGAGTAGTCCAAGGAACGAGGCAACAGTGAGGCCCAGATAGCGCTTGCAATCCAGCCCCACACTGTCCTCCATGTCCTTGCTAATCCTGGCAATGTCCTCTTGGGATATACTGTGCTCTGAGGTGCCTGTGATGGCCGTGGTGGTCTCTCCCCAGTTGTCATCCTGATGACAGAGAAGACAATGAGAGTGATTTATAAAAGCCACAACAAAATATTCAGTTACCAACTTTCTTGGAAATGCACATGGAATCAGCTTTTAATACAGAGACATTTTTAACTATAGCTATTTTCATTGAAATTTTCGAAATGTATTTTATGTTTGCCCTTTGAACCCAGAAAACACAATTTAACCTTTCAATTTGTTTGGGAGATTTCATTACTATGACCCGTTGTCATCACTTGAATTGAAAAGTTCTGAGAAGGCCCGGGGTCTGGGCCTTTCTGCTGTGTCATGACCAGCAGTTGTTAGAATGAGCTGCAGTGACTCCACTACAGGAGAGCAGTCACCCTTACTGCAGTAAACCCCTCCCATGCTAAGTTCTAGGCTTACAAAGCCCAAATCTAGACCCTCCAGTAGCTCCACAGAGCAGAGAGCACAAAACAGGAATTCCCAGCACACAGAGGGCAAACTTACCCACTGCTGAAACACATTACCTAAATTTCTGTATGACATTTATAGGATTCACTTCACTAAGGAACAGCATTAAGAATTCTTTGACATCATTTCTCACTGACTAAATAAAAAAATTCAAAACTCTATGCAGAAGTGCTCAAAAATTCTTTCTAAAAAATGTTTTCATAATAAACTGAATGAGAGCATAGGAATATCGGGGTTATTATATCTTTAACTTCATTATTTTCTTCTTTAATGCTTCTAGGCAGTTGCTGATGTGGGCACTTGTTTTGTTCATTCAACAAGAGTCTGTAGCTAGGCTGTCAAATGCTTCTGCTGTTTCACTGGAAACTAGGTCTCCATCTCAGAGCACAACAGAGCCAGGGTGCACCAGAAGCCACGTGAGCTCCGTGTGTATGATTTAACTAGGAAAAAATAGTCCCATATAGAGCAAAGTGTTGGAATGAGGACATTGGCTTATGATAGACAGAGTGTCAGTTCACAGATAAAGCAAGAACAAAGATCACTTATAACCAAACAAACCACTTCACACTCACATGTGGACCCTAGCAGTGAATCTTTGAATTTGTGTGATTAGTTTGGAGTAGCAGTAGAATCTGGGGAGCTAGAGAGGGGACCACTGTTGGAGGGGAGGAACAAAGGTCTTAAAGGGAGAGGACTGTAGGACACAGGTTATAGGAAAGGGAAAGGGGAGATGGAAGGGAAATTTAAGTGGGGAGAAGTGTTTGGGGAAGGGATAACTACTATTTTATAAACTTGACATATACATATACATATACTCATATAAAAGAGTTTAATTGGAATCACCATACACAAGGCATAAAGTTCCTTACAGAAGGCTCAGGTTACCAAATAAAAAAGCCCAGTGCTGGATGTGTCCACCAGAACTCAATAGTAAGACCTTACCGCTGGAGACATCACACTCACTGGGTATAGAAAATGGAGAAGTCAAGTAGGTACTGCTGAGGAATCTCCCTCCCTGCTGGCTAGTTGCCATGATACAGTGGGAGAGTCATCAGTAGTCATACTGTGAACTCTCTGAGCTTCAACAACGACCAATGTGGGAAGAGATGCCCAAAGCTGCAATAGTGGCATGAACATTGCAATGGTAACCAATGCTGTATTTAAAGCCTGCTCCACAGGAGGAAATATACCCAGTACTAGACATCTATCTGGCCAAGAATCCATGGCCGGGGAGCTCACAGATCTCAGTGATATCCCACTACCATTATTCTGCTAAACAAACAGTCATAATATATCTCTCTACCTATAGGTTAGTGTAGCTCTCAGAGCTCGCCAGAAAGGTTTCTCTGTAAAGTAGGCAGCAACTAACACAGACATTCAGAACTCTTTAGACTAAAAGGAAAAGTGAATCAGTCACAAATGGGGCATCTTGCATCACACCCCTTCTGTATGAGGGCCCGGGACCACTTCAGAGGAGGGGATGAAAGATTGTAAGGGCAAGAATTCAGAGAGGACCCAGGAAAAAAGAGTATCTGTGGGACACGATAGGACACTACACTCATGATTTCACAGCAGCTGTGACTGTCTGCATAAAAAACAACTCATTTAACAATCCAGTATGGCATGGGAAGCTCTCAAGAGTCCCCACGCCTAACTGAGGAGCTAACCACAGTTCATGCATTTTGGGGAATGGAGAGTTGGTTTGGCTTTCTTTAAAGATTTGGTCCATGGCAGGTTGACAATAATCCAGAGGGTGACTCAGACCAATACATAGACTGGACCAGGTAAGTGCTTAAAATTGGACATCTAATTGGGAGCAGGTGCAAAGGTGAGCGCAGATCTGGGAGAAACTATTAGGGGGAGTGAATATGATAAAAATATATTCTATGCATGTGTGAAATTCTAAAATAATTAATAAAAGCATATTTAATTTTTAAAATGTTCTAATTTTTAAAAGACCCAGGATAAGAAATAATGTTTTATTATTAAAAAATCTTTAATTTATGAAGGCATGAGCAATGCTGGGAGTGGGTAGGCCATCAACTGAGGAAGTCAGAAGTATCACAGAGCATGAGAGAAATGACCATAGACTGTGGTTAGACGCAGCCAGGTCCCTCAGGTGCTGCTGGTAGAAGTTTACGATGGTTTAATGCCACGAGGAAACTAGCCTGACACTTTCACAGTGATTTAAATATGCATCTAACTATATGGACCAGCAATTCAACTCCTAGATTTTATCAAAAGTTAATGGGAAAATGCCCACAAAAGACCTATAAAAATATTCACAAGAGCTTAATCCATCACAATTAGAATGTGTGCACCTCAAATGTCTACCCACCAGAGCAGATACTAAACTGCGGTCAATTCAGTGGAACACTAGTCAGCAAAAATAATAAAGAATGAACTGTTGAAACACATAGAACATGGATAAATATCAAAATCGTCATGCTGAGTGGGGAAAAACTCATATGATTCCAATTATATTCAATTCTACAACAGGCAAAACCAATCCACTGAGATGGAAATCAAAACAGCAGTTGCCCTGGAGAGGCAGGGAGATGGGGGTAGGGATCAACTAGGAAGAAGGAGGAGGATTTTTGTGCTGAGACCTGTGGGTTCATCTGTTAAAATTTATCAAAGTATACCCTTGAGAACTAGTTGGTTTCTGTGTGTAAATTTAGGTCAATCTTTTTTAAAAAGTACATCAACAAGAGAAAACAAACCACAAAGTCATACAACTTGCTTTAATATAAGACGAGTTCACAGGCTATAGAAAATAGTTGGCTTCATAGTAATTGTCTCAGAGAAGACAAATGCTGGATTCTACACATGCGACTGATAAATCCTTGCTGAGGCTAGCATTGCTAATATCATGTGGACATTCTGTTGTGTAATCTCACTGCTCTGACTCAGCTGTGTATCAACTTCCTGCCAGTGCACTGCTAACTAAATCTCTGCTTATTTTAAGGACGCATGTACATCTTCGTCTAAAAAAGTAGGGCTATACAAAGGCTTCTTTAAAATTTGAGGTCTCCAGGGGTTGGGGAAGGTGGGAAATGGATCTGAATTTGACCAATCTAATACCTTAGATTCTCAGAAGCTGGGGACAACAAAAGTTTAATTTCCCAAGTTGACAGAGCTGCTGAAGCACAGACTCAAAAGGCTTCCTCATTAGGTCATCCTGCTGTAAATTCAACAGCTTCCCAGGGAACTCAGGACAAAGAAGGAAATGCTTTTCACAGTGGGTTACTAGCATTCCTGAATACACATCTAGGGGGAAACTGGCCAGTGAAGCTTTTAAGAATGATCCAGTCCTAAGACTGACCACATCCATCCCACATACATACATACATACACACATGCATACAAGCACACATACATACATATATGCATACATACATGTATGCATACATGTATGCATACATACATACATGCATACATACATGCATACATGCATGCATACATACATGCATACATCTGCCTTCCTAGAACCAAAGCAAGCAGCACAACAGCATTAAACGAATTTGTTCACTACTGCACAAACCCCACATTCAGTGGGGAAGCATGGTTCTGAGTCTCAGTGGCATCTGGATCCTTGGAGGGACTGCAGTTCAATTTTCCTGATTACAAATGCCTCTGTGGGTTCCTACAGGTGTGCACGGATACATGCTTATCTCTGTTCCTGTATCTTTATAGCTGTGTATTCCTACATTGCCTTGTTTATATGAGGCAAGGCTGGGCATGCAACGTTTCAGGAGATGGGGGTGGGGGCAGTGCAGACATACTTCTGAGTATAGCTCACACATTTATTTAAGTCAAGTAGGCTGCCAAACAGCTGGGATTCAAAGACAATCCCACATAACTTTCGTTTATTTTTTAAGTAATAAAGTGTTGATATTTTAAAACTAATTGACTTCATTTGAAGTCCTAATGCTAATATTACTTAAACATGCAAGGCCTAGCAAACCCAAATTCTTGCAGTCCTGAGTGGATTCAGTCTGGACCAGAGAAGCTGCTGGATCTTGACAGAGGAAAATCCATTCTCCAGATTTGTCCAAGTCCCAACCTGTGTACCCCGAAGACCACCACTACTAACTCCAAAGTTTGCTGGATGTATTTCTGCCCAGATCTTTGACTCAGTCTTATCTCATTCACCAGATTTCCATGCTTGCCATCTGAATGCTAAGGTCTTGATTTCTTTCATAGACCTAGTTTCTAGGCTGACTCTTTGAGTCAGTGTTAAGCATTTCTTGATGGTGCATTTTTTGTTTTGTTTTGTTTTTGTTGTTTTTTTTGTTGTTTTTTTTTTTGGGGGGGTGTTGTTTTTTGTTTTGTTTTGGTTGGTTGTTTTTGAGGGAGTTTCCTGCCCTCTCCAGTTCTGCTCCATTTTGGAATGAGTCTCCAGGGACTCTTGCCTGTAACTTTTCCCTTTTCTGACCTGTCGTCAGCCAAGCTGGCTTCTTTCCAACATCATTCAAAGGAGGCTAACCAATCTCACTGTAGAGAGGATCTCTCTCTGTCCCCAGCTCTTCAAGGGTAGGACATGTTGTCCTCAGACCAACAAGAAAACCAGAGAAGTAGTTAAACTCATTAAGATGCTAGAAAAACGAAGATTAAAAACCCAAGAGAACTTAGTGCAACACGACTTAGGAAAGTGTTTGATGGCTGCGTGTGGCAGCTGGCTTCCAGCAGGGCCTTTGAGCCTTACCTGAACTTCCTCTGGGCCTGTGCGGGAAGAGTCATTTGCCAGCAGGGGCTCTCCAGTGGGAGCCTGGATGGTGACAGACTTTTCTGACCCTCTGCCATCTTTATTTCGTGGTGATTTGTGTCTTTCTCTTGTTCTTTCCCTGGAAGGGGCGGGGGGAGGAAATAATCCAATAATCAGACACCAAAACTTATGACAGGTTAATTACTCTCTAGCTCACCAAAAAATAAATTTTAACTTTAGGAAAATTCTGTGCCTAAACCCCACCCTACCCCTTATACTGCATCCATAGCTACCCATCCCCACAACATGCCAGGAGTAAGGGTGTCTTAAATTTCCCAACAAGTATTTTCAAAACGCTCCTCCACCACCAATGGTCAGTTTTTCAGAGCCTAGTTTTAGAAAGCCTAGGGCTGAGGCACATTTTACTGTAATAATTACTCAGTTGATTTGGTTATCATTCACTTAAACTAATTAGGAATGTTTTTTACCACACAAACACTACGATGTATCATATCTAAACTTCGATCTGAAAAAAAGAAAGAAGGAAAAGAAAAAAAAAATCTGGGACATGATATCAGCCTAGAGTTTGGGACAAGAAGAGAAGAAAGGAAATCCTAAACCGGGACAGAGAATCCTGTACTTTTCTTTCTTACAAATTCAACATGAAAAGCCATTCTGTGGGTTTTGACTGAGCTCAAAGACACCCATAGAAACAAAGAAGGTGAAACAAATGTTCCCAAGGGGTGTGTGTCCCAGGCCACCTAAGAAAAGCAGGCTTTCTGTACTTCTACTCCAGAGGAACTTCGTGGGTGGTCTTCCAGAGACAGGGGGAGGACACCCTGCTGTTGAGTCTTAAAACTACAAAAGGCATCAGCCACAGTGGCCAAGCCCTAGAGGTCACCAGCTAGTCAATAAGCAGTAAAGGAGAGGGGCACCAAGGCAGCCCTGCAGTGCCCAAAGCCAGTGTGTCTCCTTGGCCTCCTGTCTCCACGTGCGATCTGACATCAGTTTTTCCCATACCCACCTGTCCTCGTGCCCAAGGTTTCCCATCTGTGTGCAAAGTCAGACAGTCAGCTCTCCCATGTGTGACCTTGCACAGGGTGCTTGACCTAAGTTTCCCTTTGTGGGGAACGGAATGGGGGCCATGATGCCACATACCCAAGGGAAAGTGCATTGCTCAGTACAGGGGCATGGAGTGAGCGATCAATGTACAGCAGCCATCACTAGCCAATGGCAAAAAATGGTGTCTGGACTTTGTGAAGGAGAGTGTGATATCCCAGAGAGTGTGATGTCCTGGAGAAAAGGACACAAAAGAGCCATGAGCACACCATGGGCACACCATGAGCACATCATGGGCACACCGTGAGCACACCGTGGGCACACCGTGAGCACACCATGGGCACACCATGAACACACCGCGGCCACACCATGGGCACCCTGTGGCCACCCCGTGGGCACACCATGAGCACACCACCAAGCCCTCTTCCCCACTACACATTTATCTCCTACTAACCTACTACTTAGCAACAACAATGAACCCCTAAAACAAATCAACTGCATGGCAGATCTATTGCCAGACTCCTATCTCGGGAACCCCTCCCTTGGATAAGCACTGGATAATTCTTTTTTTTTTTTTTTTTTTTTTTTTTTTTTTTTTTTTTTGGTTTTTCGAGACAGGGTTTCTCTGTGTAGCCTTGGCTGTCCTGGAACTCACTTTGTAGACCAGGCTGGCCTCGAACTCAGAAATCCTCCTGCCTCTGCCTCCCAAGTGCTGGGATTAAAGGCGTGCGCCACCACCACCCGGCTGGATAATTCTTTTAAGGAACAAAGGGTCTGTGGCAGATGATTTTTCAACAATAGCTCCATTCTTAACCAGAAAATTAGAAATAGATGTGTTCTGGTTAGCCCTGCATGGTTCTCAGACAGGCTACTGGGGGACAGTAAAATAAGCAGAGAATCTGACTGTTTACCCAGAGCTCTATCAAATGATGGCAATCTCTCCTTCCCCGCCCCCTTCACACAGCACTTGGCTGATTATGTGACTCTTTTAGCTCCATTCAATTCTAACAAATGATTCTGAAGCCAGTATTACTGCCCCATCTCACAGATGAGAAAACTAAGGCTCAGAGAGTTTAAGCGCCTTCCAAAAGTTGTGGTAAGGAGCAGAACAGGAACTAATGCCAAATCTGTTGCCACTATTTCTATTCAAAGCCACAATGTGACACTGCTTTGAGGGACAATTTGATTTTAAAAAACTAGCACATATAATTATATAAAACAGTAAGATTTTACTATGATACTTTTCATACATAAAGATAGTGTACTTTGATTATGTTCACCCTTCTTTACCCCTCCCCCACCGGTTCTCTTCCTTTCCTAAATATCCAAAAGTTGGAGATTTCATAGAGTCAATATTCTTAGCCCTCATCTTCACACCCCTATACAGTCTCACTGCTAGAGTTATGAAATAGGCCTTTGAGGTCACCATTGGCTATGATCATGGATAGCCTTAGTTGCGTATACTGGGTTGTCCAAAACCAGCACTCTGAAGGGTATGCTCTGTGAGCAACAGTAAGCAGTGTAGGCGATTCTTTCTCCCAGCTTGGTTAGTCTTCAGAGTGAATTTTAGGTTAGGTCTAGAACTGCTAATCCACCAGGTCCCACCTGCAGCCAGTTGGATGGCCCTGGAATGATCCCCGCCCCTTCCACTTCCCCTATGATTCTCCATTTGTCACTCTTGTTGGCAATCAGCCTAGTCACATGCTCATCTAACCTGGTTCTCTATTGAAAATTCCCGTAGGTCAAATCCTGTGACAGCAAAGATTCTACTGAAACAAAATCCTTTTGCTTTGTGCCAGTTCCTGATTCCTGAACATCACAGGGGTGAAAAGCAGGTGGAAACCAACCAGGACTAAAAATGACTACATGCCTCTCTCCGGCATCACCCAGCTGGGTTCTTAAAGGACCCAAGAGCACTGAGATGGGAACAGCCAGCATCTAAGCAGCTCTGCCTCACAGCTCCCTGAATAACTAACACCTGAAGTAAATCAGGTAAGAACGTTTTGTATAGGAGGCCAAGGAACATTCCAGCCTCCAGCACCTGCCCCTCTATGTCAGTGTTCTCATTCCTCAGACCTCTGGTGCAGACAAACCACCAAGGGTGCAGAAGTTTGGGTGGCCCTGCCCTCAGAGGATTTGTCTGGGAGGAAGATAACAGGAATCTACATTTTCTCACCAGCACCCCAGGTCATCAGGATACAGGTGATGCAAGGATTGTTCCTGAAGACTTTCCCATCCCATGTTTCTGGGGAGGCTGTGGTATTCCTACTCAGAAGTTTGTGTGTATGTGAAACACCTTGTGAATGGCAGAGGATCAAAATCATGCATACTCAGCTGTGTAGCACCATAATACACAGTGTGTCATTATTGATATAGTAGGACTGGAGAGATGACTCAGCAGTTAAGAGTGCTTACTGCTCTCCTAGAGGATCTGAGTTCTGTTCCCAGCACCCCACATCCAGAGACTGGCAAATATCTATAACTCCAGTTCCTGGGTTCCATCGGTACCTGAAGACACTTACACAGACCCATACACATAAAGAAAAACAACTCTTTTGTTTTTAGTATTGCATGGACATAGGACAGCATGCCGTCCTGACTGAGGGTAACCCAGATTAATGAGGGTCCTATCAGCGCTGCACCAAGAGAGCTGCTCCTTGTACTACCTCACTGTGGAAGGGAATGACAGGGCAGTTACAGAAATCACTGCTGTTAGTTTCTGCTCTGGGCAGGTCTCCAAGCCAAGCCAGGGCTTAGCAGTGATGTCCAAGAAAAACACTGTTGATCACCCATCCATCCAGTGCTTTTAGTTTGTAGAACTACAATCCTCTAAGAGGTCATTTGACTGCAGAACATACCCAAACACTCATCCCTGTGGCTGTAGAGGCAGTAATGGGGAGGGAGCTATAGCTCAGTCAGTAGAAGGCTTGCCTAACATTGCTGAAGCCCTGGGTTCAATCCCTAACACCACATAAACCAGACTTAATGGTACACACCTGTGACCCTTGGTGACATACAAAATTTGAGGCCAGCTTGGAAGAGCAAATTGATGATGTAAGTTTAAGGGACACCTATCTGTGCCTGCCCATTATCCTAGGAGAGGGTTCCCCAGTGATGAAGATGTGTCTAAGAGTGTAGGAATAAGTAAGAGTCCAGGGGGAGTAAATGGTTTAATAAACCAATAAGTGGAACATTAGGACACAACCAAGATTTAACTGCCTAAATGGTCAGGATCATGTGGGGGCCCTTTTCTGGGGAGCCTAGTCACCCATAGGAATCTATCTTTATCGCTAAATCTGTCTTCCTGCTTCCTTGACCCACAGGAGTAAAGATAAGTCTATCAGTGCAAAGATAATTCTGTCAGTGCAAAGATAAGTATTATCTGTGCACCGTATGCTCACATGCATGAGAGGGTGGGGAGAGCAAGTCGCAGCATGCAAGAGGCAACTGTGTGTGCAGGTAAATGCATCATCACTTAGGTAATTTGCTAGCTGAGCCCTGGGGAGCTGCTGCAATCCCCCCAAGTCCAGCCGGAGTGCCTGCAATTCCCACACTGTTCCTACTTACAGTGAGCATTTCCTGGGCAGGCCATTTCCTCCTGTTCTGTTGCTTGTCTGTTTCTAAATGGGGAAAGCCAGCCCCCCTCCAACCCCCCCCTCGCCCCACCTCATTACCCCTCCCTTTCCTCCTCTCCCATCACCCACTCACTACCTGTCCTCCCGCTGGGGGTGGAACAAACAGGCTGAGTCCTGGAATCTGCCACTGCCCGGGCAGCCCTTTAGAACAATGCATTTTATAGCACATTAGTCACGTTCCCCTTCAAAGGTGGCATTCTCTTCCGCAGGGCCCACAAGCCTGAGACTTGCAGAGGGTCTTCCTGGCCTGCCTCAGTTTCATCACCTATAAAACGGGAACTCCCAACTCCTGCTCGTGGGCGAGGGAGACCATGAGGGACCTTGAAGGTACTCCCCAAATGATGCTTAATGCTTCCAGCTGCTGCTGACTACAGGTTAGACGAGATTGACCGTAGTCTGTACACTCTCTCAACAAAGCTAACTGGACACTCTCTGGGGACTGCAGGTATCAGTGACCCCTTTGTCAGAAAACAGGATTGGACGGTGGCCAAGCCTCTAGGACAATCAGTGTCATCAGGCACTACATTATTCCTTTCTGAGTTGGAGTGTGATAAAATTACCGAAAGACCAGGTCCCTTTCCTTCCTACTCCTCCATTTAAACTCCCCACAAAACATCAAGCAGAGAAGCCTTCACAGGGCACTCCTGGGACAAGAAATGCCTGAGGCAGCGGGCTCTCAAGCCTGTGGAGGGCTCCTTCACTGTTGGACATTCTTGCCCGGCTATGCATTCCACAGCACCTACTGTGAGTGTATACAACCTTTGCCCCTTAGTTCTTATGACCTCTGTGGTCCTCCCTCAAATGCAACAGGAGGCCTGGGGGCTTCAAAGATCCACCAAGTGCACACACAGCCCTACAGCTCAAGCCCCTCACTCAGCTCCATTTGGAATAGGAACTCAGCAATATTCCCTGATCAACTGCTGAGAAGCTGGGCTCCACTCAGCCCTCCTCCTGGTAGGTGCTCAGCGATGTTCCTTGATCAATTGATTAAAAGCCTCAGCTCCAACTCACATTTGCCAAGTACTTTCCACAAGGGATCAAGACAGAACTAAGCGTTCTGCATGTCATCTTAATTGAAAGTTATAGTCTCTTACGGTTCCCATAACAGCACTAGAGAATCCATTTCTGGGTCCCCAGGAGGTCCAGGGAAGCAGCAGCAAGCAGCAATGGGCCTCAAAGTGTGCAAGACTTGGTGGGCGTGCAGATAAAAGAAGCCAGAGCTGGCTCCATTCAGAATCCTGCAAGCCATCCTTCCTACTCAGCCCCAGCCCCAAAGGAAACCCAAATTCCTATTCATACCATCTGGAAGAGGGAGTCTAACACCCCAGTAAGCCAGCTGCCTTTTCCAGTTAGGTCCAAAAAGCAGGTATCTGAAAACAGCTGTTTCTGGTATTTTATAATAAATCTGTCAAGTTCGTCCACTGACTGAAATCTGTGATTATTTTTAAAACCAGGGCTTTCTCGGAATCTGGGCTGTAGAATGTCACTATGGGCTTTCCCCTCCCCTGTCCTTGAAGCCCCCACACCCAGCGTCTTCTGTCCTCACTGAAGCTCCAGCAAAGCACACAAACAATTCAGGGATGACTAGAAAATAAGGCAAAGTTTCTAAAAGAACCAGACAGAAACCCACTTCCTTAAAACAATGGTGTCTCCAGAGCGTTATCTTTAAAAAGCTTTCCTTTACACCTTTTATTCCACTCACTTTATTATCATAAAGACACATCTCACTGTGTAGCCCTGCCTGCCTGGCCTGGAACTTTCTACTTGCTAGGCAGCCCAGGCTGGCCTCCAACCCACAAACATCTGCTTGCCTCTGCCCGCTAAGTGGTAGGATTAAAGGCGCCTGCCCCTTATCACTTTCACTTTTAAAAAAAATTTACAAAATACAGATTTGTACAGAAAAATAAAGTTTAAGTGTGTAACTCCGCATCCATCAGTGATGACTGCCGAGAGCCCCTTCCTCAAGATGCCACACCTGGCAGCTTCTTTTCAGGTGTGGCCACCCACGCAGAGTTCATGAAACCCTATTCTGAAATCTCACCCTGGGTACAGTTACTCATATGGTAATCTGCTCACGGAGAGAAGCAAACACCAGGACAGCCACCACTTCCACAGGGCACACAGCTGTAGTCACAGCTGGGCCTCTGAGCTGGGATCAGCTGTTACCTTTGAACAAAGGTGCTGAAATACCAAGACCAGGAAATAGCATTAACATAGCTACAAGAGAGGGACCTCCTCCTAGGGGCCGAGTTAATGATTTCCCGTGAATATTTCAGTCAGCCCATACCAGTTCTAGAAGGAGGGGATTCCTATACCCATTTCACAGAGGAGGAGACACCGCATCCATTGGGTTCTTACCCTGCACAGTATAGTACCACCCATTTCATCATTTATCTGTTCGTTCACCCATTTATTCCTCCACTCGGAGAGCATTTTGCCCCTCTGAATATCAACACAGGTCTCTTTGTTCAGTAGAGGAAGGGGAATTTGATCTCACCACTCAGGACAGTGTTTTCAAATCCTGACTCACTTGGAAGATGAGTTAAAGAGAAATCAAGAATCAATGGCAGGCCAAGCAAGTGCATGTGTGTGTGCCTGAGTTTGTATGTGTATCTGTGGATGTGTGTATTTGTATATGTGTCCATGTCCATGTATGTATATGTATGTGTGAGTGTGTTCATGTGTGTGTCCCAGATAGCCTCAGGGCAGATGCTTAACAGCCAGTGAGTCATCAGCTTCGAGTGAAGCAACAAATTAACACCTGTTTGTAACTTTCATTTACAGTATCGGAAAAGCTCAGAGAGAACAGATACCTATAAGAAGTACTTAGAAATGAGAAATGTTTCCACTTCCAGGGAAACTTTAATTTAAAACCAATTGTGAGAAATTAAGGCCACTAACTCTAATGGCAGCTATAAAATGTAAATTGGCAGTATAGTGATTTCCCCAAGCATGTCAACTGCCCTTCCAGCTTGGCTTCTCACTCACCAGTGGACTGAACCGTAGTCAGCATTCTCAGCCCTTTAGGTGGGCTGTTGTAAAACTGCTTCTCCAACAGAAAGCCCTACTAACCTACAATAAAAGGACGGAGAGCCGGGATCACTTACATACCCTTGCCTGTGAGATTTTTTTGAATGGCTTGAGTAGTAGGAATACCCAGAATACGTGGATTCGGTATCCATAGCAATGGTGAGCCTCCTCTGATGAAGGAGCAGGGGTCGTTCTCCTGAGTGCTGTCTCACCTACTGGCTCTGAAGGCCTCGTAGGACTCAGAGACACTACTCTCCAGCAGGACTCTGTAAAGAGGAGAAAAAGGAGAGATTAATCCTCAAAGTCAAAGGGCTAAAAGATAAACCAACAGCCAGTTCTCCTCTGGGGTCCCTGTTATAGAATATGGGGTAAGCATAAAAGCCAAACCTTCTTAGCTGGGCAGTGGTGGCACACGTAGCTAATCCCAGCACTTGGGAGGCAGAGGCAGGCGGATTTCTGAGTTCGAGGCCAGCCTGGTCTACAGAGTGAGTTCCAGGACAGCCAGGGCTACACAGAGAAACCTTGTCTTGAAAGAAAAACAAAACAAAACAAACAAACAAACAAAAAAACCCAAAACCAAACCAAACCAAAAAAGGCAAACCTCCAAATGCACCACTCACCCAGGAACAAGCTAGGCAAGCCGGGTGCTAATAAGCTGGACCCCAACACAACAGGAGGAAGAAGGTTTGGGGGAGACTTGGACATTGGGACATTTATTTCCTCATGGCTTTGGCTGTAGAGTAGTACACCAACCCCTAGACAAATGTCTACCTCACCCCTAACCGTCAGTTATAAAAACACCACCCAGGGAAATCCCTTACTCAGCAATTTGGCTATCATTTCCAAAAGTCAATTCGCTTTTTCTTAATCTCTTTGAGAATCCAAAACTCCTAGAAATTTATCTTCGAAAATTAAAACTCAACAACCACCACGGTTGCCTTGCTGCCTATGATAATAGAAAGTCAGCAGCAAAGTAAACACCTCCCCAAGCTGAGGAATAAATAGCTGGAGGAAAATAGAATTCAATCAATCAAAGAAAATATCACACATCTGTACAAAATGACAGTTACAAAGAACTGAGATTTTAATAAGCAGGATGTGGGATTGCATGTAGCCAATGGATCTATAGAGCCATTGCAATGATGTAATAACTTACGGAAAGGCCAGGACCACAGGGGACATCAGCAACAGTGATTTATTAGTTACAAGGTCCTAGGTCCTTCCTCACTTCCCTCTAATATTGCTCTGCAATAAAAATAAATTAGAAACACTTCCAAGTACTTTCTGGAGCCTCCTCCCGCTCGGTCTTCACTTGTAGAAAGTCAGCTCTAAAGCTCTGCCCCTTCCTGAACTGCTCTCCCAGGGCTGCCCTAAGCTCAACAGGGTTCCCCACCTTGCAGGGTCCTGGACGCTAAAACTGCAAACAGAGCCAGAGATAAGTGGGAAGGAAAACAAAGGAATTGCAAAGGCCACACCCCTGCCCCAAGTGGGTGGAGATTCCAGCTCCCAGACGTGCAAAAGCTAAGACCAGGAGACATTTCAAACTGGGAGCCCTAACTGGGCATGGAAGTCTCATCTTCACGCAGTTACACCAGTCCAGGGACTAGAAGCAGTATTCTGTTCCTTCCAAGGTGAAGAGAAAAAAACGTTTCTAAAGAGACCCTGTGCCTAGGGGTTACTCCCCCTGTCCTAGATGTCTCAACTTGTGACTTGGGAATTTATCTCAGAGCACTAATTCTTCAAGGAAAAGCATGACATCCTCACTGTCTATTGTGATCAAAAGTTAGAAACAAAGAAAGGTCCCCTAACCCAAAGAATAGGTAGGAAACGTGGTTCAGCCCTGCCCTAGTTAGCACATATTTATAAGAAATGATAATCATGGAGTTAGCTCCAAAGGCCACCATGCACTCATCCATCCATTTCATATCCATGTTTCTAAGTGGCCAGGAGACCCTGCTCAGGAGTGGTAAGCCTGCAGAGCTATGACAGAGAACTAGCTGCTTCCCTTGGCCCTGCTGGTGGCTGGTTTCCATTTGTGGCATTTCTCCTCCAGCCCTTGGCCCCCTTCTCCCTATCAGATTATTACTTAACAGCCTTCTGCCATCAAGAGCAGAAGCCTAGCCACAGGGGAGCCTGGAGTCCTGCAAGGACTAGCTCCTTCCTTCCTTGCCTTCTTGAATCTCAGTTTGCTCACTTGTCAATCAGGAATCCAAGCACCAACCACCATCTCCCAGGGCCAAGCTATAAACAAACACAGACTTGACTCACTTCCTAGCTCTAGGACCTCAGTCAAACAATGTGATGTCTTTGAAGTCCCATCTATAAAATCATCATCGGGGAGTACTTTGATGACTATATGAGCTGGCAGTGATGACGGTACCCAGCATGGGCACCACAGGCACTGGGTAAGTAAAAGTGGGTGGTCCCTTCAGTGGTTTCTAAACTCCATGATCTCCTTGCCTTTCTCAGCAAAATTGGAAAGCTTAGAGAGCGGCAGGGTGGAGAGACAGCACCTCCCTCCAGGCCATCCCACCCAAGGTCCACCTGCTGTGGGCAGACTGGGGCTGCCCCTTAGGCTGCCTGCTCACTCGCCAGCCAGCTGTGTACTGGAACAAGGCAGTTTAATCTCTCAGAGCTGTAGATTTTCCACCTGGTAAAAGAAAGGCAAGCAGCCTGCTTGGGAGGAAGGGGGTGATTATAAAGACTAAACATGAAACTAAGCAGGCATCTCTCAGAACCTTAGCTTGGCTCCTGAGCCCAGTCCATCTAGTCTTCCTCCTCCTCCGGTCTCCCAGGACTTTCCACCGCCATTCAGTGAGCTTTCGGCACACTAAGCTCTCCCTTCCTTTCTGCTCTGGCCTGAGCTCTTTTCTCACTGGCCTTCTGGTTGGCAGACAACCAATCTTAGGAGGTACAGTCAGGATATGGGGCAAAGCACGAAACAGTCTTCTTTCCTTGATAGCCAATAGCCGGACTCCTGGTTGACCTGCAGATTCCAAGGCTTGGCACCTTCTTCAGAAAACCGACTGTTCTTCTCTAGACTCATAATTAACCCCTCTCATCCTGACATGTGTTTCTGGCCTCAACCTATAACGCCTGTCCTAGATGGTTCTCTCCCACAGTTCAGCCTATACTCACCAGCAAGGGGAATCTGTGTGTAAGATCCTTCCCTCCCTATCACCACTATATCCTCTATCTTTTCACAACCACTGAAGAAGCTCTAAGGTGGTCAGAGACTGCCTTGACTCAAACCTGAATGCCACATCCTTACCCTCTTTCTGCAGGCCCTTCGTACCTCATTGATTGCCTCCATATTTAATGAGTAGCCATCAGACCCTGCTCAGCAGTGCTGGGGAGACGGCTTCAGCATGGGCGCTCCACCTGCCCTCCTGAAGCTTTGCTGACTAGCTTGATGGCACGTGCACTGTTCCTTCTCCTCTAGCATTCCTTCCTCCATTCCTATATCAAGTTATCCTTTAACAATCAAGGCACACCCCCTTCTTCTCCATCTCTGGGAATAAACTCCTGAATCAGGAGGAATGCCCCCCCCCCCAAATATTCTGAACGTAACGGGAACCAAGTGCTCCTTTTCCACTCATTCAGCTCTTGCCCACAGCCACTTTCTTGTGCCCTGGCTTAATCTTTCTAATATCTGCTTCCAGTGATGCTGCCATCTTGTCCAGTAGGTGGACCCACCCTGCTGTTTTGAAGACTCTCTCCTATTTATCCATGCATACCACTGCCATCAAGCTCTGCTTGTCCTCAGGTCCTCCCCATCCTCTCCCAGTTCACAGCAAGAAAGGATAACTTAGAGAACATCTCCAGGCTCCCTCACCTGCCCTGGTCCACACACGGCCTAGTCCTCCCTTTCACCATGGTTACCAACTCTTGCTTCATCTAAGTTCTGGGGGAGGAGTCAGGAAGTAAACTAATGAAAAGCAGGGTGAACGCCTTCCAGAAAGGGCCTGACCTCAGGTAAGGGTCCCATTTGAGTTAGTAAAGACACATTATCCTGATGCTTATCTTATCTCTGTGAGGATGCACTTAAAAGAAACTAATACAACTTCTGACAGGGTCAGAATGTTTACCTTTATTAGCAAAGACAATCAAGTAAGGAAAAGAAATCAGTTTCCCTGGGTAGCAAACTAATGAAGTGTTGCTGAGGCCAGGATGGGATACAGGAAGATAGAAGAGAACATAGGCAATCCTAGAACCTGCAAGGTCGATCACACTGGCCCCTGCCAGGGCCTTTATGTGTTTGGTCAGGTGAGGCAGCAGCCAGGCTGACCTAACCACCTTGCTTCAAATCCTCCCATGGTATCCCCTGAACTTTAAAACACAGAATCTTCCATTTGACCAACAGTCATGCCAGCTGTTCCAATTCCACAGGGCCTGGTTCTTTCCAACCTCATGACTTGAGCCCAGCCCAGTGTTTCTGCTGAGGCTCATTCTCTTACAGGAACCATTTGGCTAATGCCTCTCCATTTGAACATACTTCTTTTGGAGAACCCTTGCTGACCCTCCAGTTCACACCTGGCCAGCCCACCTCCTGCATTCTCCCTACACCGAGCTCTACCAAGTCACACACTCACTTGTGTGACTATAGAGCATCAGGCTCTGAAAAGGCTCCTGGGGTGCAGGGACCAAGGTCCTTTCTGTCTCCCTGGCTGCTGGCAAACAAGAGACACCTAATAAATATTTGCAGAAAGAAAGAAAGAAAGGAAGGAAGGAAGGAAAAAAGAAAAGAAAAAGAAAAAGAAAAAAGTCTTGACTATCTCAGGACACAGAGGCATGACTTCACCATAGAAGATAGCTCACAGAGGGTAGATAAAATGAAGATTTCAGAACTATCCAGAACAAAGCGGCACTGCAGGTACAGTGCACAGCTTATTCAGTTAACAGAACATATAGTCCAGATGTGCTCATGGAAGACCAGCACCATTGCTTCAGCTAATGCTCAAGAGTATCCTGCTCCAGTCTGGCTGGACCAGAGTACGCTAAACCACACAGCCTGGGGAACACTGATGAGAGAGCATCTCACCCTACCACCCTGTACTAAAATAAGCTGATAGCCAGTGACCAGAGGAGAGTCTTCCCCTAAAGTCACATCTACTCCTATAGAACACATAACTCCTACTTGAAAGAAAAGCAGTAGTAATACACACACACACAAATATATATATATATATATGAATAAATATGGGAAATAACAGGTTATGATAATGACCATGGTAAGTATAAATTAACTTTTACAAAAAGGAAGTTATAAAAACATCAACAGCTCCATGTAGAGCTATTAAATAAAGGGTCTCTGCCTGGGAAGGTAGAAAGTTACTGCACAAGGCGTCCAGAGAATCGCATATGTGGGTTTACTTGGTGAGTCTTGGGTTAGAAAAGATGGTACAGAGACGTGTGACAAAGCCTGAACTTGCACGTGTAAATCATAAAGCATTATCCAAGTCTGTGATGTGAGGCCCTGCAGGGCTCAGATACCTGGGACAACGCAGCTCTTCAAGGTGTTTGGCTACAGGCTACTGTTTACCAGGAGAGAAAATGCCAGCCTCATTTAATCTGGTTTGCCAATGATTCAACTCACATCCCCAGACTACCTGCTATTGGCCTGAGTCATTCATTACCTCTGGAACATCCCTGGCAGCTGGATAAAGATTGATGAGGAGTTGTGAGTGGTCACTGTATCTATGATGGATATTTCTTTTCAAGAGAAGCCTTTTCCCCTAGTAGATTCTGAAGCTTCAGACACAGGCCTGGTGCACACCACACATCCCATGGGATTTGGAGGGACCAGGGTGGTGACAGCAGCAGAGGATGTAGGCAGTTTGCTTCTGCCTCCAGGAGGATTAGACTATCAGAAACAGTCCAGCCATGGCCACTGCATCTTGTCCTCCTCGTGGAAAGTGGCACAGTTAGCTGGCCACAGTTAGCTCATTCCACAGAAATGGTGGCACTTACAGTCCTTCATCAAGTCTGTTAAGACTGAAGTCACTTGCCATGAAATATCTCAATCTTCAGAACAAATCTTTAAGGGAGGCAAAATTGAAAGTTATGCCACAGTTAAGGGAACAAGGTCACACACACAAGCAAGTGCCCCCATAGGGCTTTAACCTTCAGGAGACTGATTTCACAGAGCTTTGGAAAACTGAAAGCTATGTAGCAATTACCAGAATTGTTTGTTTACTTAGAGAAGAGGCAGGCAACAATAGTGTATTGTTCCAAACCACACATAACCTCACAAAGAATCCTGCCGTTAGTTAGACTCCTACTTACAGGCTCAGTAGAAGGGAGACTGTGTGTCTGTGTGTGTGTGGGGGGGGGCACTTTAAGGAGAAAGGAAATTAAGCTCAAGCAGCCTCCAGCCCAGGTGAGACCTACGATTATTAATCAGCGTGATGAGGCCCCCATCCAACCCAAACTACAGCAGATGCAATACAAGGTGTGTCTTTGGGTATACATCAAGGGGATAAAGAGTAATGCCACACTCAACACATTAATTCTTCAACAGACAGTGTCATGGAATTGTTGCTTGGTAAGGAAACTTTTCAATTTCCTGTATGGTTTCATCCTATTGCTCAAGAAATAAGACAATAAAAACTTTTCTGAGACTTGGCAGGCAGTCTCAGAAATATGACACTCACAATTCTTTCATTTTACTTACAAATGAAGTTGCCACCAAGTCACACTGTCAGCAACTGCATCCCTGAAAATTTCGCACTGGGTGTTTTGGCTAATCATAGTGGGAGTCGCCAACCTTTAGAAATGCTAAATGCTCCTGGATATTTCTTTGAAATGTAGAATAAAACAGTTTCCTCCCACACATCAAAGCCCCAACTATATCACACTGATTTAATTCATTCTAAAAACTCTAATTAGTGGTTACATAAAATGGCTAATTATGCCTCCCTGGGTTCAGACGGTCTCTGCCAGGGCACTTACAGAGCCTAGGAGCTGTGTAATCAACACGCCCACTAGAAGGAGAAGGCTAATTAGTATTGCTGATTGGTGACATAATTTATAATATTTTTCAGGAAACCCTGTAAAACGTATAAACATGTCAGTGAAAACACTAGTCTTCACAGCTAGCTTTTGGAATTAGCCTCTAAGGATGCACGCATCCTAACCACAGTCCCCTCAAACGGGTTCAAACTAACGCACGCGCCAACCACACAACCATCACCCGATAAAGAGCCCTGCCTCCTCTCCAGGAGCTACAGAAGGAGCTCATCTTCGCGGTCTGGGCATCACACCCGGTTTGGAGACATGAAAATTGAGATTGCCCGGCTCCAGCTCTCTCCTACTCATCACTGAGCCACTAGGCTTCGGTTCCGCCCCTACTCCTGCTTCCACCACCAACGCTTTTAAATTTTTATAAAGCTTCACACTTCTCTGGGCGCGCTGCTTGGGGGCAGTTCAATGGCTGAAGGATGAAATAAGGTTCTACTGGTGTCAAAGACTGCCCGGGCGCGGCGAGGTTGCCCAGGACAGGGACTCCTTCTTTGGCTGGGACTAGCTGCACGCCTCCGCTCCGCCCCGGCGCTTTTGAAAGTAAACTACCTGCCTGTTGCGCTCCGCGATGCGCAGCGGGCCGCGCCCCCCAGGCCTCCCGGGCTGAGGTTTTGTCAGCGAAGTGGGAAACACAAGCCAGCTCCGTTCCTGTGCCCGAAGACCGGCCAGTTGACCCCGGGCCCTGGCTGGGACCCCGAGCGCATTCTGCCGTGCAAAGCGCGTCCAGCCACTGGTTGCCTCCGACACGCCGTCATTCCCCGGCCGCCACCCCGGCACGCGCACTCAGGGGCGCACGCCTAAGGCCAGACCGGGCAAAGGAGCGTCCGAGGTAGCGCAGGCTGCCCCAGGACTCGGAGCAGTGGAATGGAGTGGAGAGAGCCAGGGGCAGGGATCTCTCCCTCGGGAAGGACCCGCGTCTCGGGAAGCACGACCCGGAGGAGCCCAGGGGTCTCCCGGTCCGAGGCCCCGGACCCCGATCGGACTGCTGGGGAGCCCGGACACCCGTAGTTGGGCCTGACCTCCCACCCATCTCAGACCCCGTCCGCCGCGCCGCGCCCGCTTCTCACGGGACTCACCCCGGCGCCGGCCCGCCGCGTTCCACGCCCGCGCTCTCGGCTGCAGCGCCCCGGCTCCGCGGCCTGCGCTGGGCTGCAGTGGAGGCACAGCCCCGCCGCGGCCGCTGCTCTCTGCTGCTTTCCGCTTCCTGTCCCGGCGCCGCCCCGCAGCCCCAGCCCAGCCCTGCTAGCCCGGCGCGGCCGCCAGCCAAGAGCTGCGAGCGCTGCGGACCCGGCGGCCGGCCCGGCCCACCTGCAGCGGAGGGCGGGGCGGGGGTACACACACACACACACACACACACACACACACACACACACACACACACACACACACAGAGAGAGAGAGAGAGAGAGAGAGAGAGAGAGAGAGCGAGCCTGGCCGGGGACTGACATCTCCCCTCCCATGTGGACCCACTAACACACAGTCCAACATACCTCATCCTGAATTCCTGAATACATGACTCAGGGGTTGATGTCTCCCCACTCAGCACCCCAACATAAGCCCAAGATCTTACACACACACACACACACACACACACACACACACACACAAACACTTACAGTTGTGCATAAAATCCAAGCCCTCTCATTGTTTGCCATCATTAAAAGCTCCAACCCGCATATTCACATGGCTCAAGAACCAATTTCTACCCCTCCCCCAACTCATACATTTTTCATCACACATAATACACTTAAACTCCGTTGTAGCACAAGAGATGACCCAACCAGTAACCACCAACGCCCACAGTCCTACAGCAGCTTCTCCCTGCCCCTCTTCTACCAGAGCAGACATGCCTCTGCTCTCCTGGTCTACTGGAAACTGCCAGTCTTTAGAGCGCATCTCAGAAGGCAGGGAGCCGAAAGTTCCAGACCGATTGAGACCACTTCCCTCGCTAAGCTGCGTTTCCCTGTCTGGATAGTGGTGAGGACTCTAATGTCCTTGAAGGAGTGAAATGAGAGTTATAGAAAGTGCTGAGCAGTTGGCAACTGTTTTTGTGAATATTCTCACCCTTCTTTCTTAGTTGTAATAGAATCCGTGCCCAGAATGACAGATCTACAGCTGCCATGACAAACTGCTCCCGCGAAGGCACTCACAGCAGGAAGTGCTGAATTTGCAGTTTGTTTGCAGGAATGCTGGGGGGTGATTTGCCTTGAGAAACGCAGGCTCTTTGTGAAGAAGCCTTGTTTGGGAACCTGTAGCCTCAGGAAGCCCTCACTCTGCACTGTCTGCTTTTTCCTAATTCTTCTATATTCCATTTTCTCCACCATCCAGGCCTCTTCCTTCTAAGTACACCCAGATATTCACAGTGGCAGGATGATGTTCCACACTCCTAGCCTCCAGATTCCACTGCTCCACCATCTGCACCTACCTGAAACCGCAGCCTCTAAATGACTCCAGAGAGCAGATCTAGACTCCAGCAACCTGTTTCTTCAGGTAAATCCAGCTGTCTGTCCAACATGCTTAGCTGCTAAAGTGGGTGCAGAAGTCTGGAAATGGAGTCTCATTCACATTACCATTTAGAACCTTCACAATTAAATCAGAGCATGACATCCCAGTTTAAGTGTGAGGTTCCTGAAGAGCCCGGTGGAATATGAAGGCCCACAATGAATTTTCATGGAATGTAATTCCAGCTTGCTTTGGGTGATTAGATTGAGTAACCTTATGAGGCTTTAGAGGGGTCGGGGAAGAAGGATAGCCCAAAATGCTGTAAATAATAAGCTCTTGTCAAAGTGCCATCTACTATTTGTTTTTACCCCATGAACTTGAGTTTCAGAGTTGAAAAGTTCAATTGAAGGCATTCAGACACTGAGCGGCAGTCCACACAACCGAGCATTGCACTAGAGCAAGCTGCCTGTGACAGAGCTGTTCAGTGCCCCTGGCCATTCATTTGAGGTTGACTCCTCCAGCTTCACCTTTATCAATAATGCAGGTGACTCTGTGGGCACCACCTGCTACTCTTTTGTTTTGCTAATCCATTTGTTTCAAACTGAATAGGGGAAAGAGCAACAGTATGCACTGGGTGTTTTCAAAATGTCAGCCTGCCTACCTTCCACATGCAAAGGCACAAAGGGGCTTCTGCTCTTATATTCACACCCCCGTGCCCCCAAGGCTTGTAATGCTCTACCTGCTATGACCCACCCTGTCTACCAAGACCCAACTGCTGTATGGCAAAACTTTTCCTGGGGAGATGCAACACACACATCTGCTCACCCCAGATAGGAAACCCACAACAGAACAAAGTACGGATACCACCAAAGTCCAACTTGGTGAACCAATGAGTTTTATAGAGGTTGCTTACAGGAGTACAGGTGAGGGGTTACTTAACAGGAGCAGAAATGACTCAAAGACAGTTGCATCACCAAGGCATACCCCAATATGGGTGGCACTTCATAAAGCTGGGAACCTGGAACGTACTTCACATCCTGCAGGCAGCTCAACAAGGTGAGGAGTGTCCTTTCCAGGTGCCTCAGTTGGTCTAAACCTCTTCCAGGCAGCTCAGCTGATTTACACTTCTTCCAGGCTGCTGGTCTGATCTGAGTCTTGTTTTGCTGCTTGGCCTGTCTGAGAATCTTCTTTGCAGCTTGGCTATCTTTCTTTGAGAAGTACTCTCAGCTTTTACTTACTCAGGCAGGGAGGGGCTTAGTGAATCTGCTTAGTTTCAGGAACTTCCTGAAGCTATTTTGAATTGTGTACCTTCCTGCTTAAGTTTTCCTAAACGATAGAATGCTTTAATTCCAGAGGAAAGCTACATAATACCAACACATATCCCCAGGTCCAGAAAGCCTCTAGTTCTCCCAACCAGAATGCAATCTTTTCCCTGTTACCACTTTCAAAGCACTCTGGGATTTTTAAATTTTGTTTGTTTGTTGGAAACAGGGTCCCATGTAGCCCAGACTGTCCTTGAACTCCTGATCTTGCTCTTTTCACTGCCTGAGTACTGGATTACAGGAGAGTGTGCCACCACACCAAGTTGTTACCCCCATAACAAATCTTCCCACATAGTGTGTACTTAGTTTATTTTAAATTACAAACACAAGAATTGGGGGGGGGGTTGGCGGCTGGGGGCTGGAGGTTTGTTCACCTGTGAATGCATGTGCCAGAGCTGTCTAGAAGAGGGTGTTAGATTCCTTAGAGCTGGAGATAAAGCTGGAAAACTAACTCTGGTCCCCTGCTAGAGCAGTATGTGTGTGCTCTTAACCAATGAGCCATCTCTCCAGTCCCAATCCTTGCTTCGTTATGTTTAGCAAAGGGATGTATGACTATCATGACTTCCACCTCTTGAGAATAGGGTAATGAGGGAACAATTGACTGAAAAGTCTTGACACCTGCACCTGAAGTTAGTTAACAGTAACAGATGATACTGTTAGTATACATGTTAAATGTGCTGAAGGAGTACTTTTATAGAAGTCACCTATCCTAGCTACAGAACTCCAAAGCTAATAAGCAAAGCAAAGCAAAACAAAACAAAAAACAGGAGCTAAATGAGAAACATCTCTAATAGAAAAACCCATGTGCATCTCAGTTTGTTTTAAATTATAGACTGTTGTGAGCCACCATGTGTGTGCTATAAATCAAATCCTCATCCTTTGCAAGAACAAATGCTCTTAACCTCTGAGCTATCTCTCCAGCCCTGTACAACCCAGTTTAAAAGAGGACAAACCTACAAATAGGAGACTCTCTTAGCCACACTCAGAGACTATTTACATTGAGAATTAGAGGAAACTTCAAGAAGACCCTGGGAATGTGAAAGGGCTCACTGCGAGGACGATGGAGCCCCAAAGCTCATTTTACTAGGCATTTCTCCTGGCTCAAGACCACACCCCAGCATAATAGCTAGTACACACAGGGATAAGTCTGCACTGTAACTGTCTAGAAAGATGCTTTCTGAATTATTTAAGAAGGCAGGGAAGATGCAAAATAAATATTGGAAAGGTTTACATCCAAAATGTTTAAACTGATAAAAGGAGCTGCTCATTTAAAGGACCATTTAATGTTAACATTTATATAAGCTCTACATATATTTAAAGTCTTCTTGTTGTTGCTCATGCTGGTGATGAGCCTGGATGGCCGGAGAAGGTCCCAAGGAAGGGACAGTTTGCCCTGAACAGTCACGGTGGAGGGTGGTGACAAGGTTCTCTCAAATGCTGAGTAGATGGGCAGCAGTGTGTCTGGCCAGGCATAGGTGTGCAGGGAACAGCGCTGGGATATAGCCAAGGGCAGGGAGTGATGGGGTGAGTCAGGGAGAATTCAAAAGCCAGGGCTAGGATCAGAAAGAAGGGGACATGAAAAGCAGCCCTCGTGTTCAGACTTTTAAAAGTAAGCTAGCTATGTAATAAAAGTGTTCTTTAATCCAAGAATAAATACAAGCTTCTGAACTACAATGGCCCTACTTAGGAGGTTTCAGTCTGGGAAGATGGATTAGTCTGTAAAGCGCTTGCTATGCAAGCATGAGGACCGGAGTTCAAATCCTCAATCCCCACATAAAAAGCAGTGGTCTATGCCTATAATCTTAGTGTTGGGGAGGAAGAGACAGGAAAGATCTGGGGAGCTAATTTCCTCTGGTAGATGAACCCTAGGTTTAGTGAGAGACCTTGTCTCAAAAAATAAAGTTGAAAGCAATGGAGGAAGATCCCAGACTTCTACCACTGGTCTCCACAAACACATGTGCACAGATGTGTGCTTACATGTGCACACGTGAATACATACATACATGTATACAGAATACACACACCTATACGCAGATACACTGAATTATTATTATTAACTATTATTAAAGGAAAAAAAGTCTCTGTTGATTTTCAAAACCACATCCCTCATACTGGGAAGTTTAGCTTTGTGAGCTACTCATTTACTATTCAAAAAAACTATTATTAAAGGGATATAGATTCAGATTTAAGGCAAGCTAGGCTCAGCTGTGATGTTTTGGTAGACTAGGTCAGTTAATCCCTTTTAGGATATTTTCAGCTTAATAGGTTTATGGGGACCGTAACTTCATGGTAACGAGAAGCGTCTATACTTAGTGTAAGTTACTAGGGATATAAATCCAGGCAGTGTTGCATCAATCAGTGATTCAATAATTTATTCAACAAATATTCATTAGCGTTTACCACAATCCAGTCACTATTCTAGGCTCTAAAGACATATCAAGACAGACAAAAGTTATACACTCGTGGACGAATTGGACACAAAAGCAGCACAAACATGTTCTCTTCAGCAAGGTGGAGAGCAGTGTGGGATAGAAGATAGGAGATGGGGAGTCTACAGGACAGCCCTCCGGAGGAACTCAGGCACAGCCTGGAAAGGTTCCTGTAGGTGGTGGTTCTCAACCTTACTAATGCTGTGACCCTTTAACACAATTCCTCATGTGGTGGTGACCCTTACGACCGTAAATTTACTTTTGTTGCTGTCTCATAACTGTAATTTTGCTACTGTTTCAAACTGTAATGGACATATTTGTGTTTTCTAATGGTGGTAGGTGACCTTTGTTGGGAAAAGAACTCTCTCAGGGGGTCGCGACCCACAGGTTGTGAACCAGTGTTGTGAACTGGCCCACTAGCACTGTGACTAGGTGGTATGTGAGCGCTTTGGGAAATCAGAGATTGAAAGCCCAGCTCAACCTGCAAAGGCTGTCTGGCTTCACCTGGCTGTGAACCCAGGACTGGAAGGATAACGTATGTAGTCCATAACGAAGAAGGAGCATTGGGCAAAGGCAGGAAGGTATAACTTAACCTGTCCAGGAAAGTGTCTGCCACAGCCAGGTGCAGTGCAAGCTCCTGGCCAGCAGGGGCAGCAGGGTTCGCTAAGGAGGCCTGTGGGGAGAAGACCTGGCATGCTGGAGGTGGGACATGGGGAGAGAATGGAGAAGCTGAAAGTTGAAGCAGGATGGCTCTTCACAGGTGCCAGTCTGCAGTCTGGGCTGGAGAACAAAGGGAATCTGAGGAGTCTGAGTTTCATGGGAGAGGGTAGACATAGGCCAGGAAGAGACACAGAGACCAGAGTTCAGGGAATACTAGTTTTATGTAAACTTAACACAAGCTAGAGCCACTTTGGAAGAGACAATCTCTGTTGAAAATACTGCCACCACCAGATTAGCGTGTAGACAAGCCTGTGTTGCATTTTCTTGACTGATAACTGATGTGGGAGACCCCATCCCACCGTGGGCAGTGCCATCTATGGGTTGATGGTCCTGGGTGCTCTAAGAATGCAGTCGGAGAAGGCCACAAGGAACAAGCCTATAAGTAGTGTCCCTCCATGGCCTCTGTTTCAGTTCCTTCCTATAGGTTCCTGCCCTGACTTTCCTTTGATGATATACTGTGATGTGGGAGTGTAATCAAAATAGATCCTTTCCTCTCCAAGTTTCTTAAGGTCTTTATCATCCTAACATCATATTCTACAGAGAAAAGATGCCCAAGATGACTCAGGTGCTAACAGCTGGGGCCAGACTTGGCAGACCACAGATATATGTCTGTCTATCTATCTATCTGTCTGTCTATCTATCTATCTATCTATCTATCTATCTATCTATCTATCCCCCCCTCTGTGTGTGTGTTGAGAGAGAGAGAGAGAGAGAGAGAGAGAGAGAGAGAGAGAGAGAGAGAGAGAGAGACTATGTGCCTGTGTGTGTCTGTGTGCCCCTAGAGGACAGAAGAGGGTATGGAATCTCTGGCAGCTGGAGTTATAAGCTGTTATGATCTGCCTAGTGTGGGTTCTGAGAACTAAATTCTGATCTTTTGCAATAACAGCAAGAGATCTTAGCCACAGAGTCATCTCTCCAAGCCCTCAGATTCTTCATTTTTGATTCATATAGCAATGGGTTTAAAAGTCCCGAAGAGGGGTTGGAGGGATGGTTCAGCAATGAGGAGCACTTGATATTCTTGAAAAGGACCAGAGTGTGATTCCCAGCACCCACATAGCAGCTCACAACCATCAATAACTCCAGTTTCCCACCTTCTTCTGACCTCTACAGGGACCAGGAATACACATGGTGTGTAGGCAGAACACTCATACACATAAAAGTAATAAATCTAAAAAAAATGTAAACATAATCTAGTGATAGCAAATATAGTTTTGGGACAGCCATTATAATTCTCCATTCAGTAAAGAGGGGAGTGACGAAACATCAAGTAGCAGAGAGGTGTGAAGAAACACGGTCTGTGTGAAGCAGAGATAAGATAGGGGTGTGCAGAGGTAAAGCAGGTGTCGACATTGTTTTGTAGCATCGCAGGAAGCTCTGAAACCTTTATAGGGAGAAGTAAAGTCAGAGAGGCTAAAGTTTAGAAAAGAAGGGGTAACTCCATGAGACAAAGCAGTCTTGTGATAAGGAGCATAGGCGCAGACAAAGGTGAGATAAGCAAGGTCAGCTGACGGTGGTGGGGAGAGCCTCAGCATTCTGCATGTGGTAGGAGGCAGATAGAATCATGGAGGCTGAGAGATGGAGGAGGGCCAGAGGAGGAGGCGACTCTAATTGAGTCCCTTTGAGAATCTGATGGTCATTGAGATGGAAATCATAGAGAAATGGAACCCCACCCCCAACTTTAGCAAGCCCTGTGAATTGGTTACTGACATGAGGACCCAACACTAAAGATTTCTTTCTTCCATGCTGGGCCTTGAACCAGGGACAAGTGTTCTACTACTCAGCTGCGCTCCTGCTGTTTCTGTCACTTTTCTCATCCATGTGGCAAGAAAAAACAACTTAAGGAAGAAAAAGGTTATCTCGGTTCCTAGACTGAGGGTGCAGTCCATCCTGGTGGGGAAGTCATGGTGGTGGGAGATTGAGGCAGCTGGTCACATTTCTGCCTTAGCCAGGAGAGAGATGAACTCACATGTCCTAAACAGTCATGGTCCATGGATCAAATATACTGACCTCCCCAGAAAGGCCAGCCCTTTGGATGCCTGGATGAGTCTCTGTGAGTCCAGGCAGGCAGGCCGATAGGCTCTCAGGCCCAGGGAGGGAATGTGATACTGGTGTGTAGATGTGTAATCTCAGGATCCTTCTGGGTCTTCAGTCTACCCTGAGCTGGTCCAGCTTTGTCATCAGTGAGAAGAACAGGAGTCAGGCCCACAGCAGAGGGCCCAATAAAGACACCAAATGTTTTGAGGATGCTAGATGTTTCCCAAATGATTCCAATTGTCTGGGCAGCGCAGAAGGTTATGCTCATGACATAATGGGCAGTGCTGAGCTAGGCTCGGGATACTTTCTGAGACATGGGACTTTCTTTTTTAATGCTGATTTTTTAATCTGTGAGAGCATCCATGCCTGCTGTTTATGATAAAAAAAAAACTTGAATAACTCACCACATGTAGTGTTAAGCTAATTATTTGGATTAACAGCAGGTGGCATTATTTTCCAAGGGTGAGAGCAACCTCTGGAACTATTAGCCCAGCTCAAACTCCTGCTGTGTAGGAGACTCTGACATGGAAGGAAGGCCTTGACTTCCTGCCTCCTGACAGATGATGTGTGGGAGGTGAGGTAGGCCACATCTGAACACAGTAGTACGCAAAACCATCTGAGCAAACAACGTTGGTATTAATATCTTAATATCAGTTCTCTCTCTCTCTCTCTCTCTCTCTCTCTCTTTCTCTGATGTTTTGGGACATGGTTTCGCTGTGTAGTCCTGGAATTCACTTTACAGACCAGGGTGACCTCGAACTCAGAGATCTGCCTGCCTCTGGCTCCCAAGTGCTAGAATTGAAGGTGTGCACCACCACCACTTGGTCTTTATCTCTCTTTAAGGTTTTTGGGTTGGTTGGTTGGTTTTGGTTTTTTGGTTTTGTTGTCATGTGTATGGCTATTTTGCCTGTATGTTTGTTTGTGCACTCTCTGCATGCCTGTATACCACAGATGCCAGAGGAGGGCCTCAGAACCCCTGGAACTAGAGTTACATGCTGCCCTATGGATGCTGGGAACTAAACTCTGCTGAGCCATCTCTCTAGCCCTTAACCACACCTCTGGAAAGTCTGTACCTTGATGTCTTGACACCTGTAGCCCTCTGCCTCCTTTCTCAGGTTCCCATGGAGCTCATATTCTCTGGGCCTCTGTTGTCTACTGTAAACACCTCAGGGCCCAGTGCCAGACAAGCAGAGATAGCCCTTATCCTGGAGTCTGCTGGACTTATTCAAACTAGCCGATCCTGTCCTGTCTCAAGTGATCCTCCTCCTACAGGAACCACAACAAAGCCTCTTATCTACATTTCTCAGGACAAAACATTACTCAACAAAAGGGAACCAAGAAATCAGGTGTGAGACGGCAGCAGCCAGCAATCTCTGAGAGACAGAAACAAACAGGCAGTCCCAACCATTTCTCCAGCTTTTTGCCCAGAGCAGAAAGCTAATGCTTTGAGTATGTTGTTCCTCATGCTGTGGTGACCCACAACCACACAATTATTTTCATTGTAATTTTGCTACTGTTATAAATCACAACATAAATATCCGTATTTTCTGATGGTCTTAGGTAATCCCTGTAAAAGGTCATGGAGAATGCCCCCCTTCTCATGAGGGGTCCTGACCCAAAGGTTGAGAACCTGTGGCCTAGGCTCCAGCTGAGATGCAGGAAGTGGGAGGGTAAACAGTCTGATGCTCTCTATGCAGAGGAGGCAGGGCCAGGACCGTAGAGCAGAAGGTCAGGTGATGTCAGGTGAAATGGCTGCAAGGACGGATTCTTACCCAGGGATCCTGGGGTTCCCTTAGCTATTCCACCCAACCCGACACGCTCAGTGCAGGTGTAAGAGAAAAATATCTTCCAAAGGGCTGAGGGAGCAATGCATAGAACTCGAGAGGGAAGTAGATATCTATGTGCAGACAGGCTGTAAAGCCTCAGCATATGTAAGGCAGTCAGAGGGTGATCAGAAAAGTTTTGCCTTGATGGTGGGACCAAAAAAAAAAAAAAAAAGCTCTGAATTAAATGCTTCTCTGCTTGTGCTAGAGAAGGCTTCAAAAACCTGGAAGTGTCACACTGTTTCCAGTACTTTTAATCATAGAACAAAGTTCCTGTTGGCTTACAGACCATTCTACTAGGCTCCTCCCAGGAACCTAGGAACAGCGACCTAGACCTAGCAACAGCATACATCATCATCTGCACAAGGTGAGAGCCATGTGCTGCAGCGAATAAAGAGGACTACTCGATACCCCAGCACCCCTTCTTCCTCTCTCTCTCTCTCTCTCTCTCTCTCTCTCTCTCTCTTCCCACTCTCTCTGTCTTCCCACATGTTCCCAGCCCGCCTCTCTTCCCCTCCTCTTTCTCTTTTTCTGTCCTCCTCTGTCCTGCCCTCTTTTCCCTGCCTCTACCCCTTTTCCAGGTCCCCACTCCCTTCCCTTCCCTTCCCTTCCCTTCCCTTCCCTTCCCTTCTCTTCCCTTCCCTTCCCACAGTAAATCTCTCTTTAATCTAGGCCTGTTGCATAGCATGATTTCTTAGGGGGATACCTTGGCATGGGCCCACCAAGTACTCCCTTACTCCCAGTGCATTATACTGCATTTATATTTCATAACAGTTCCAGAATATGTATGGAAGGGACAATGTACAAATTCCCATCATCCAACAAGGTAAATGAACAATGGATGGAATTCTGTGAGAAATAACCCGACTTGTAAAGAAGGTGGAGACCAGGAACCCTAAGAAGGTCAAATGCAGCCGTTGAAACCCGCCTGGACTGACAGAGAAGATGGGACTGGAACAGTCACAGTAAAGTGGTCCTTCTGGTGCATTTACACATGTTCAGAATACTATAGGAATGATTAGACATGGCAAGTAAAGTCCTGGGAAGCATAAGGATGCAGAAATTCAGCTTCTAGAGAGGAAAATGAAGATACTCCATTTATGTTTTGATTTTAACTTTTCCCTTCCTGTTTCACTATAGACAATCCCTGTGGCTTAGTCCTTAGTCTGCAAACCTTCTGCAGTGTGGGATCTTCTGTTGCTCCCATGTAGCAAATATTTTTTTTCTGAAATCTTCATTTTATTAAGAAAGATTTTTTTTAAAAATATTTCTGTGTCTGTGTTTATGAGGATGCATGCTGTATTTTCACAGATACCTTCATAGGCCAGAAGAGGGCATTATATCCCCTGGAGCTGGGGTTATAGAAGGTTTTGAGCCACCAGATGTGCCAGAAATTCAACTCAGTACCTCTGGAGGAAAAGCAAACCTGCTGAGCTGTCTGTTGCTCCAACCCCAGGAAAAAGTATTCTTTCGGTTTAAACACAAAATGTCTTCCAAGTGTTGAGCACTCTCCCTAGCTGGGGACAATATTCTCAGGGCTTCTGGGAACTGTTTGGGGTGTAGGTGGGTAGGTAGAGGAAGCTGGCTTGAAGATTATACCATTCCCAGCCCCTTCTATGCTCTTTGCTTCCTTCCTGCCCCTTCTCCCTCTGCTTGTCCCTATCACCATGATGTTCTATAGCATTACAGGTCCAGGATCAGCAGAGCCAAGAGCTATGACTAAACTCTCCAAAAGTCTAGGTAAAAATTAACGGTCCTTCCTTTAAGTCGGTCTCTTGGGTGTCTGTGTAAGTTTTACAGAGGTAACTGATACAGCTATTGTTATTGTTGTTGCTATTGTTGTTGTTTTAAGATTTATTTATTTATTTTATTATGAGTTCTCGCTCTGCATGTACACCTGCATGCCAGAAGAGAGCATCAGATCACATTGTGGTTGTGAGCCACTGTGTGATTGCTAGGAATTGAACTCAGGACCTCTGGAAGAACAGAGAGTGCTCTTAACCTCTGAGTCATCTCTCCAGCCACCTGATACAGTTTTAACTCGTAATTCTATACAATGTGTCCATCTCTATCTTGCAAAAATTAAGGTGAGGAGCTGGGGGCGTGACTCAGTCGGTAGATGCTGGCTTAGCATGTAGGAAGCCCTAGGGTTGTTCTCAAGCACTGCATCAAGCTGGGTATGGTGGTGCAGGCCTGTACTCTCAGTATCCAGAAGAAGGGGACGGGGGCATCAGAAGTCAAGGTCATCCTTGGCTATGTAGCTATGTAGTGAGTTTGAGGCCAGCCTGAGTTACATGAAACTCTGTCTCAAAACAAACAAACAAACAAACAAACAAAACAAGCATACAAACCAAAATCTTTAGGTGTAACAAAAGTTTTCAGACCTATAAAGTCTGAAAGAATTCATTTCACAGAAGTTTATTACACAGTCTGAGAAACTAAGTTCATTAATCTTTTCTCATGTAGCATCTAATCTGGTTGCAATCCTACTAAGTATACTTGCTCATTTTAAACACTTTTATCCTTGAATTTTATTTCTACTTAAAGTTTTGTAAATGCTAATTTTGTTAAAATACACATTTTAATGTTCTTATCAGCTAGATTTAAGGTCCTTACTGATTCTTTGTCATTTTTAAGCGACTAACCCATTCTTCTCACTTGGATTCTCCTTTTCTGCTTCTTGACCTGTCTAGTGATTTTTTTTTCCTTTTGGTTTTTAAACTTTGGGCATTTTATCTTGTGTGTGTCAGATAAATTTTGCAATTCTATAAATACTGTTAAGCAGGGCTGGAGAAATGGCTCAGGGGTTATGAGCAGTTGTTGCTCTTTCAGAGGACCAGGTTGTTTCCAGCACCCACATGATAGCTCAAAGTCATTCTTAATTCTAGTTCTAAGTAATCTGATGTCCTTCGGACCTCCATGCACATCAGGTGTGCACATGGTACATAGACATACATGTAGGCAAAACACATAAAGTAAAATAAAGAAATCTAAAAATGGCAACTTAGTTCAAAATGTTATGCAAAGTTTTAAATGTCTGTGTGTGTGTATGTGTGTGTGTGTGTGTGTGTGTGTGTGTGAGAGAGAGAGAGAGAGAGAGAGAGAGAGAGAGAGAGAGAGAGAGAGAAGAGAGAGGAGAGAGAGACTAAAGTATTGTCTTGGACACCACTAAGATACTTAGAAACCATTTGATCCCTTAGGGCTTGTTTTGAAGTGTGCTTATTAGTTACTTAGTGACCACAGTATCAGACAGAAACAACTTAAGAGAGAAGAATTTGTCTTGGCTCCGGTTTCAGAAGCTGCAGCTCACGCTGCCCTGGTCCTTTGCACTTGAGCATAACATCCTGGCAGTGATCAGCTCGGGCAGGGGGCAGCTGTTGACATCATAGCAGACAGGAAGCAGCAAGCTAACAGGATGGAGGGCTCTGCTGCACCTTGCAAAGGCCCACTACTAGAGATCCCACTTCCTAAAATGTCCACAACCTCTCAAAGAAGTGCGGCTGACTAGGGAACAAGCATTCAAAACAGGAGCCTCTTGGTGGGGGTGGGGTGGGGGTTGTGTTCAGATTCAAGCGAATAATGAATTGGAGAACAGAGCCCTGGTTTCCACACTTGCATGGCTTTCGAGGTTTTCTGTCCTTCAGATTCTTAGTGCCATCTCTGCAGCAGAGAGTCTCATGGATGAAGTGAGCCTGGGCAAGCCTAAATCTTACCATATTTCTTCCTGTCTCTTAGGGAGCACTGTCCTCAGTTGCCTACTATTCAGTATCACAAAAAAACACCATCTTGATTATTTTGAATTACCCTTGGACTCAGGGAACTGGATAAATCTGTTCACAGTTAACTTATCTTGCTTAAAGCAGAGGTCCTAGACCATTTATATTTACTTTAATTATTTTTAATTTATTATAAATTATATTTAATCTAATATGTGGTTGGCGTCATGTTTTCCACAATGCTGTTATTTTCTCCTGGCTTTATTCTTTTTTTCTGCTTCTACTTGTATTATTTATTTGTGATTAATTTTATTTGTAATGGTTCTTTAATTACCAACCTTAATTTTCTTTAGTGCTTGTCTCCAGGTTGGCAATCTGTATGTATGTTATTGTTGGGGAATGTTTTTGTGCACTGTGGATTTCAGTGCTGACTTCTGTACTCAGAGATCTGGGCACAGTCTGGACTTGGTATTGTCATTATTATGAAGCAGGTCCTGACTCCATATTTTGTTCTCCATTATTTTCTGATTGGTCAATAAAGAGCTGATCAGCCCATAGCTGGGCAAGAGAGAAAAAGGTGGAACTTCTGTGCCTTGAGAGGAAAAGAGAGAGTCTCAGGTGAGCTGAGGAGTCCCCATGAGGACACAGATGAAGGAGGCCAGAGGGAGACCAAGACGGCAGGCAAAAGGACACACAGCTGGGAAGTATGCTAGAAAGTAGACAGGGCCAGCATAGTCCGGTTAGAACATAGCCCAGCTTACTGCCAGAAGCTTGTAATACATATACCAAGTGTCTGCGTCATAATTTCAGAGCAAGGGAGTGGGTAGAAAAGCCCCAAACTTTACATTAGAAATGCCCTGTACTTTAACATGTTATTTTTTTTGACATTTTATCTTATTCTTTTACAAATAATAAAATGTACTGACGTTCCATTTGTCATCGGCTAACCAGTTATCTCACCATACAATCCAGGATAAGTAAAACTATTCATTTTGTATTACCTTATGGTCTACTGTGTTCTTCCTTGACGATATTCAGATTCCCCTTTGCTATTTTCTCACTCAAAGAACGTAAGTTTTAATATTTCTTATAAATCAGATCTGTTCCATGTTAATTTTCCCACATTTTATTTATCTGAAACAGTCATGAGTTTGCCTCTTTTTTTTTTGGATATGTGTTTTCCTGAGTATAGACTTTCCCGTCCCCAGTTCTTTAAGGCTAACACTCCATTTCTCCCAGGTTGTGTTGTGTCAGGCAAGAGTGTTGTACTGCTGATCTTGGTATATACTTGTTCATGTTTTTTTCTTGCTGGCTCCAAAGACACCATCTTTTATTTGGGTATTAGCAATTTGGCGATCATACATCTAGTTTTGGATTGATTGTTTTGTTCTTGTTGTATTTGTACTGTTGGGTTCTCAGTAACTCTGAGGTCCACAGCCTAATGTCTTTCATCATTTAAGAAAGACCTCACATGTTTTCAAATGCTTATTCTATTTTGACCTTTCTCTCTAGTCCCCATAGTTACGTATATCTTAGCCCATTTGATACTGTCACATAGTTTTGAATACTTTGATCTTACATAGATTTTTCTCCTTGCATTTTAGTTTGAATCCTTCCTGCTGACTCATATTCACTGTGGGTGATATTTTTTTCTAAGATATGTTTTCTCCACAACCCTCCCCCATTGGAGAAAATGTTCCTATCTGATATCATAGTTTTAATATTTAGCAGAGACACATCCTTTCTCTCCCTCTCAGTCCCTTATGCCCTCGTACTTTATTTTCCGGCTGCAACAGGCTATCTGGTTACATTAAAGTTTCTCTCCGATATCTCAAATGTATGAACAATATTTGATCATGATTTCTAGGTAACTCATCATCTATTTACAATGGGTTGTTTCCTCTGGCAAAAAAAATTTTTGGCTTGTTTTTTAAAAATCAAAGTGGAAGAATAACAGAGACTGGGATAAACAGCATTCGTACTTTATAAGGCTTCTTAGGTCTGTGTGGAAGTCGGTCACATGCTCACCATCAGAGTATTAGTGTGTCGAGGCAGGGCACCCCCACAATAAGGTACTCACAGATAAATACCAGGAATCATAGAAGCCCCAGATCCAGGACAAGCCGGTCCTCCGGGGCTCAGAAAACCTACTCCGAGCAGATGGAGTCTCAGCTACTTGCACCCTGTTTTGCACTCACAGCGGAGGAGCGGCAAGGACTTCACTGTGACCATCCCTCAGCACTTCATGTGTTTTATGGTCCAGAACATGGGTGAGAGCTTCAGCTTTGCTCAGCATCCTACCTGTTCTGGGAGCGATGAGGACAAAGCCCAGCTTCCCCCAGACAGCTTTTCTTCAGAATGCTTTACTCTTGACACATTTTAACCTGAGAATTGAAGGGGCCTGCAAGGTCTAAGTGTGTTAGCCAGGCATGTGGGACTTGGAAATGCACACTTGGAAATGGAATCATCTGTTTTCCTGTCAGATCAGCAGCTGTGATGGGCAGGTGGGGACGGTGGCTTCTAATCCGAACCTGACCTGGTTCGGGCTTCATGTTCTAATGGTGGGCCACCACTGGGGTGCCTCTGAGTCTTCCTTGGGTTTTATGTTCCCCACTCAACCATCTGCTTTCTCTCAGTCTTTATACCACATGAGTGTTTGTGTGTGTTTCTCTCCCTGTCATTCCCCTCAGCTGTAGCAGGTTTCTACTCAGTTAGGGCTACAGTAGGGCAGGAAGTGATTCCTATTGTCCTTAGCACTTTTGCCTTTCTCATTGTGGTAGCTAAACTGCTGTGTGCCTAGAGATACCCTCAGATCTGTGGCCTTTATCCAGTCATGGTCTCTTCTCTGTATCAGGGTAAGATTCTGGAGCCAAAAGGAGGAAGGTTTTGCTTTTATTCTTTCCCCAAGGAAGTGACCCCAAAGAGGGCTTTCTACCATTTAAAAAGAAAAGGGACTTTCTTTCTCCTCTTCTACAAGAAGCCCAGACCTAGAGGGTTCAGTGACTCTTCTATAGTGGTGTACAGCTTTGATCCACAGCAGGAAGGGACCCAAGGGGATTGGCAGGCCCATAACCCCCCACCCCCACCCTGCTCCCCTAGCATCCTCCGTTTTCTTCCCTCTTAACCAGTGTTATCATTTGAATGTGAAATGCCTCCCACGGACTCATGTGTCTGAACCCTTGGTCTACACCCATGGCACTGGTTTTGGAGACTGTGGAACGTTTTGAATATGACCACCAGCTGGTTAACTTAGGGCTGTAGGGGAACAGCTTGATAGGTGGGAACAAAGTCTAGCCTGAGCCAAACATGTGAGCAGCTGCTTCAAATCCCTGCTGCCACGGACAGGAACCGGTCCAGCCATCCCTTCCCCACAAGGATGGACTTTATAGGTTTAAATCCATTCTATCATGATGATAAAAGTAACCAATACAGTGAAGTCCTCCTACCCTCGTCTTTGAGGTCCACGAAGAAAAGCTAGCCACTGAAGACAAACTTAGGTATCTACAGCCCCCAGTCAGCATGCTACATGCTAGCTCACCCCTGGCCTTTAAGGAGTTGTTAACATTTTAGCTCCAGCTTTGCTTCTTTGGTGGCCTTGTTCTTTCATACCCCACGGGAAGAGAGGTTGCGTGTGTACCCAGCCCCGCCTCTGAAGCCTTGTCCCTCTCTGGAATTTGGTTTATTTGGAAGGTTTGTGGCTGCAGCTTTCTCAGACCTCCTATAAAATTTTATCCACTGTTTCCTCACTCTTGAATGGGAACAGCATTCTTTCTAACTTTCTTCCCCCTGGGTGGCTGGATTCTCTTTGATAGGAAGACATGGATTTCCAATTTCACATGTGGGGAACTACATTTCCAGAGGTTGCACTCCTTGGATCAGTGATGAAAACTGGACTCTCAGTCCTCAGGACACCTGCCCGGGATCAGGGGTGGGGTGGGGGAGACAGAAGTGGCTGTAGAGATGAGTGGAAGGGTTGTAGGGGTGAGTGGTGAGGACTTGTCTCTCTCAGAGCATCAGTGCAGCTATCAGCCACCCTCAAGCCTGCCTGGAAGGAGGACTTGGGAGAGAACCTGCTGCGCCTCCATACTGGGTCAGAACTGAGGTCGACACCTCACCCTCAGTTGCTCGCTGTCTGCTCTCTGCCCTGCGCATGGCCAGCGTTCCCAAGCCCACTCCCCGACAGCAACAGCACACAAGTCGGATCCAGGGATTTCTCCAGCGTGCAGTTTCCAAACTGTGCTACAGGACTGCCCTCTTGTGCAGCTCTGCTTGCCTGAAGCCGAGCCTGGGGAGGGAGCACATCCACTTAGCAAATGTGTGCATCACGGGTGTGAGTGGAAGATGAGCAGTGGCATGGGTGGAGCACGGCAAAGCTAGGGAGAACTTAGAGGGTGTTCGTCCGAATGCTTGTTCCACACCTGTGCCGTTGTTTTTGGAGATTGTGGAAGAGGGGAAGAGAGGCAGGTGTGGAGGGACTGAGATCCTATGAAGGTGTTAGATCTGCCCCGCATCCTTCAGTGGCGCTAATGCTCAGGTGGTGTAGGAAATATTTAATCTCGATCACGGGTTTCTACCTTGCCTAACATCATTTAGTTCCCAGATAAAGGGCACAAAGTCTTAAAGCACTAGAGCTGGGCAGATATCAGCCCTCCGGCCATTAGTGTCTACTTCCCTAGCTAAAATCCCGAGTTATAACTTCCTGTGTTCCATCTTGGCAGCTCTTGACTCCAACTGGCCTACCCCATGGTGTCTTCTCCTCTCTGCACCTTCTCTCTCTCCTTCATGGTCCTCTTTAGACCTCAAGCCCAGAAACTTTTCACAAGCCCCCATGTACCTCTCTTCTGCCCAGCTATAGGCTGCCAGCATCTTGATTCAATCAATAGTTTTAAAAAAAAGTAGCAAGGCCACATAGCATCACTTGATGTATGTGAGGATTTTCCTGTCCCTGAGGTAACGCGGTCCAGTATTTAGCATTAAAATACATAGCAACAGATCAAACCGCAGCACTCAGGTAAGGCCTAAGTGTCTAACACGGGGAGGAATTAGCCAGTAGGGTAATAATGCCAGCACATGCTGTAGAGCATTAGCCCAGGCATTCTCGTTTGACTACCACAGCTGCCCTATGACCCAGGCCACACAAGACCTGGCACTGAGCAGTATGGAGTCTTGTCTAGTCACCTAGCGAGTAGGCCATAGAAAAGAATTTGAACCCATCTGCTCCAGGGACACATCCATCCTCTTCATAATGCCCAGGTCAGCTTTTATGTGGTATCAGAAGGAAATGTTCTTCCAGGCTAACTATACAAAGGAAGCCTGTGAGGGGCCCCCTGCTGCGGAGTGAGTCAGGGGAAGGTGAGAGCACTGTGTGATGTGGCTTCACAGGGTTTGGTTTGGGGACAATCTCAAGCTGAAAGGGGTGAAATGTGTTGTTAAGGGTCTAATATTACTGTGTTTTGTGCACAGTGTCATTTTAAAATTCATTTTCTAAAAATGTTTATTATTACTTAGTTAAGAAGAGGTCAGAGGGGTATCAGATCACCTGGTACTGGAGTTTTATAGGCAGTTGTGAGCTGCCGGATGTGGGTGTTGGAAATTTGTCTCACACTGGGAAAAATGAAAGCACGCTACTCAGCCACCAGGTCTGTGGAGAGGGTGAAGTGAAGTAACGAAGAGGGAATACTCCCTGCAATGCTCACTGCAAGAATTGTCAGTTTGTCTGTGTAGTAACCAAATCGATCGAGAAATTATGAAGTGTGGTTTTGTTGGGGGGAAGGGGGGTTAGTCAAAAAACCTAAGGTTTCACTGTCATAGACTTCACATGCTGGAACAGGAAATAAATAAGTACACATCATCATAAGAGAAGTGCTTTGGAGATCAGTGCCAGGAGAGGAGAGAGTACCAGGAAAGAGATCCTAATGCAAACCTCTGGGGGCGGGGCTAGTGAGAAGGCCTGTGTTATGAGGTGATGTTTGAGTTGGGGTGTACAGTGAGCAAGGGAACAAGCATCGGAGGTCTGGGTTGGGGGTAGCTGGTAGAAAAGAGAAGAATGAAAAGGAAGTTCTTGAGTTGGTAGCACACTGGGAAAGCCTAAGAGCAGGAGCAAAGCATGCTGGGAAGGCTGAAGAGCAGGAGCAAAGCATGCTGGGAAGGCTGAAGAGCAGGAGCGAAGCATGCTGGGAAAGCTGTAAGAGCAGGAGCCAGGAGGCAGAGTGGGAACTAAGGAGCCGAAGGAGATGAAGAGATGGGGCTGAGGGTCCAGAGAAGCTCTAGGTGGAAAGTATGGATTTTAGGCAGGATGATGGTGGTAGCCTTGGCCCCAAGATCAGAGCCACAGACATATGTAAATGGGGATAGGCCTGGAATTACTTTAGGCATGGCTGCCATGTGGAGTATAAACTGCAGAGAGGGGCGGGTGTAACCCCAAGGAACTCATCAGGATGTATTTGTAATCTAAGAAAATGAAGGACATGAGGAGAGAAGAGATCAGCTCCAGTATAGAGAACGGGCTGACTGCTGATCGACAGACAGAGCATGGTGCACAAGAGCATGAGCAAGGAAACCGAATGACCGAGAGAAGCAAGTTTGGGGAAAATGAGCTCTGTTAGTTTGGGATGTTATGCTTGGTACCCAAGAGAAAGGTCAAGCAGGTAGATATACATGGGAGATCTGGCATGCAGGCAGAGGTAAGGGCTGGAACTCGAAATGGGCAGGCGAAATGGAAAAGTACTTGTAGAACCATTCTTCTTATTCTTCCATTAGAAGGCTCTAGAAAAGAGAGGTGGGGCTATGACTAGGATTTACCCCTTCCTGGTGATGTCTATGCTTTGTGCTTAATGGTCCACCGAGAGTTACATGAGACCATCCACTCTGACATGCTCTACTTGCCTAACTAGATGAGGGCTCGTGAAGATTAAGACTTCAAAGAAGAGGTAACACACCTAACTAGTAATAACCGGCTGTCCTGGGGAAGCAGGAGAAGATCCTGAGGGTTAGAACTCTCCATAGCAGAATTACAGTGTGGTGGGTGGGATGCAAGTAGATGTGGGTGGGGCGGGACGCGCTCTTCGGAGTAGAAGGGAGAGTAGATGGCCTCCCAGTGCTTCCTGGGCTGTTCTGAGATTCCATTTTCCTGGATGTTTCTTCAGAGGATTGGCCTGTAACTGTAGAGCCTATTTTCTTTTCAGCTCAAATCCCCAGACTCCAACCTGGAGGGTTTCTTAGGGCAAGTGTATCCCTACCTGCTCTGTAACTCAGTAGAGACTTCGGGCTTGTTGTAGGAAGTCTTCCTTGGGTCAGAAACTCGAGCCGTCTGTGGTGGAGCGCCCCTGATGATTACGTTTATGTGTCAGTTTGACAGGGTTGTGGAATGCCCAGGTAGCTGTTAGGACTTTATTACTGGATGTGTCTGTGAAGGTTATTTCCAGGAGAAGCCAGCATTTGTATCATCAGACTGAGCAAAGATCACTGTCACTACCCTGGGTGCCATTATCTAACTGAGGGATCCAGTTTGAAAGGAAAGGTGAATGGCAATACTCTCTTCTTTTGGAATCCATTGCTTCCACTGGAGATCAAATTTCTTGATTCTTGGAGCTTTGAACACTAAGACATACACCCCCACCTCCCAGTGCCTTCCCACACCTACCCTTCCCACTCCTCAGCCTTCTGTCCCAGTTCCCAGACATTTCTATTCAGAACTACAGCAGCTTTCCTGACTCTCTAACTTGCAGACGGCACATAATGAGGCTCTGCTGTCTTCACAATTTCAGGATACAGTCTAGAACACAATACATCTCCCCTTGTCCATCTATGTATCCCATTTGCTGTTTATCCAGAGAACCTGAGACAGTCAATGTTTTAATGAGGTGGAAACTTCGAGGAGCCAAAAAGAAATTAAACCAAGGGTGACACCTATGGAACAAATTGTTATGAAATAAAAACAAAACTAATTAACTTAAATAAGAATATAAGTCAAGGCACAGGCACAGTAAAATGGATAAAAATTTTACCTAGTCAGTAGCTCCCTGGAACTTATGCAAGGAAGAGGCAGTGTGCACATCAGAATCCCCTTTCTAAGCTGCTCACAACAGAAGAGAAGATGCCACCTCTGTGGGTTCAAGGAAAGGCTTACTATGAGAATTATCAAATGCAGGTTCTTAGGCACTGTGTACATATATTTACATAATAACTGTCTTTTGAACAAGTAGGTTGCAGGGTTTGGGAAGTGGCTCAGTAGGTGAGGTGCTTGTTGCATTAACATAAGACCTGAGTTTGAACTGCAACACTCAGATTAAAAAAAAAAAATCTAGCACAGAACTAACTTGTCATCCCAGCAATCCCAGACCTTGAAGGGAGAGGTAGAAGAGGCCTGGGGCATGCTAGTCGACCAGCTGAACTGAATGGAATCTCTTAAAAAGTAAGGTGGAGAGCAATTGGGGGAGGCAGGTGACATTGATATCTGGCTTCCACACTCCATACATGTGTACAATTGTCTCATGACACACATAAATCTGTATATACATGCGCAAGTCTGCATGCATGTACATGCATGCTCATGTACACTCCTCCCCCAAGAAATGCAAAAACCAAACAAGCAAACAAAAATAACACAACAATAAAACTTGTGTATATTTCTAGCTACATCTATACCTAGAGAGTTACCATATCTTGGATGTGGCCTGGGATTCCATTTTCGTAGCAAGTACTCCAGGTGATTTTGTTTGAATGATCATGGACCACTACTGAGGAAATGCTGGAACTGGGGAGAAAGTCTTAGTCAAGGAGGCCCAGGGTTAGGACAGAGGTTCAGTATTGGGAGAGTTGTTTTGCTGACAAGTAGAGGCTGAATCCCAGATCTGTAGGCAGATCAGTAAGGTAGCAGTAGGATCAATTGCTAACTGAATCTGTGACAAGCTACCTGTAGTGACCAAGTATTGCTCCCCTCCACATACACACAAGTTACCTTCGAGCCCCTGAAATGGCAAGCAGGATGGGGAAGGACTAAGAACTGTGAAACCAACAGACCAACAGTATGAGTGACTCCACCAAAAAAAAAAATGCAGTTTGCTACTAAGCTACATGGTATGTCAACATAAATTGTGAAGTGTGTGCATGTGCGTGCATGTGTGTGTATGTGTGTGTGTGTATGCAAGTATTTTAACCATGGTTACCTGATATAGAACCACAGTTTCCTGAAGATTTATGAATTAATTCATCTGTAGTACACGTTGGCTGGGTATAAAACAATTGTCTTACAACCATAAGTGAAATTATTTGAAGGAGGCCTCATTTGTGTATGCGAACACCCCATATATTTCCATCACTTCTATGTCAACAGATGACTTTAGAAAAAGGGAATAATGGAACAGACAATGTGTACCATGCAGAGAGGATAAAGACACAGCTTAAATCAGACAGTGAGAGTTGGCATATGTCCAGCCTGTGTCTTGGATAGGCTCATTCTGCTTAGATGGTAATTTCCTCCCTTCATTGGGAGAGTAGTTTATCACTGTAGACAGGTATCCAAATAAATGTAGAAACAATGACAAAATGATGCACGATTCTTTCCTTTAGGCTGTGTTATGTAGGCTCTGCTACAAGTCTTGAAATCATTAAGTCATGCTGTCTGGCATAGGCATTGTTTATTTTCCTGTTTTCATGATGTTAGAAATGAGTAAGATACTTTGCCTTACCATATTTACAAGATTGGTCTATTAATTTACAAAAGTACATAATTGCTGAGGATAATTTTACTTGCTAAATCTGACACAATGGGAGTTTCAAATGCCTGGGAGAATCTGACATGCTAAATTTGTGATTGTAGTTTCATATGTCTCAAGAAATGTAATTAACTTAAAAGCAAGTAGATGAACATCGAAAGGGATTTCATCTGCTAAACTTGAGTTAGCTAAACATTGATCAAAGAACCAATAGGAAGATTTCTTAATTTTTTTTCAGGGGCTGGAAAGATGGCTCAGCAGTTAAGATCATGCTCTATTCCTGCGGAGAATCCATGGATCCGGCACCCTCTTTCTGGCCTTATAGGCACCTGCACTTACATGCACAGACCCATCCACACTACCCCCACATGCATACTCATTAAGTTTTTAAAAAGAAATCTAAACTCTTTACAGTTCCTCTCAATTGCTAAATTTTTAAGTAGAGTAAGGTAATTTGAAGGTTGAGCTTAAAGGTTTAAGGAAGAGTACCTCTTAAAAGATATATATATATATATATATATATATATATATATATGCTCATATATATATATGCTCATATATATATATGCTCATATATATATCTGAACTAATATATATGAATATATATATAAATTAGTACTATAATATCTAATTATAGTATTAGTATATCCAATACAATAATAAAAATCTAATAATATATGTATATATAGCATAGATTTTTTTAAAAATGAATTGCAATATAGAATTCCCATGAAGAAAAGTGTTTTTTTCACATAAAAAATAAATTACAACTGTATCCTCATTAGCTTTGTAGAGCTTCTCTAGGAAATTGCACATTATAACTCACTATTAACTTGTGCCAAAACTGAATCAGAAGAGAGAGTAACTGGAAAATTTGAACACATTCTAAAGAGAGACAGTACCCTTCTTGGGCCAACAAAGAGAGAGAGGGCAAGGTTTAGAGAGGAAGGAGAATGATGTGACAAGGGAGTCAACAGAAGTAGGAATGCCCTGTTCCTCTCCCTACGTGGGGTGACTCCTTACTACCAAGTCAGGTTACAGACTGTCAAGAATGGCACATTTATAAAATGGCAAAAATACTTTACTTGCAAAGTGAGGAGACTGACATTTTCTCCTCTGGCTAGGTGATGAGAAATCAGAGAGGGCAGGATGCTGTATGCATTCTACCAGGGCATGCTCCAAAGCTCTATGGAATAGAGATTCAGCTACAATAGCGGAGCCACAGACAAAAGAAAGGGGTTGCAATGTTGTTAGAGGGTGATTGTTTCTAATTACAGTGAAAGACTATGATTGCTGAAACAAGATGGGAGTGAGGAAGAGGTATTAAGTAGGTGTTAAAACACTGTTAAAAATCACTATCTGTGTTAATAATAAATCATTGTAACTTTTTTTTAAAGATTTATTTATTATTGTGTGTAAGCATACTGTAGCTGTCTCCAGACACACCAGAAAAGGGTGTCAGATCTCATTACAGATGGTTGTGATCCATCATGTGGTTGCTGGGATTTGAACTCAGGATCTTAGGAAGAACAGTCAGTGCTCTTAACAGCTGAGCCATCTCTCCAGTTCTCATTGTAACTTCTTACTGTAAGCATTTCTTCTGATGTTCATTTTTCTGTAAATAAGCAAAGACTTTGAGCTGTTCGATTTTATCACACAACTTCTTCCTTTCCTTCATTATTTTTTCCTGAGATGCTAAGAGCAACCAGTCAGCAAAATCGTTTTTCGATTTTTCCCCCAACTTGTAGAAAGTATTGTACATCACTGAATCATCTAATTCATCAAGATACTCAAAGACATTAGCTTCTTTAAGCTTGAAATATAGTTTCAACCACGGGTCTTCCATATTCTCCGAACTCCCAGGAGGAGGAGAATCTGGAGAGGTTTCAGTAGTTGAAGGTGCTGATGAATTACCAAACCAACTCCAGATTTTTAAAATATTCATCCTTATACTTCTGCTCCTCTAGAACCACTCCTGGTACTAACTTCTGTATTAGTCAGGGTTCTCTAGAGTCACAGAATGTATGGGTAGTCTCTATATAGTTAGGGAATTTGTCGATGACTTACAGCTTGTAGTCCAACTCTCCAACAATAGTCAGCAGTAGCTGTGGATGGAAGTCCTAGGATCTAGCAGTTGCTCAGTCCCTCAAGGCAAGCAGGCCAGGAAGAGTGAGAGTAAATCTTCCTTCTTCCAATGTCCTTATATAGGTCTCCAGCAGAGGGTGTGGCCCAGATTAAAGGCATGTGCCACTGAGCTATTCATCCCAGATGACCTTGAACTCAGAGATCTCCTTGTCTTAATCTTCTGGAATTCATAGCCACTATGCTTCAAGATCTCCATGCCAAGATCCGGGTCAGAAACTTGTATCTTTGAGCCTCCAGATTAGGATCATAGGTGAGTCTTCCAATTCTTGATTAGTTCATTCCAGATTTAGTCAAGTTGACAACCAGGAATAGCCACTACAGATGATGTAATGCAACTCCCTAATTGTCAACTGTTGGATTCTCCCTACTGTCTTGGCTCCTTTGAACAGAAGGATAGTCAGTTAAACACTTATTCGAGCACGTTGTATAAGTCATTTTGAAAACTCCATTTGAAGCTGGAGGAAACTATGTAAGGACCACAATCCTTTGCTGTAGTTTCTTAAGATGTGCTCCAGGCAGGACTATTTCAAGCAGTTTGTGCTGAACAAAGCCGAGGCTATCACAAGCCTTGGTGACCTCTAGATAACCAGGAATAATTTTTGTCCAGATCACAAGGAGAGCAGTTCTCCTGATGAATTTATTTGTCTGAGGTGTAAAAGCCATTTGTACTAACTTTGGCTACTCCATCATCATTGGCCACTGTCCCCATTGTCAGAGAGAGGCCTGGGCAGCCATTGATGTATGGCCATTGTTGTGATGCAGAAGAAAGGTTCCCAGGGTTACCGTACTTTGGAAGCCTGTTTGCTTGCATTTGAATTTGAATGTACTTTTTGGAGATCTCTATTATAACATGTGTAGGCATCAGGATTATTGAGTCTGTGCTATATTGGTCACCAGTTTTGGTGACCAACTGGTCTTTTATGATCTAAGAGTACATGCTAAGTTAATGTAACATTCCATATTTTCTTTTGTGTATTGTCTAGAAGTCTGCATCCATGATGGTTGGTGTGCCAGTGTGAATGGGAATGACTCCCATAGGCTTCTAGATTTGAATACTAGGTCACCAGGGAGTGGCACTAATTGAGAAGGATTAGCAGGAGTGGCCTTATTGGAGGAACTGTGTCACTGGGGGTGGGCTTTGAGCTTTCAAAAGCCCAGTCCAAGCCCAGAATTTCTTCCTTTCTGCTGCCTGTGGATCTGGATGTAGAACTCTCAGCTACTTCTCAAGCACCATGTCAGCCTGAATGCTGCCATGCTCCCGACAGTAATGGACTAAACCTCTGAAATTGTAAGCAAGCCCCAATTAAACATTTTCCTTTATAAGAATTGCTGTAGTCATGATGTCTTTTCACAGCACTAGAATACTGGATAAGACAATTGGCTTGATGGAAGCTGAAAATCTGATGACTCCAGAACTTGTCCATTAGAGATTTCTGTAGACTGGGAACCCAAGGACTGTATGAAGCAACAAATATTCCTTCTAGTTGCTCCTGGAAACTCTAAGAAACTACAGCATTAACAGAGATCAAGAATGTCTGGTCTGTTAGCTGCTGCAGTGTCATAGGGAATCTTCAACAGAGCACAGTCTTTGATGATTGGGAGGCACACCAACAGCTTACCCCGGAGGTACACATAATGGCTGGACCCCACACCTCGAGCTACCTCACCCTTGAATTGAGACTTTTTGGAACACATAATTGGTATAGTTGACCCGCTGGCAAAAAGGAATTTATATTAGGTAGCACATTTTCCTGATCTCTAACATTCTCTAGCACCAACTCTTGATTCAACCACCCACAGGAGCCTCTAACATAAAGCGGCATGGGAGTTTGTGAACACAAAGCTACATGCCTGTGGCTGCCTCCTTTGACTCTTTAAAACGCTTCCTGCTAAATCACCCTTCCGGGAACACCCAATTTAAAATGGGGAAGGGGAGTTTTAGGATGAATTCTGGACTTGAGGCTATTGCTTATCTTTTTATTGGCTCTCACTGGAGAACCTGGTTACTCAGGCTCTTTCTCCCAGTCAGGTCTCACAGAAGTGTGACTCTCACAGTGCTACAGAAGAGAGGGCAACATGGCTTACAAGGGAGACGGCAGATGGCCTTTATTTGTTTTGCTCTGTCATAAATAAGATTTGGTTTTAACTATTCATAGACATGATAAATCTGCATGGCCTTACTTTATAAACGTAGGCATACTTAGATTCTCAAGATCTATTAAAATGGTGTGCTTGTGTCTACTTACTATGTTCCAGAAAACATTGAAATGTTTCTAGCACATGATCAAGAGATATCTAACTTTCTAAAGCAAGTGCCTTTGAGAGACAATAAGCATCTACAATGACAACTTTGTTAAAGATAGTTTGCTTACATACAAAAAATAAAGGTTTGTTAAATTAAAAAATTTTGTATCTGCTACATGGATTGATAAGGAATTTCACTACTAAAGATTCTAAAGAAATTAACTTTTGCACTTATTATTTTTCCAAGTCGTCAAGAGTAAGAGAAGGCGGGAGGACATAAAAATGCTTTTTGTTGGTCAAAATGTATAATTTTGGGAAAGGATTACATGAAGAAACCCAGTATAATTGCTTTATGACATTTTCTTAATATATGGAGGCTGCCAAGCATCATTTTGCTGAGATACAGAAATATCTCAAAGTGTAATTATAGAAATAAAATTAAACAGCTCTAAATGGTGTGCATTAAAAATCCTTTCATTGGATTGTTGCTAGAGGCTTCTTCTTTTAGGAAAACTCATATGTGCAATTGTTAAAGGTGAGATCTTATTAAGGCAGAAGTACATACTAAATTATGGATGTATATAGTAGTCAAAGACCTTCATGTTAGCTGGAGAAATGGCTCAGTGGTTAAGAACACTTGCTGTTCTTCCAAAAGACCTGAGTTCAATTCCCAGCACCTATATCAGCTGGCACTCAACTATTAATTACCCTACCTCCAAAAGATCTGATTCCCTTTTCTGGCCTCCAAGGGCATGCACACAAACATGGCATTCACATCACACACACACACACACATAAGCAAAAATAAAAAAAAATCTTAAAAAAGACATCTTCAAGTTAAGTCTATTTTTCATGATGAGACCACACAAGAAGAGAATCACTATGAAGAGTGACAGGACCCAGGAAAGCATTACACCATGTAACATGAGCAAAGGTATAAGCATGTCTAGACAGAAACTTGACAGACACAGGTCTTATATTCCTAGGCCTTATCAAGAAGAAGGAAAACTAACATGTTGTATTTAAATGGTGATTAAGCTTTTAAAATATGATTTCATAAAACGCTTAAACTGCTCTTTGTTAGACAAAATTAAAATGTAAGTTTAAGAGATACCTGATGTGGTGATTTGAATATGCTTAACCCATGGAAAGTGGCACTATTAGGAGTTTTGGCCTTATTGGAGGAGTTGTAGCCTTGTTAGAGGAAGTGAGTCACCATGGAGGCAGGGCTTTGAGGTCTCATATACATGCTTGAGTCTGGCCAGTGTGATCCAGAGTCTTCTCCTGACAGAACTCTCAGCTCCTCCAGCATTATGCCTGCCTGGATGCTGCCATGCTTCCCTCCTTGATGATGATGGACTAACCCTCTGAACCTGTAAACTGGCCAATTAAATTGTTCTTTATAAGAGTTGCCTTGGTCGTGGGGTCTCTTCACAGGAATGAAAGCCGTAGCTAAGACATGTGATTAAAATAAATCAAAGAATTGGTCCTGTGGTACTTTTTGTATATCTGGGCTTTTTTCCATGTGAAATCTACATACATTTTGTCAATATTGAGATGGACTTTTCTTTCTACCAGAATGATAAAATTGCTACTTGACATCAATTTATTACCAATCCATAATATCATACATTTTGTTATTAATAATGTTACAATATTAAATGCTTTAATATCTAATTTGGTATAAATATGTTATAAATTAGTAAGAGAAAACCAGAATTGGTCACAAAACCAGAATTTTCCATGGATAACTGGATTCAGTTTCTTGAGATTTTAATTTTGTTTATTAGTATTGTGTGTGTGTGTGTGTGTGTGTGTATGTGTGTGTGTGTGTGTGTGTGTAGTGTGTGTGTGTGTGTGATGAGCATGTAGAGGTTCTTGTTTCACGGGATGCTTATAGAGGCCATAAAAGAGCTTTGTGGAATAGTTTTCTCCTTTGATTTATTTTTAATTAATTTATTTATTATTTATGTGTATTTGTGTGAGCCTGCAATAAGTAAATATACACCAAATGCATGTAGGAGCCTTCAGAGGTCAGCAGGCATGAAATCCTTTGGAACTAAATACAAACTGTTTGTAAATTGCCATATGGATGCTGGGAACTAAACCCAGGTTGTCTGGAAGATCAGGAAGCATTCTTAGCTGTTAGCCCATCTTTCCAGTCCCTCTTTCCACCATTATTTGGGTTTCAGGATTGAGTTACCAGGCTTGCTTTGTGGGATGGCAAGTGCTTTTATCCTTTGAGTCATCTCACTTGCCTTCAATTGTTATGTTTATAACAGTATGTAGCAGAACACACACACACACACACACACACACATATATATACATACATATATATACATATACATACATACATAGCTTGGGCTGAAATCTTTTTCATGACTACTTTATAGCTTTGATTAATCATATGTGTAATACAGTATGGTCATTGGTCATTGGTATTTTCTTTGTTTTTTTCTTTCTTTGTTGGTCCATGTTCCTTCCTTCCTTCCTTCCTTCCTTCCCAAGACCGGGTTTCTCTGTGTAGCCCTGGCTATCCTGGAACTCAGTCTGTAGATCAGGCTGGCCTTTAACTAAGAGATCTGCCTACCTCTGACTCCTGAGTGCTGGGAGCTAAGGTGTATATCATCATGCCAAGCTATTGATAATATTTTCAATGTTAGAGGTGTAATAACTTTTAAAGATTCTAAATGTTAGTTCAAAAGCTAAAAGTCTATAACCTATGATATTGGTTTCTTTACATGTGTACAGTCATCTAAGATGTAAGTGTCAGAGTGTAAAATTTAAAAATGCTTGTCAAGGTGTCCGGCAAACTAAAATTGTCAATAATGATCAATTTTGACATTTGCACATTCCTAATCATACCATGGTCATCGTCTGTACTCAAGTACTTTGTTTTTCAAGCCCTGCCACTCTCAAAGCTGAAAGAAGATTAAACGTATAAAATCTAACACGGAGTACCACAACTTCTATTATGAGTGGCTACTCCAACTGTAGAAAAGTTCATGAGCTGTAGAGCCTTTGGATTAATTTCTATGTGTGATAGTTTTGTTATTTGCAATGTTATTTTTGCAATAATGTTTAAAGTAAAAATAGAAAGAGAATGGTCTCTGTAAGCAACGTGCAATGAAACCGCTGAAGTAGACCACTCTGCAGGTAGAAAAGCAGTTTATTGGAACAAACGGCCAGGCTGTCTCACGAGTAGAGAGCAGAAGCTCGGTGGGAAACCAAGCAGATTGTATATGACATTTAGCGGAGACTGGACGTTCGGGGAGGGGCTTGAGCTGATGCAGGCTATTCAATTAACAGGGAACTAGGTGCACTTTCCCCAAAGTAAGTGACTATAGGGTGGGGAGAAGGGAAGTTGTGTGTTTCCTGAGAAATACAAAACTACAACGTGAGGTGTCTGAGGAATGCTGAGTTTAGGTTTCTGCTTGTTTGCCTGGTGATAATCCAGCTGGGGTTGGGGCTGAGCCCTCACCTTAGGACAGTGTCAGCAGCATTGCCATTTTGGAACCTGCTATGCGACCTAACAATCTCCAAGTAAATGCAGGCTGAGAATTCCTCTTTCCAAGCCCCTCAGTTGCTTCAATTTGGCCAAGAAAAGAAGCCTTTAATACTGCCTCCCCGAGAGCCTACCATAGGTTGGAATCAGAACAACTGGGAATCCAACCAAACTGCAAATTCAGTGTTGTTGTCAGGGTAAGTACAAGGGGAAATTGCCATTATCAAAATGGCGCCCACCACTCGTGTTCTTCCTTAGAGGTGTTTCTATGGCAGACACGTTACAGAGAAAGGGGACTGCACAGCTGCACTCTTTTTAACTTCAGATTCTGCTAGAATTCTGCCTTTGCTCTTTGTTTCATGCACAACAGGTCTCAGAATGCTCTATATCATTCCAACATCGATGTCATAGCATCTCAGATCCCTCAAGATGGAGGGATGAACAAAGAAAGTGAGGGGCTGAAGCTGAGTCACAGACCCTAAACATTAGATCCCAAAGAATGACCATTTCCCCAGAAATCTCATGTTGGAGCAGGAGGCAGAAGCCCTGGTGTCAGAGGGGAGCTGAACTCCCAGGAAGACATTCCACTTAAGTTCTGACAGCTTATCTCACAGATGAATCAACATATGCACAATTATTTCCTGGCCTGGGTGTTTACTTGTGTTTACTGTGTGTTTGTTCTTATTAAATTTCAATACTGCTACAGGAAAGATGAAGAGAAATTGAGAACCTTTGTCTTTTGTTTTGAACTTGATTCAAAGTAGAGTTATCTGGGAAAAGGGAATTACAACTGAGAAAACAGAAAATGTCCTCATACGACTGGCTTGTGGGCAAGCCTGTAAACCATTTTCTTAATTAATGATTGATGTGTGTGGGGGGAACCCGCCCATTTGGCAGTACTATCCAAGGGCAAGTGCTCTTGGGGTGTCTAAGAAAGCAGGCTGAACAGGTCATGATGAATAAGTCAGTAAGCAGTGTTCCTCCGTGGTACTAGAGGCAGCCATCCACCTAATTTATTTGTTACATCTTGTCAGGAGGCTCTCAAACTAGAGGACTCAGGGTTAGGCATGAATCTGGATGGTGCAAAGAGAAGTTGCAATGCCCAGCTTTACATCTTCCTAGGACCTCAGCTTTTCTTTTCTTTTTTTTTTTTTTGGTACATAACTTTTTTTTTCTTTTTCTTTTTTTTTTTATTTTATTTTATTTTTTTAATTTACATTCCAAATCACTTCCCCTTTCCCGTTTCCTCCCTCCCCGAAAGTCCCATAAGCCCCCTTCCCTCCCTCTTTTCTCCATTCAACCCCCTCTCATTACTCTGTCCTGGCGTTCCCCTACATCCAGTCTTTCCAGGACCAGGGGTCTCTCCTTCCATCTTTTTAGAAATCTATTGGACCTCAGCTTTTCTGCTGGGGCAATCAGCTAGACACAGATATGAACTGACAGCATCTGCCTACCGCTGCATGACAGTGCCTAGCTCTGCATCTCTACTTGGAATATCTCTTTCATGGGATTCCCTGCAATTCTGCCATGTGATGTGCCCATACGAGTCCCCTTGGCCATTTTGAGTCCTATGCAAACCTGGAAGTTTAGGGAGCAGATGCTTGTGGGGGAAATTCTTGATTGCATCAGCCCAGTGCTCTCGGCAACAGATGGATTTGGGAGCGAAAGGTGTTAGCTTGGGTACAGCTCCCATGAAAAACAGAACTGGGTAGGAAAAGCCTTAAGGCAATGCAGATCAGACACCTGCGCAATGGAACTGGGGATGGACAGGGAGATCCCCAAATGATGAGGCGGATCCTTCAAGTTTTAGTTGGCAGAGAGCACTGAGACAAAGCTGGCCCACAGTGGGCCAGAATGGCAAAGCCCCAGGACCCTGACACACCCCCTCATAGACAGCTGCTGCCCCAGAGGAGTACAACTGACTCAAAGCAAGGAGGTAGCCAAGTCACTGCAGCTGGTAGCTGGTCGCCAAGGGCACTCCTTTAGGCTTTGAGGCAAGGTCTTTCTCAAAAGTGAGATCTCCCAGAAGCAGACTTCCTGGTTGCCTGCAAACCAGTGGGGATTACATCAGTATGAATGGATCCTTTCTGCTTCTACCTGTAAGCAGACATCTGTGCGTGTTCCGTGGTTCCACTGAGGGTTTGAGGAGAGACGGAACTCTTGTTGCCTGCAGCGGTAATTTTCCTTCATCTCTCACGAAGTCTGCAGGCCAAGAGCTGATGCCAGCTGAAACTGTGAGGCGAGTTTCTTAATTCAATAGTACCCTCTGCTGTTGGTACGATGAAATTCACTTTCTTTAATGAAGGCTGACTGTTTTTAGTATTTCGGAGGACAGAGACTCCCAAGGTGTTTTGTTTTGTTTTATTAGCAAGCCTCTAAGTAACTCCACCCTTCCCAAGCAACAACCCTTCTCCTTTCCTCCTGTGGTGCTTTCGGCTCACATACTTTTTAAGGCTCTTTATTTTCTTCAGATATTGACTTAATTCTGAGATTAGTATCAGTATCTCCCCTACTCTGTGTGAAACGCTTTTATTCTGATAGTGCACATTCTAATAGAGAGTATTTATTATGTATATTCATTTTGACACAGGGTCTTAGGTAATCCAGGTTAACCTCTAACCTTGAATGCCTAATCCTCCTTCCTCCACCTCCCGAGTTCTGGGATTCCAAGTGTTCACCTCCACAGCTGACTGATGGAGGTTATTTATTCTTTGTAACTGAATGGGTCTCACTGCAGCTCTCTTGCACAAAACTCTTGCTTCATACCTGGCTCCTCTACTGAAGAAAAGCTTTGTCAGGCGACTCTGTCCCTTGAACAGATTTACTCCTCATCTGCGTGCAGATTACTTTCCCGTGTTGGTGTGGCAGAAGAGTAATCCCGAGTGTTCTGTCGTCCTGTCTGGCTTTGGGAGTATGTCCGCAGAGACGTATCTTTGGATGATGACCATTATCCAGTAGGAGTCAGAAGTCTTGACTCCACTTTACACCAGCTCCTTCCAGCTTGAGTCAGTGTTAAAGTCATAGCTAAGAACCATCGTTTTTATTAAAGTTTTAAACGTAGCCAAATAAAATTTACTTCAAATATTTGATTTCTGGCTTTAAAATCTTTACTATAGTCTTTTCTTGCTCTCTTTACCACTAGTTTGCAATGTGTGTCTTTTCTTCATTTCATCACAGGTCTTTCTAAAGCATTCACGTTTTCAGTGAACCATTGCTTGGGTTTATTGGTGAGTATATTTGTCTTTCATTTATGTTTTTTGTTCGTTTTCTTGTTTGTTTTTCGAGGCAGGTTTTTTTTCTGTGTTTAGCTCTGGCTGTCCTGGAACTCCCTTTGTACACCAGGATGACTTCCAACTCACAGAGATCCACCTACCTCTGTCTCCCAAGTGCTGGAACCAAAGGCATGCGCCACCATGCCCAGCTATCTTAGAGATTTTTAAGTTGTTTTCTCTCTGTTGTTTGCTTATTCTATTTTTCCTTCTCTCTGATTAATTTCTTGGCATCTGCCTTGCTCATTCATTTTCAGCTTTCTTCAATATAAAGCATGATGTCTCTTCTGTGTCTCAATTGTATTCCTGGGGGTTTCATGAGCGATCTTTTATCATTTGTAAAATGTCTGAACATGGCTACTTCAGAAAGTAGAGCCTAGTTCATTATAACTCTGTAAGCCCAGAAATCAGGAGGCTGAAGCAGGAGGATTGCGTGTGAGTTCTAGGTCAGATGGAGCAACTGATGGAGACCTTCTCTCTTTCTCTCTCTCTCTCTCTCTCTCTCTCTCTCTCTCTCTCTCTCTCTCTCTCTCTCCTCCCCCCTCTCATTCTCTCTCTCTCTGCCCTCTCTCAGGGGAAAAAAAAGGTGTGAGCCCGTGTCCAAGGCTGAGTTATGGTATGGTACATATTACTTACATCACACGGAGTCACGAGGGCAACTGATTCTCCTGACATCTATGTTCACTCAGTATGCAAGGAGGGCCTCAGAGTAATCTGCAAGAGAAAGAAAGGAGGAGGCATTGTTTCTCAGCTGCCTCTCATAGTCCATTTCCTATTAGCCAACATGCAGACCACAGGAGGCTCATTCGCAGATGTCCCCAGGATGGACTCCTGGCCTTTCAGCATGTGCTCAAGCAGCAGCATCCAGACCCCACGTGCTCACCAAAGTCCAGAGCACTGAGGTACCTGTGTGGGATCCCACAGTGATCACCTGTGGAGGATCCCACAGTGATCACCTGTGGAGGATCCCACAGTGATCACCTGTGGAGGATCTCACAGTGATCACCTGTGGAGGATCTCACAGTGATCACCTGTGAGGATCACAGGCCAGGAGCTAAAGAAGTCGACTAAGACTAGGGAGGCACATAGGCGTGTTTCTGAAACACTCACAGGATGTCCACTTTAGGATGTAGATGTTTTGATTTATGAGTTATTAAGAAGTATGTTGCTCAAAGTGAGGGAGGAGGAAGACATCTAGAAATCAGCCCACTGCCTTGACTTGTGGCGCCAGTGGAGAAAGATGCCCAAGATCTGCTTGTCCCCACATGACAGGTGGGCAGTAGACATAGAAAGGCCTGCTTGCCACCCTGCCCCATTGGCAGGCTGTAGACACCTGGAGGTGTGATTGCTGCCATGCCATGTGGCACCAGGAGAGGAGGTCACCCAGAGGCCTGCCAGTTAACTGCCTGCAGTGGGAACCAGTACAATGTGCAAGTATGTGGTGGGCAGATGGGAGAGACAGGAAAGCAGAACAGTTTGAGCATTAGGAAGAGAGATGGAACTGGAGACACAAGAGTGGAAAGGAATAGCCCATTGTGATAGCCAGTCTCACTACCTGAGGCCATGGTGAAGTCCCAGCCTGAGAAGCCACTGAGGTCCATGTCTGGATCTGTGGCCATGCAGCCATGTCTGTGGTTCATATTACTACCACTAGAGACCATAAGGACATTTCTGGTCTGGGCAGGCACCTGGGACCACATAGATGTACAAGGGTTGGGCAGAACTGACCCCACCTCTTACCGGCTGCAGCATTCTGGAGAGCCAGCCCTACCCCTCACTGACAGTAGCACTCAAGAGAGCAGCCCTGCACCTCTCCTGGACAGCACACTAGAGCTGGCATTGGTGGAGGGGGAGTGGGTGAGTCAGTCCAAGGGGAGGCAGAGTGGGCATGTGGGTGAGGATCTCTCCCCCTCCCCCTTTGCCACCTGCTGTAGTCAGGAAAGCTGATCCTGAAAGGTCATCAGAGTGGGAGAGCTGGCCCTGCCCTTCACTGGCTGTAGCACTCTGGAGCATGGGTTCTGCCCTTCACCTGGGCAACACAGTGGAGCTGGCCCTGGAGGCAGGAGAGAAAGTGAGCTGGCCACAAAGGACATGAGAATGAGAGCAGGAGAGCTGACCCTTCCTCCTGCCTATGGTGGCTTTGGGTAGTCTAGCTGGGGCAGTGCTGGAGAGCTTGCCCTGGTGGTGCAGGTGCAGGAGAGATGGTGGGGTGACCGACTCAGCTACGACCCAGCTACAGATCCAGATCCCCTACATCAACTGTGAACTGTTGGAGTGTGCGAAGGGTCGATCCTGCTGATCCAAAGCTGCAGGATATCCATGACACAGGGCAACAACAGGATAACAGGGAGGAGTCCAGATGAGGATCCAATATTGATGGCGTCACAGAAGCCAGAGACCTTGAACCAGACCAATGACTTATTGGTCAAAGAACATTGCAAGTGGAGATGTGTGGACAGAGGGGTGTACTGTGGACACACTGTGACACACCACAGCTTCTATGAGGAGATGTTTTCTATGTTTTATTTTGTTTATTTTTTGTTTGTGTGTATGTTTTTTTTTTATTTTCTTTTGTGGGTAGGGGGTTTACAAAGAACAAAGGATAGATGTGAGGTTACTGGCAGATAAGTGGGATTGGGGTCCGTGATGTGAAACTCACAGAGAATCAATTTAAAAAAAAGCATGTTGCTAAATTTCCCATCTATATATTTTAAGGCCATCATGTTTAAAAATTAACTTTACCTGTGCTCGAGAAAAATGTGACTTCTCTCATCGTTAAACACAAAATTGCCCGTGTGCTCATTAGACAACTATGACTTCCAAATCTTACTGATTTCCCTCCAGACTGTTTTGGTAACTTCTGGGGGAGATAAGATGCAGCCCATGATGAAGAGTGGCGAATGCTTCTCTGCTTGTCAATTTGCTTTACATAGACAGGATCTGCTAGGGACGTGGAGACCTAGAAATGCTGGTTTTCCATGTCGAAGAAGTCTTTTATCTTCATGTGGAGTCTCTTTAGCTCAAATAACTCCATGGGTCTTAAAGTCTATTTTGATGACTTTAAAATATCATTACCTACTTCCTATTGGTGAACATTTGTCTGTGAGTATTTTAAAGTTTAATTTAGTGCTATTTATGTGTGTGTGGGTGGGTGGGTGGGTGGGTGGGGTGGGATGTGTACATACCACAGTGCACTTGTGGAGGGCACAGGGCAACTTTGTGGAGTTGGTTCTTTCCTTCCACCTTTATGTGGGTTCTAAGAATTGAATTTGGGTCCCCAGGCTTGCCTGGAATACTTTTTTCCAGCATTTTAGTTCAGTATTTCCTTAGTGCTTACCTGTCTTTGAAACGATACCTACACAAATTAAAACATACAAGACTAGTCTGACAATCTTGGCCGTATAATGAGAGCTTTAAAGGTATTCACAGATGCCATCATTACTGTGTTTTCTTTTCTATTATCTTCCTTCTTTCTTGCCTTCCTTTGTGTTAAACACTGTCTTGCTGCAAACAATCCTAGAAGCTCAGCTCTCTCTTTCTTTCTCTCTCTCTCTCTCTCTCTCTCTCTCTCTCTCTCTCTCTCTCTCTCTCTCTCCCTGCCTACCTCCCCTCCCAATCATGGACACAGATACAAACGTGGACACCCAGACACAAAAGTAAAAAGGGGAAGGGGATGGAATGGGAGATGGTCCAGTGGTTTACGTACAAACCCTACCACCTGAGGTTTGGAGGTAATGAAGCCGGACACAGTGGCACACATATATGACCCCATCACTCCAATTTCAAGGTGGGAGATGGGGTCAGGTAATGTCCCCAAAGCTTGGAGCTAGGCTGAGGGACTCAGTCTACAAACAAGTAGAAGGGCAAGGAGCAACCTGTGGTTGTCCTCTGACCTCTATAATCATGCCATGGCACAATGTGCTCCCAGTATTAAAATAAGAAAGCTGGAAGAGAATGCAAGAGACCAGTGGGGATTTGGTGGGGGATTTGATGACTATGATATAAGAAACATAAAACAGACAGCTATGACCATGTCACTGCACCCACTTTTATTTATGATTAATACATACTAATAAAAATACAAGAAAGGAGCCTGGTAGAGGTGATGCATGCCTTCATTCCCAGCACCCAGGAGGCAAAAGAGAGTGGATCTCTGAGGTTGAGGCCAGTCTAGTCTACAGAGCAAATTCCTGGTCAGCCAGTGCTATACAGAGAAACCGTGTCTAGAAAAAAACCAAAACAATAGAAAGAAACTTTCACCACAAGTGTTAGTCCCTCCACAGAGCACCAGGCACTGGGAGCACTCATTCTAGTGCTCCCCCATCTTTGGTACAGTCACTCTGCTACTGTTATTTGCCTGTTTCTAGCACTGAGACTGATGTGAGCACACTGACCATGGCTTTAGTCTATCAGTCTCCTCTTCCTGGTGTGCTCATTCAGAATAAGCTTCCCTTGCCATTGCTTGTCTCGTCAGTTGACATTCTGGGATATATGCCTGAGCCCAGTCTATCAGGACCCCTAGCAGCTGCTCCTTCACCCTAACCTTCAGTAATACAATCTGCATGTTGGACTCCTCATCCTTCTGAGCCATCAGGTCAAGGAGGGAGCTAGGCTGCTGTTTGGTGTGATTTACCTGGTCATTGATCTTTCCGCAGGGAAATTAGCATGGAGGTAAGGAAGAGCATCTGTGAGTGCAGAAGGCTCTTAGGCTATCCCTTAGGAGTACCACACCCTGTGAGTAAGAGCCATGGAAAACCACAAGGACACAAACAATATTATGGATGACTGGGACCCTTCAGAAATGAAGGTTTATGCAGCCTTACCAGGTAAAGAACCATACCCAGTTAGTTAAACTTCTTATTGGCAATGGTGGGGATAAGAAGTAGCTAGTGAAATAGGAGTATTGTACTCTGAATGAGAAATAGGCACACACACACACACACACACACACACACACACACACACACACACGAGCTCTTGTATTTCAACACTTGGTTCTGGTCGATGGTGCTGTTTGGGAAGGTTTGGGAACCTTTCAGAAATGGAGACTGGCTGGAGTGGTGAACTTTGTCCCTGTGGGTAGAGCTTTGAGGGTTTGTGTGGTCTCACTCTCCTGCTTGTTTCTGCTTCCTGTGTGTGTGGATTCAAACATGATCTCTCTGTTTCCTGCTCCTGCGGCCATGCCTTCCCAGACTTCTGCAACCATAAGTCAAAATTAATCCTTCCCTAAGTTGCCCTGGTCATGATATTTTATCTCAGCAACAGCAGGGTAACTAATTTGAGAGGGGGGGGAGAGAGGGAGAGAGAGAGAGAGAGAATCTTCATATGTGTATATGTATTTATGTATGTATTTGTAATTTCCTCCCATTTCTCTCTTCCTGTCATGTTTTGTACAACATATAATATATAATATAGTTATATTTAGCATCTAGTATTGCACCTTGCATATGAATGTTCTCCAGAAGCCTCTTGTATCGAAAGGCTGTTCTCTAGCTCATGGTATTGTTTCGGGAGGTTCTGAATGTTTTAGAAGGCAGAAGCTGACTGGAGAAAGTAGGTTACTGTCGTGTGGTTATGTATTGTCACTGGCCACTGCCTGACACTCTGCTCCTTAGTTGGTATAAATGAAATAGCTCTCACCCCACCCCAACTCCCATTATCATGCTGTCCTCCTGTCAAGTACACAACAGATGAGGAACTGAGCCTTTGGAAGTCGTCAGAAAAATAAACCTTTCTTCCCTTAGGTTGTCCTCCTAGGTATTTTGGTCACACAGAGAAAAGAAGTAACTAATACAAGTCATATTTAAGCACTTTAAATTTTATATCATAATATTAAGATATTGTCAAATTAGAAGTGTACATCAATCAATGGTTTCACCTCTGTGTCTTGGCAAGAAGAGTCTGGTGTGTTTTCAGTTGTACACAGGAGAGCTGTGGCCCTGTAAGCAGATCCATGACCATTTTATTGCCTTCATTTAAAGACTAAAGGTGTTTTAAGAAGGTGTGTGTGTGTGTGTGTGTGTGTGTGTGTGTGTATGAGATGTGCCAGGCCAACAAAGGGTAGACTTATAAGGATTACTTTCATGTATTGACTTGCCCTTGAGATGCTAAGATATTTGGTCAAATGTTATTATTTCTGTGGACATGTTTTGGACTGAGATTAACACTGAAATCAGCTGACTGCATAAAGCTTAACCTGGTGAGTCTCAGTCAGTCAAAGGTACGAGTAGAGCCTGCTGTGAAGAAGAGGGATTGCTGTGTTTGGATGTTTCCTGCCTTCAGACTCTAATTAAAACATCACTCCTTCTTGGGTTTTGAACCTCTCAGTTTTTGGACTAGAATCCAGGTTCTTTCTCTGAAAGTGCTGAGAACTTATTATCCTCCATATTTGTGAGCCAATGCCCCCTAGCGAATGTATTCCTATGCCTATGACATTGACTTGGTGCATTTTGGAGAACCCTAGGTAGTACAAGGCTTATGTAGGCATTAGGGCTGAGACACTGAGATTAAAAATTCAGAAGTGACTATATTAATTTGTGCATTTATTTTTGGAGTCCAGTCATTCCAGCTCAAATTCAGATTTTTTTCCTTAAAGATGTAGAAACATTCACCATGTGTTTCAAAAACAGTTGAATTTTGTGCTATGTGTCAGAACAGCTCATTTAGGAGAGACTCTCCTTCGTTTGTGGTCATCATCTGCTCCTGAGACTTGAGATGTTTTCTAGAAAAACACATCGGAGCTTTGTGTAGCTCAAGGTAACAGCACTTGCTGTGTGCACACAAGCCCTAGATTTGATCCTTAGCACTTGTATGTTTGAAGACCCACACACTTAGATTCCACACCAAGCAGTTAAATGCCCCCATCCGAAGCTCAGCTCATTTCTTTTAAATTTTATTTTCTAAGTTTTTTTTATTTACATTCCAAATCATTTCCCCTTTCCCGTTTCCTCCCTCCACGAAAGTCCCATAAGCCCCCTTCCCTCCCTCTTTTCCCCATTCAACCCCCTCTCGTTTCTCTGTCCTGGCATCCCCCTACATCCAGTCTTTCCAGGACCAGGGGTCTCTCTTTCCATCTTCTTAGAAATCTATTGATATGTGAAATGTGTCTAGGGTATTCCGAGATTCTGGGTTAATATCCCCTTATCAGTGACTGCATACCATGTGTGTTCTTTTGGGATTGGGTTACCTCACTAAGGATGATATTTTCAAGTTCTGACCATTTGCCTAGGAATTTCATGAATTCGTTGTTTTTAATTGCAGAGTAGTATTCCATTGTGTAAATATACCACATCTTCTGAATCCATTCCTCCGTTGAGGGACATCTGGTTCTTTCCAGCTTCTGGCTATTATAAATAAGGCTGCTATGAACATCAGCTCATTTCTAGCAAGCATCTCAGGCAATCTTCACACAGAGACGGTTCTGTGGCAGCCATCAGGCCAAGCAGTGGCATGTCTTTGACACCAGAGGGCACCACAAGCACAGTCTAGAATTAGCTGTCTGCTCCTCAGCCTGCTTCTGGGTTCTTACCGGGGAAGAGAGAGTCAGAGCTAAAAGCCCAACATTTAGTCATCCTGCTAACAGTCTGCTGGTGAAAGGCCTCCCTGGAAGAAACTAAGGTTATTGGCACAGACAGGTGAGGAATATTCTCTTCCGAGTGACCACCTGGAACCACACTTTAGTCCAGCCCGCAGTTCTGGCGAGGAGTCCTATGAAACACTGAAGACTCAGTCAGGCAGAGCTGTGGAGAGCCCAGAGGTCTGCTCCCTTCCTAAACCACTGTCCCTCCAGGGCAGTGTTCACTTCTCCCCATCAGAGCCAGGCACAAGTCTGTTGATGCCCCACCCCACAGGGCCAGGTATCCCTGTTTACTCTTCTCCAGAAGCAACCCCTCTATGTGGTTTGAATGAGCTATGTCCCCTCATAGGCCCACTTGGTCCCCAGTTGGTGGTGCAGTTTTGGGGAGGTTTAGGTGGGGGGAGCCCTGCTGGAGGCTGTTTTGAGAGTTTTTAGCTTTGCCCTACTTCCCGTTCACTCTCTCTGCTTCATGTTTTCAGCTGAGATGTGATGTCTCAGCTGCCTGCTCCAGCCGTCTGCTGACATGCCTATCCCACCACTCTTCCTGTGGACCCCTAAGCTCAAATAAACTCTTTCTTCTATAAGTTGCTCTTGATCATGATGTTTTATCACAGCAACAAAAAAGCAACCAATACACCATCCTTCTTCCTTTCCTAGGAGAATTGCTGGTGCTGCACTGAGCCCCAGCAGCCGGGGCCCCCATCCGGGCCCCAGCATCCGGGCTCCTATTGTTCCCCGTATCCAGGCCCGTACATTCTTCCTTGCTTCTTGTAGAAGCAGGAACCACACATCTCTGTACTCTCTGCCTTCACCCTCAGGCTCAGTGTTTTACACGCAGGCCATTTCTGCAGCTTTCACTTTTACCCCACCCCTGTCTCTGTCATCCCCACCCCTCTTTGGTGTGTGTTTTCAGCTATTGGATTTTTTAAAAAATAGATAAACATTATGTGCATGAGTGCTTTTCTTGCACATATGTATATACACGATGTATATTCAATTCCCCTAAAAGCCAGAAGAGGGAGTCAGATAATCTGGAAATGGAATTATAGACAGTTGGGAGTTGCCATGTGGGTGCTGAGAACAGAGCTCAGGTCTCACGCAAGAGCAACAGCTCCCTTACCTGCTGAGTCCTCTCTCTAGCCCCAGCCCTCAGGTTTTAATGCACTGCTATTCGAGTCTTATCTTCTAGCCCAGCATTGATGACTCTCACTTCTGGCTTAATGTCTGTACTGCTGACATTATTCCTGGAAGAAAAGATTTCTGGAACTCCTCAGGTCAGAGAATTGATGGAAGGGACAGAGAGTGAAGAAGACAGTGGTATCTCAAGCTGAGGAAAGAGTAAGCTGGGAGTGTAGGGAGCATGATCCCATGGGAGTCAAGGGTCACCTAAGCAGTTGACTGTGGAGTTGCATCGGAGCATAAAGGATAAGAGAGTGGACAAGAACAGGGAAACAAAGAGGTAATGATTCATGGTGATGTTAATAACAGAGAGGAGACAATCACTGTCAGTCTTGGACCACTTTCTGTTGTCATAACAAAATACCAGGGGGTGGGTACTTTATTTTAAAAAGAGGCTTCTCTGTCTCACAGTTTTGGAGACCCAAGATGTTAGTGCCTACATCTCTGGCTCTGGTGGGTGCCTTCTGGTTATGCCAGTGCCTTATGGCAGAAGTATTTGAAAGGACTGATCACACGGCGAGGCAGGAGTGGGGAGGGGGATGCTGTGAACTTGCTTTAGTGGGGGGGGGATGCTGTGAACTTGCTTTATAACAGTCTGATGAGATTGAATCTACTCCTCCACTCCAGTGTTAATCCCTGGGGGCGGGGGGTAGTACCTCATAAAGATTCCCCTGCCTCTCACTATTACCACACTGGGACAAAGCTTCTAGCTCATAAACATTTAGAGGACATTCTCCAAACACACTCATATTAGAGAAGAATCTCCAGGACAAAGGTGAAGTGAGGGGAGCAGCTGATGTGTGTATGTTGGAAAGGTCATGGTTATAAGAGAGTACAGGGCCTGGCCAGAAGCAGGGCAGGAAGACCTTCTCTTATGGTTTCCTCCCTTCTCTGCTTCTGACCATGCCTGCTTTCTGCTGTTTTGCCTGGAGCCTCTAGAAAACCGGAGAGCAGGGTATAGACCTCTGATGAGCTTCAGGCAGAGCACTTGGCAGAAATAAAATAAACAAATAAACCAACCAACCAACCAACCAACCAACAAACAAACAAAAAACCCTCCCAAGCCCCCAAAACCAAAGACAAGAATGTTGGATATGGTGACCTGCGTGTGGCCAGATACCTTGAAAGAAGCAACGTTAAAGAGGCATGATTTATTTTGGTTTGTGGTTTGAGGGGATTCAGTCCACCATGTTGAGAAAGGCTGGGCAGTGTTCTCAGTTGGGAAGCAGGGAACAATGGATGTACTCAGTTGGCTCCCCTTCCCCCTCCAGTTTTAGTCAGTGATGTCACTCACTTTCAGGTGAGGTTAATCCTCTTTGGAAATCCCTCACAGACACACCCATGGGAGTGCCTCACAGTGCCCCAGGCACTTCTTAGTCCATCACACTGGAAGAACAGAAAATGACCAGCCCAGGAAGCGGGAACCTCGAGCAACACACTTTAAAGTTCAGTACTTCACAGTATTACCATCATGATGTGGGGACCAGTACCAGGACTTAAGAGCCACAGGGATCAGAGCCTACCACAGACTCTTAGGTCAGGCGCCTTTAACGGGAGTTACAGTTTGCGTCTTCGGTGTTTGTATATACTCAAAGAGAGTGTGGCAGCACATAATGGGTTGAACTTGCTAACATTTGGTTATTTTTGACCCAGAGTAGCAATGTCTATAGTGAGGAAGAAGCAGTCAGTTCCTAATCTCTCTCCCTCTCAGGGTCTTTCCTCTTTGTCTGCCTGGCCCTGCAACCTGCAAGAAGACAGTCCAGGAGGCAAGGAGACCGGACCGCTGTCCTTGCCCTTAAAGCTTACCTACTCCAGGGGCATCAGTCCTGCTCGCCCAGAGACAGGGAGCCATGGCACTGTCTCTTTACTGCTCTGTCTGTCCTTGTCCTCAGTGTCCCACTGTTTACTGCAGCCCATCCTTTTCCCAGGCCCACCAAGGGTCCCATGTAGGGGAGATGGGGCACAGCGGTCCTCCTGAGGCACAGGAGCCTGCCTTGCAGTGGGGATGCTTGGCTGAAGTTTTAGGGTCAAAGCAAGCAAACAAACAAACAAATAATCCATTTACCTACACACATTAATAAGGACTGATGTGGCTCCAAGGCTGGCAGGGCTTGTGAAGAAGTGCTCTGTTCTCCAGTCTCCCCACTCCCAGACCAGGAGACCAGATATTCTATCTACATGAACAGCAGCAACATGGGCATCCACAGCCACACACTTCTGCTCTTGTCCACAGTTGCTATACACACCACACACATACACACACCCCCCCAACCCCCACACAGGATTCCCCACTTGCACAGAATGTCTGTGGGAATCTCAGAAGAAAGCTAGGGACATGGGCTGCACCCTCCAACCCCAAGGCAAGTATTCAGTCATACTCCTTCCTGCACTTGTTAAAAGCATTAAGGGGAACGTACACAATGATGATTCTAATGATCCCAGTAAGCATTTTTACCCTTCTCTAAAATGAGGCTGAACCATCAAGAAACAGGAATCAATTGGGGTTTTTCCAGTTGTGAAAAGCCACCAGGTCACAGCCTACCTAAGATAAATCACTGTGGGCACAGGAGACTTCCAACCTACAGCCTCTCCTGCCCCATGCTTCCTTTCTAAGGGATAGCCCTAACTTAGAAGTCCTCACAGTAATTCTGGACTAGGAAGATCTAAGGCTGCCCAGCCTCCTTTCCTCTGCTTCTTCTAGGTGGGTGGGCTATCTCTTCTTTCACACAAGGGGCCAAGGCTACTGTCCACCCAGCAGGGATCATGGGGGCCAGGGTAAGGCGGTCCTCAGAGCAACCTTTCCAGCTTCAGCAGCCAAAACACACATTTCAGGGGACACTGCTGAGACTTCTCCAGCTGAGTACAGTCACCTGGGGCAGCCAGAGTCTCTGAGTCCCAGAAATCCACACCCAGCTCAGGAAAGATTACAAATCCCAGGCCCTGGCCTCCAGAGGCAAAAAGCCTTGGCAAGTAGAAGCAGACGCTGAGGATTAAAAATGTGTTAAGGGCGAGCAATTAGGTCAGCCCTCTTCTTGATCTGCTAAATGTAACAGAGGGAAAATCCTGTGGGAGGAAGTGGGGATAATAACACAATAGCCACATTTACTTCTTGCCAGTAACTGGGCTCCGGGTTTCATATGCATTACATCCTAGCAGCCCTGCTAGAATTTGGAAACTGGATTTTTTTTCTCACCCTAGAGGAACTAAAATTAAGTAATTTGCATGCTCATTAGATGTAATGGATGGGGGTTCCACGACAGATTGACCTCACAAGCTCTTGTTATTGGTGACATCTTTTGTGATATTTTCATGCTGCTTTTGAGTAATATACATTAGCATACAAAGTAATGAGGATTTGTGTTCCCACTTTTGGAGTGGAGTTGTTACTGACAGTCTAGCTCTGGGGCTCAGTGTTTATAGATTTGGCCTCTCACCCAGAGACTTGAAAATAAGGGCTCACGTGGGGGTGTTGAAGCAAATAACAGTTTTAGGAGTGAAGCCATCGTATACAGTGGGCCGGATGGGTGAGATTAGGCAGGGGTCCCAATATTGTTTGAGACTCTCTTCTGTGGGGTTCAAAAGAAGGAATAGTTGGTTATTGAGGGGTGTACTAAGAATGGTTCTCTCTTTCTGATTGATAAATTAGGTAATAAATTAGATTTTCCTCCTGGGCATAGCCCTTTCCCCAATGCGTTTGATTTTAATCATTTGCTCACTTGGTTATGCAGAGACATAAGATGATTAATTGGGACTCTCCCTAAGAGGGTCTTCAATTACAAGAGGACACAATTTTGACTTACTGTGCATGCACTCCAAACTTGTTCAGGGCAGACTGATCCTCCTGTTCTTCATACTCAGATACACTGGGAATGTACATGAATAGAAACTGTCTAACTTTGATTTACTAGGGTGAGGAGACTTCCACTATTGTTCAGAGTTGGGAGTCTATGGAGCCTGATGCTGGTGGAAGTAGAGACAGTTGTGAGGTTGCTAAATGAATTATTTGAAGACAGGTGTGTGTGGGTAGCACCTTCGGGTGGAGAAACTAGGCTGCCAAGTGCATTGTTATAAGGGAATAGCAATGGTGTTCATAATACCAAACCAAATACTTTCCCAAGCTAAACTATCTCCTATTGTTGCTTACCATAGGAGGCAGCAGATCCTAGACTACCAGTGTTGAACTGGATGTATCCCACTTGACTCAGGATTTTTAAATTTGATCTCTCTTTTTTCTCTCCTTCCCTCTCTCCCTACTTCTCTCTCCCCTCTATATGTGAGAGAACACTAACACTAACACATACACACACACACACACACAGAAAGAGAGAGAGAGAGAGAGAGAGAGAGAGAGACAGACAGACACAGAGAGAGAGAGAGAGACAGAGAGAGAGAGAGAGAGAGAGAGAGAGAGAGAGAGAGAGAGAGAGAGAGAGAGTTGAGACAAGGTCTGTGGCCCAGGTTGACCTGGAACTTCAATTTGCCTAGGCTGAACCCAAATTCCTGCCTCAGCCTCCAGCACGTTAGCAGAGCTACTGTGTCCAGCTTTGATGTCCTTGAAATCTAGATCTGAATGTGAGGCAGTCTCTATTCATTTGTTGCTTTTCATGTGCTCACTGGTCTTTATCTTTTCAGCTCTTCTGCTGACATTTGCCCAATTACCTAGAAGGATGAGCATTCTTGGAGAACTATGGAAGGACATAGGGAAAGCTTCCCTGAAGAGGGGGTGTGTAAACTGGGTCTAGAAGAAGTTTGAGTTTAGTGTGGGAACCTTTTGATGAAAAAGTATGGGTAGGGATTTTAGGAAGAGGGACTAGAGCTGCATAGTAGAAGAAAGCCATGCCTGAGGAACTCTCTCTGCCAGACTTGGTTGGCATCTTCTATACATTTGAGTAAAGCCCCCTTTTCTGAGGGTCCCTCAAATGTATTAAGGATCTCAGCTTTTGCAAGAGCAGCCAGCGGTTTTGTTTTGGTTTTTTTTTTTGTTTGTTTTGTTTTCTTTTGGTTTTATTTTTGAGGGGGAGGGGAGAAAAGGTTTATTTTGGCTTACTGTTCGAAGGGAACACAGTCCCTCATCATAGAAAAGATAGATGGCAGACAGGCATGAGGCTGGCTGGTCACACTGCATTTGTACTTAGGAAGCAGACCATGGATAGGAAGTAGGGCTGGGCTATAGCCATGAAGCCTCAAAGGTTGCTCCCAGTGACCCACTTCCTCCAATGAGACACCACACAACCTTCTCAGACAGTTGCAGCAGCTGAAGACTCTGAAACTTACAAGGATCAGGAAATGCTATAAATTTACAAGATTCACAAAGCTCCTGTGCTACTACTCCTGCCAGTGAGGAGGCCCAGCTGAGCACGGCATCACTGACGCAGGGGTGGATTTCCATGATCCAGATGCCTGTGAATCAACCATGCTTCTGTAAGGTGCCTCAGCAGATTCACTGGTCAGCCAAGCTATGCCATGGTGCAATGGTTTCTTTGGTTTGTTGTGGGGACCCTATCTGAAGTAATAGGCTCATGTGTATGATCCAAGAAAGATTGCATAAGGCCATTTAATCATGTATTTATCAAATATATATTAAACAAAATCTCACTATGTAGCCCAAGTTGGCTTGTGGTCCTGTTGATTTATCCTCGGGATCATTTGGATTACAAGTGTGCACAACGGATCTAGCCATCTTAAAGTGACAGAAAAAAAAATCAAAGGTAATGCTTCCCTGTGATGTATAAAAAAATAATAAGTAAATAATTTGTTTTTATACTTAGAAATATATGCTTACACCCAGCATTTTTAATTGGCTCACTTTAATACTGTTTTTTCAGATTTTAATTACCTAGGGCCTTCAAAAATACATTTAGGTTGAAATCTCACAGGACGCACTTTTTGATGCTAGAGTTCACTGAAGAGAGAGGGTAAGACTCTAGACTCTACCACATCTTGGAGCTGCTCTAAGAGCTAAGAGAACACATCTTTGAACTAACACAGCCTGTGTGGCTATTTGCCTATTCTCCTCAGAAAAAACCTGTGGGGCATCTTAGGAGATGGCTTTCAAACCTACTAAAATGTAGTTTTTTTCAAAACTGACACTGTATTACTCTCATAGAAATTTATGATGCGCATCATCAAAGGTTCTTAAATGAGGAAGGAACAACTATAAAATCTATTGAGTCAGAATTTGGCTTCTAGTGATTTATAGTCACTCTGGGACAACATTTATTGACATCGTTTCAGAACGAAATCATTTGTATTGCTGTGGAAGAAAAAAATTTGACTACTATCAGTTTCCTAAAACTTGGCCTCTGACTCCGAAGAGTCATAAAATAGCTCCATCAATCAAAGGCAGTCAAAGGCTTGTAGTCTGCAGAGTCATATCGTCCTGGAAGTCCCACAAGACAACACCAGTATTTTCTGGAAGCTATTCCTACCCAGAAATTTTTTTTGTTTTTGGTCTTCAGCAGAAGTTTTCAACCTGTTAAGAGAATGGTTTTGATGAAGGGAGAGAAAGTTGTGTGTGTGTGTGTGGGGGAGGGAGTATGGTACAGTTACTTTATGACTGTATCTCCATGTCAGTGCAAACAGTTCAAGGAAGACAAAGATGGCAGTAGGAAGTCCAGTTAGCAAGTCTGTGTAATAGTCCTTGGAAAAACAACTAGATCCGTTGAGGGGGAAAGATGATGTTCAAGGTATGATGTTTCAGGGGTCAAACTAAGGTATTAATAAAATTGGTACCCTTCAGATAGGGTACCAACAACAAACCAAAGAAACAACTCTGCCATGTCATAGTCTGATGAACCAATGAGTCTGTTAAGGTTCCTTACAGAAGAACAGTATATTGACTTTGAAAATCCATATAAGACTGGCCAACTCTTGGCAAGATACTCTATTTAGAAATACAGAGAGAGTCCATCAACACTGTCTAATATTCTGAGCTTGTAGCCATTGTTAGAGTCTGGGACTAGAGATTGGGTGATAAGTCCAAGAAGAATGAGTTCAGTTTTAGAGCCACTGCATGAGAAGTCTAGAAGTCTTTAAAGATAACATACATTTAACAGATGAAAGCAAGGCTGGGAGACAGGAACATGATCTGAGTGAGGCGGGAGGGAGCAAAGCCAAGTGGTAGGGACAGAATAGGATGAAGCCATTCATCCTATTCCTCTAAAGGAAAAGAGGACAGGGGCCCCCAGAGGAGCTGGAAAAGCTGCGTTCTTAGGACAACAACATGGCAGTTCTTTCTACTGCCTCTTGTGACATTACTTACTGTAAACAATCTTAGATCTGCTCCAGCGAGATGGAGCACTTACACATTAAGTGAGAGTGAAAGCAGATGAACTTCGAAAGATTAAACAGAAGCGTAGAATTTATGATAAGACGGTTCATCAAGGCTCAGAAAGCTGTTCTTGGTAGATGGAGTCTCATTTATATTTCATGACATCGTCCTGGGATTGCCGAGCACAAACATTGGTAAACAACCTGTTTATGGAGGAAAGAACTCACAGGCTGGGTGACTCCAGATAATTCCTCCCTATCTCAGAATATGACAGTCTTTGTATGATTTGAAACTACTCTGGGAACTATAGGCATGAATAGACAGAGCTTGGAAGTCAGGGAGAGAGTTCAGTCAGTAAAGTGCTTGACTTGTAAGTATGGAGACCTGAGTTCAAGAACCTGGTGTGGTGGTATATGCTTATAATCCAGTGCTGGGAAGGTAGAGACAGGAGGATCTCTGAGGCTGGCTAGTCAGGTAGTCTAGTTTGGTGAGTCTTGATGAGAGACTCTGACTCAAAAACATAGTGAATTGCTACTGAGAAGTAACGCTCAAGGTTACTGGCCTTCACACTCATATTCACACACATTCATACACACATATGTGCCTATAGCTATGAATGCACACAAGTCAGAGAGAGGGGGAGGGGCATTTGGAGAACTAGCTTCTTACAAATGTCTTTTTAAAAATATCTGTTTGAAAGGCTGGGTTTCCATGCTTTAACTCTAGAAACTAGCATAAACTTTAGAGAAACAACCTAAGATAGAAAATTGTGGAGGGAGGGATGACACAAGTAACTCCTCTACCTTGGCATCTTCATAGTGCCACAGTGCAGAGTCTGATATAGGATGCCATCTGTTGGTACCCATAAGCCTTTAGTTGCTTTCTAACTACCTGGGTAACATGGGCACTTGTAGGGAGATTCCTGTGGATAGGAACTGGCTCCCCTACATAGCAAGTTGATTAACTCATGGAAGTATTGATTTGCTATCATCTCTAAAGATGAAAAACATCCATCTCACTATGAATCTTTAATTTCTACTTCATTTTACCCCTATGCTATAATGACCATTAGATCCTTATAGAGGGATTTTGATCCAGCAACATGGCTATTCTGGCAAGGGATCATCTCCAAAGTCCTAGGTCTGTGTTGACTTGGTTGGAATACAGACATGACCTTTAACACAAAATAAGTTTGTAGAAGGAAGCAGCTGTGTTTGAAAGTGATGTCAAAGTCTAATTGAGGGGCAGACAAAGTGACAAATCAGAGAAAGAGTTGACAAAATGGGTCAGAGATAGGATACACCCAACTCTCACAAGAACAGCACAGGAAAGAGAAACTATTTAAGAGCAGTCCAGGGAGAAGGGAGTTCAGTTTGTCAGTGAGTTGAGAGTTGAAGTAGTTGGGAGTCAGTGCAGTGAGTACAGTGCAGTGGAGTTGAGTTCATTCCTAGTTCATGCAGTTCAGTGCAGATCAGTAGAAGTAGTTGAAGCCAGGGAATAAGAAGGAGCCAGAGGATAAGAACAGAGTTAGCCAGAATTAGTATGAGGCCAAGCAGAGCAATTCAGTGAGAAGGTAAGAGAAGCCAGATTGACTCAGTCAGCTTAGAGAGCAGTTTCAGCCAGAACAGCTGAGTTGAACCAGCCAGCCAGAGTTCAGAAAGAACCAGAAAGGGTGAGCTTATTCCACAGTAAGCCTCCAAGACAATTACAGATACTCTTGCTCAACTTGTGTGCTTGCCCACTGCTATTGTTTATATACATTTCCCCCAAAGGCCTGTGTATTAGAGGCTCAGTGCCAGCCTGTGGCACTGCTGGGGGACAGTGAGAGTTTTAAGGCATGTGGCCCAGTGGAAGGAAGTTAGGCAGTTGGGGAATGTCATTGAAGGAGTTATCAGGTCTCTGGCTTCTGCTTTCTTTTGTGCTTCCCGGCCCTGTGAGGTGAGCTACATCCTCAACAATGCCCCCAGAGTGATGTGCTCCCAGAGGTCATGGTCCCAATCCTCTAAAGCTATGAGCAAAAGAGAGTTTGTTTTATTTTGTTTTCAAGACAGGGTTTCTCTGTGTAGCCCTGGCTGTCCTGGAACTCAATCTATAGAACAGGATGGCCTTGAACTTACAGAGATCTGCTTGCCTCTGTCTCCCAAGTACTGGGATTAAAGGTGTGAAACTCCACCACCCAGCTGAGACTTTCTTTCCTTTTATTTGATTATGTTTTATTTTTTTCCCAGTGCTGAGAGTGCATTCACACACCCATTGTTTTCCTGCCTTTTCTCTGGTTACTGGTTAGTGCCTTTCTTATTTTTGAGTCATTGTCTGGAACTTTAGAAAATTAACTGTGAGTTTTATTAATTTAGAAATTAACAAATTCTATGCTATATTATTTTACATTCTTATTTAATAATTAAAACTAACTTTTAGAAATAATAGGGTTTTTAAAAATGTTTTATTTATTTAGTATGTATGTGTGTAAGCATGTATACTACGGGACATACAGAAGCCACAGGACTACTTGAAGGAGTTCATTCTGTCCTTCTGCCACGTGAGCACCAGGGATCAAACAGGTTACCAGAGTTGGTGCCAATCCCCTTTACCTGCTGAGGTATCCAGCTGCCCAAGAAATCACAGCTTTATACTTGTTCCTGAGAATTTTCTACAATGCTGCCCTTTCTGTTGATTTGGCACATCATCTCTGAACTGTGTCATATAAAACCATGGAGCAGGAGGTGAGTGAGGGCATCCAGGGTGGCAGAGTCTGCCTTGGGTGTGGGTGAGGGTGTCCAGGGTGGCATAATCTGTCCAAGCCAAGAAAGAACAAACTCTGCATCTTATTCCTTTGGAAAATGAACATCTCTCATCTAATATTCATGGCCCTAGCGAAAAGCAGAGCAATAATCAAAACGACACTTTCAGACTACATTAATATCATCCCAAATGCCGGAAAACCTAAATACTTTAAGCTTCAGGCAGATAGTATGTTGATTGAAATCAACAGGCTCCTATTGGTTTTAACCACAAGAATCTCGATCTAAAGAAACTAGGGGAGCTCATGAGAGGATCAGATGGAGCAAATTCGTTTTTTAGAAAACAGGTGTGTGTGTGTGTGTGTGTGTGTGTGTGTGTGTGTGTGTGTGTGTGTGTAGCACGCGTGTGCCGGTGCTCTGTATGTGTGTGTATGTAAGTATGTATACCATGTATATAGATGCTTCTGTGTATGTTTGGGTGTTGAGTACAGGTGTACATTTGAAGTCAGAGGACAACTCTCAGGAGTCAGTTCTCTTCTACTACCTGGTGGAATCCTGGGATACAGGTCAGGTCACTAGGCCTGAGTGCCTCTACCCACTGAGCCATCCTATCTCATTGGCCTTAAGATCCTGTTGGATGAGTTTACAGTGAATGAAGCACAGTGCTGCAGCCGATCACTCCGGGGCTGCCAACACTCGCACTTCCTGGTTAGTTTCTTGTCATTAACCTTGGGCTCCAGCTTGTAACCTGCTGTGACCGCAGGAACATCAGTAAATTCCACACAGGCGGGCATTAGCTTGGGAAGACTTGCCTATGGAGGTTAGCCTTAGTTCAGCTGTGAGCATAAGGAGGAAGATGATCCTCCTTCTTATCAATGAAAGGCTGTGTGGGAAAAGGTCCAGCTGTAGGCTGCAGCCATATCCGTGGTCCGATGCCAAAACAGCAGAACTGCCCAGCCAGGCCACAGACACATGAAAGTAATCAATCATTGTTAGGTTAGTAAGTTTTGGAGCAGATTGTTACATAGCAAAGATAAAAAAACCATATTGCATAAGTAGAAATATAGAGATATATACAAAAGTGAAGCACATTTATCCATTCATTAATAAACATTTTTTTCCAAGGACTGATAAATGCATATTGTCTAATCTACTCTCAGAGATGCCTCTGCAGAAGAATGCATGGACCCTTTATAATAACTCTGTGGCCCCCAGAAAGTCTAGAACCTCTAATCAGGAAGGAAGTCTCCAATTAGGATAATGGTCTACAAAGAATGATCTCAAAGTTAGGAAAAACTAGATCCGCTCTTCTCTTCTCAGCCAAGGTCTGTGATGCAAGCTGACCCTTCACCTCTGAAAAGAATAACCCTGTACATGCTGTGGTTCAGAGTGAATCAATCCCCCCCCCCCCCGTTTGCTGGACTTCACGGCAACTTTGTGTACAGGGAAGTCAGTTTTCTGTTCAGCAGCTTCTGCCCCAATGGCCTGTGTTTATCAGATAATGTATTTGTGTATCACTTTCCAGTCTACAAATCGCTCTTTGTTTTGAAAACCTCTCTTGTGCATCATCTCATTCAGGCTTGTCACAATGCAGAAAGGTTATTTGTCTCAGATCTCCTGGACAGACATGCCCTCGGAGGGCTGCTGTCACCTGTCACCTCTGCTGGACAGATGATTTAAACACAGACATTACAAGTGGTCTGCCTTTTCATAACCCTGTGCTAAAGTCGCCGACCTTGTGATCACCATTGTCGTGAAGACGAGGACTGGCATCTTCCTAACACGACTCAAGTTCCTTTTCCATTATCTGTATTATTAAGCAGGTTTCAATTAGGATTTTAGGTGGATTTCTGCTTTGTTCTGCGGAAGTTTTTTTTTTTTTTTTTTAATTTAATTTTATTTTATTTTTTTAATTTACATTCCAAATCACTTCCCCTTTCCCGTTTCCTCCCTCCCCGAAAGTCCCATAAGCCCCCTTCCCTCCCTCTTTTCTCCGTTCAACCCCCTCTCATTACTCTGTCCTGGCGTTCCCCTACATCCAGTCTTTCCAGGACCAGGGGTCTCTCCTTCCATCTTTTTAGAAATCTATTGATATGCTGATTGTGTCTAGGGTATTCTGAGATTCTGGGTCAATATCCCCTTATCAGTGACTTCATACCATGTGTGATCTTTTGTGATTGGGTTACCTCACTAAGGATGATATTTTCAAGTTCTGACCATTTGCCTAGGAATTTCGTGAATTCATTGTTTTTAATTGCAGAGTAGTATTCCATTGTGTAAATATACCACATCTTCTGAATCCATTCCTCCGTTGAGGGACATCTGGGTTCTTTCCAGCTTCTGGCTATTATAAATAAGGCTGCTATGAATATAGTGGAGCATGTGTCCTTATTGCATGCAGGTAAAGTCTCTGGGTATATGCCCAGGAGTGGTATAGCCGGATCCTCCGGAAGTGTCATGCCCAGTTTTCTGAGGAGCCGCCAGACTGCTTTCCAGAGTGGTTGTACCAGCCTGCAATTCCACCAGCAGTGGAGGAGTGTTCCTCTTTCTCCACATCCTCGCCAACAACTGCTGTCTCCTGTGTTTTTGATCTTAGCCATCCTGACTGGTGTGAGATGGAATCTCAGGGTTGTTTTGATTTGCATTTCCCTAATGACTAAGGATGATGAACATCTCTTTAGGTGCTTCTCAGCCATTAGATATTCTTCAGGTGAGAACTCTTTGTGTAGCTCTGTACCCCATTTTTTAATAGGGTTACTTGCCTCTCTGGAGTTTAACTTCTTGAGTTCTTTGTATATCTTGGATATTAGCCCTCTGTCGGATGTAAGGTTGGTAAAGAAATAATCCCATGCCTCCTATCAGATCACTATGGAATAAGGGTGGTCTTCAATGGCAACAAAAACAAAAGAAAACCCACGTACACATGGAGGCTGAACAATGCTCTACTCAATGATAACTTGGTCAAGGTGGAAATAAAGAAAGAAATCAAAGACTTTTTGAAAGTTAATGAAAATGAAGGCACAACATACCCTAACTTATGGGACACAATGAAAGCAGTGCTAAGAGGAAAATTCATAGCCCTGAGTGCCGCCAAAAAGAAACGGGAGACAGCATACACTAACAGCTTAATGGCACACCTGAAAGCCCTGGAACAAAAAGAAGCAAATACACCAAAGAGGAGTAGAAGGCAGGAAATCATCAAACTCAGGGCTGAAATCAATCAAGTAGAAACAAATAAAACCATACAAAGAATCAACAAAACGAGGAGTTGGTTCTTTGAGAAAATCAACAAGATAGATAAGCCCTTAGCCAGACTAACCAGAGGGCACAGAGATAGTATCCAAATTAATAAAATCAGAAACGAAAAGGGAGAGATAACAACAGAAACTGAGGAAATTCAAAAAATCATCAGATCCTACTACAAAAACCTGTATTCAACACAACTAGAAAATCTTGAGGAAATGGACAATTTCCTTGACAGATACCAAGTACCAAAATTAAATCAGGATCAAATAGACCATCTAAACCGTCCTATAACCCCTGAAGAAATAGAAGTTGTCATTGGAAGTCTTCCAACCAAAAAAAGCACAGGTCCAGATGGTTTTAGTGCAGAATTCTATCAGACCTTCAAAGAAGACCTAACACCAATACTCTTCAAACTGTTCCACAAAATAGAAACAGAAGGAACACTACCCAACTCGTTCTATGAAGCCACAATTACACTAATACCAAAAGCACACAAAGATCCGACAAAGAAAGAGAATCTCAGGCCAATCTCTCTTATGAATATCGATGCAAAAATACTCAATAAAATTCTTGCCAACCGAATCCAAGAACACATCAAAACGATCATTCACCACGATCAAGTAGGCTTCATCCCAGGGATGCAGGGATGGTTCAATATAAGGAAATCCATCAATGTAATCCACTACATAAACAATCTCAAAGAAAAAAACCACATGGTCATCTCATTAGATGCTGAGAAAGCATTTGACAAAATTCAGCATCCTTTCATGCTAAAGGTCTTGGAAAGATCAGGAATTCAAGGCCCATATCTAAACATAGTAAAAGCAATTTACAGCAAACCAGTAGCCAGCATCAATCTAAACGGAGAGAAACTTGAAGCAATCCCACTAAAATCAGGGACTAGACAAGGCTGCCCTCTCTCTCCATATCTTTTCAATATAGTACTTGAAGTTCTAGCTAGAGCAATTAGACAAGAAAAAGAGGTCAAAGGGATACAAATTGGAAAGGAAGAAGTCAAACTATCACTATTTACAGACGATATGATAGTATACATAAGCGACCCAAAGAACTCCACCAGAGAACTCCTACAGCTGATAAACGACTTCAGCAAAGTGGCCGGATATAAAATCAACTCAAGCAAGTCAGAAGCCTTCCTATACTCAAAGGATAAGCAGGCTGAGAAAGAAGTAAGAGAAATAATACCCTTTACGATAGCCACAAACCATATTAAGTATCTTGGCGTGACGCTAACCAAACAAGTGAAAGATCTGTATGACAAGAACTTCAAGTCTCTGAAGAAAGAAATTGAAGAAGACCTCGGAAGATGGAAAAATCTGCCATGCTCATGGATTGGCAGGATTAATATAGTAAAAATGAGCATCTTACCAAAAGTAATACACAGATTCAATGCAATCCCCATCAAAATCCCAACTCAATTCTCTGCGGAAGTTTTAATCAAGGCAGAAAAACTCCAACACCTCTCTTTCCTCACAACAGCCACCAAAGCTTTGCGTTTTTCTTTCGGAAGCTTCCCCTCCCTCGGGCACATTTTTAGCAAAAAGATGCGATTCCAAGCTTTCCAGATGTTGCCTCTCAGATGTGCCTCGGCATGCATCTGAGCCATCTGGCCGCAGCAACAGCTGGAGTGCTTCCAAATGTAAGTGCTCACGCAGGTAAGGGGGTGTGAGGAGAAGAATGTGGGCTCCTTAGTACTTTGTCAGCTAAGTCTGTGGTAATGTTTGACCAGCTGTTGAAAACAGCTCTCAGCAAAGGCAGCTTTCAGAATCCTGCAGTTAGGTTTCCTGTCTGGGTTATCGACCAGGCGCATGCGCTGTAGGCTTGGACCCTGTGATAATTCTGAGGTGTTGGAAACGCTAAGAGGTGATGATGCACATACCTGTAATCCCAAGAAGGTTGTAAATATGGCTGGTTCTCTCCCCCTCCCCCGCCCCCAACAGTGAAAAGCATTTATCAGATGGCTCTGAAGCCCTTCATGATCAAATACACCCCAAGACAGACAGACGGACGGACGGACGGACGGACGGACGGATACACACACACACACACACACACACACACACACACACACACACACACACACACACACACTCCTTTCCTTTACTCTCTTTATAGTCCAGATGCTTCAGCATAATAATGAATAACCATAGAGAGGTGATCATTTAGCAGCAGACCCTAGCAGACTTAGCTGACTTGCAGAAACTGCTCTTTGCCGACAGCACACCTCTGAGGGAGGCCAGGAACTTGGCAGCAGGTTTCAAGAAAGCAGCAGGAGGTAAAGGCAAGATGGGGGTGTGGAGAAGTGAAACAGGAAGGAGATGTGCAAGGGCTTCGAAGGAGACCTCCCAGAAGCCCTTGGGGGATAAGTTAGCTTTAACCCAGGGGGAGAGCTGAGAAGCATTTGACCTAACTTCTCTGTTCCAGTGTCGTCATGGTCAACAGAGCCCTGTCCTTTCTGGAAATGGACCCTGTGTGTATTTTCCAATACTGGGGGTTGTATCTTCAGGATGTTCCCACCCTTTAGTTAGATGCAAAGGCTCCCTCTTCCGTGTCCTCGGCCCAGGCTCTCCTACTTCTGTGGTTACTTATGCTTGGCCAGGACCCTTTACATACTCCTACTTACCTGCTAGTCCAAGCCAGTCTTTAAGGCCTGTTCGAAAGCCGGCTTATTGGTCACCTTTGGCCAGGATCATAGTTACAACTGAAGAGTAGTGAAAAAAAAGAAATATGTGTGTGTGTGTGTGTGTGTGTGTGTATGTGTGTGAGTATATGTATGTGTATGTGTGTGAGTGTATGTGTGTACATGAATGTATGTGTGTGAGTGTGTGTGTGCATGTGTGTGCGTGTGTGCATGTGGTGTGTGTGTATGTGATTGTATATGTGTGTGTTGTATAGGCTAGACCAATGTGGAGTAGTAGCCTCTTCAAAGATTTAAGAACCAAGATAACCAAGTACATTTTGGACTGAATCCCTGTTTCCCCAAAACTCTAAGATATATTTTAGAGATAGTTGGTGTGGTGGTTTGATTAAGAATGGTCTCCATAGGTTCAAATGTTTGAATGCTTAGTTACTGGGATCTATTTGAAAGAATTATACAGATTAGGAGGTTCCTTGTTGAAGGAAGTGTGTCACTGGGGGGTGGGCTTTGAGGTTTCAAAAACCCATGTCAGACCCAGTCTCTCCTTCTTCCTCTCCTCCCTCTCCCTCTTTTCCCTCTCCCCCTCCTCCCTCTCCCCCTTCCCTCTCCCTCTCCTCCCTCTCCCCCTCTTCCCTCTTCCCCTCTTCCCTCTCCCCCTCCTTCCTCTCTCCCTCCTCCCTCTCCCCCTCTTCCCTCTTCCCCCCCCCTCCCTCCCTCCCTCCCTCCCTCCCTTGTGGATCAGGATGTAGCTCTCAGTTACTTCTCCAGCACGGTGCCTGCTACCATGCTCTCTGCCATGATGAGACTGGACTAAACCATTGAACTGTAAGCATGCCTCCAATTAAATGCTTTTTTAAAACATAAGAGTTGGTCAAGTGTCTCTTCACAGCAATAGAACAGTGATGGGGACAGTTGGGGAAATATTAACCTGAATTAGATAACAGTTGATATTAAGAACTGCTAATTTAGTTTTTGCATAGTGATGTTAAAGTTATATGAAGAGATGGCATTTTTTGTAGATGCCTGATGAAGAAGCACTATGCCTGTGATAATTTAGCAAACATGTATATTTGTTCAGGTGCATATATGTGACAAATGCTGGAACTGAGAGTTAGATGGTAGAGTGTTAGTTTTTCCATGTTTTAAATTATTTTGTACAGGTAAGATCTTTCATAATACAAATTATTTTTTAAAATATTTTATTTTTAATTGTGTGTATGTGTGTACACACACACAGGATTCAGGGGAGGGCATCAAATCTCCTGCATCTGGAGTTCCAGGTGATCATATGCCAACCAAAATGGGTGCTGGGAAGGGAACTGGATTCCTCTGGAGGAGAAGCCAGTGTTCTTGACCACAGAGCCATCTCTCTAGCCACATGAGAAAAATCCTTAAAGGAAGTTAGAGTAGTGGTTCTCAACCTATGTGTTGCAACCATTTTGGGCTTTCACAGAGGTTACTGAAGACCGTTGGAGAACACAGATATTTACATCACGATTCATAACAGTAGCAAAATTACAGTTATGAAGTAGCAATGAAAATACTTTTATGGTTGGAGGTCACCAGGACATGAGGCATGATAGATATTAAAGGGTCACAGTGTTAGGCAGGCTGAGGACTGCTATAGAACAGTACTAGACTTCCTGGCCAGGCAGACTCTAGGATTAGGATACACTGAAGGACTTCCTTTGCCAGAGAACTGTTTTCAGCTGTACACAGGGCCCCTTGACTGAGGCAAGGCTGGGTTTTTGTTTTGTTTTGTTTTGTTTTTTTGTTGTTGCTGTTTTTTTAAAAATAATAATAAGGGAAAAAAACCAAGAGCTACTATCTTCGTTCCCTCATTCCAGAAGTTCATTTAACATTTGATAAAAGCTCACTCCATTCCAGATACATTCACACATGGTAATTTACTTAATCCTCATATTGTTCCCGCTATTCCCATTTCATGGGCTAAGGAAAATAAAGCCTCCAAATTCAGTGGACACACTCTCTCTTCACCTTCCTTTTAGACCCCAGAACTAGCCCATGGCAGCAGGATGAGAACTGATTCCAGTTCTGCCAACACCACACTCCAGGTCTTTTCATATCCGTGTTTCTCAATCTTCCCGAATCCTCATATTACACTTCATAACTGTAATTTTGCTACTGTTATAAACCGTAATATAAATATATGATATGCAGGATGTCTGATATATGACCCATATGAAAAGGTCTTGTTTGGAACTCAAAGACCTTTCCAGTGCCCTTCCCTGCCCATAGGGCTCCAAGCCTGGGAGGCCAGAGTTATAAACTTAAGGAGGGAGCATGCAGTGAAGTAATGCGGGCCCTGCCTGGGCCTGTTGGAGTGTATTTGGGGCGTGATATCTTGTGAAAACAGCCCCTCAGGCCTAACTAGAGGACCGGGCTGTTCCCTGCCCCTTCACTGTACCCCTGAGCTCACAGGTTTGCTCACTGTTGTGTTTGAGGACTCCCCTAACTATCCACTGAGCCAGCACGCACCCCGCTGGGACCTCTCTGGTTGCACCAAGGGAGTGCTGTCAGAAGCAGTCTGGAAATCCATCTGCAGTCAGGAGTCAGGTTCTCCTGGAAGAGGGATTTCTGAATCAGAGCAGAAGCAGACACCCGACCACATCAAGGGAGAACAGGCTTTCAGGCAGACGCTGTGTTGCTGCGTTTGAGAATGGCTACTGATTAGCCAACCGCAGGGTGGGACAGGCGGGGGCTTCTCAGCTAGGGCAGAGGACAGTGAGGCTGGAGGCTGAAGGAAGCAGGCGGGGAGCACAAAGTGAAGGATCTGTGAACATCTGGGGATGCTTAATCGGGAGGAAATGCGGACCCCACACACAGTAGCGCTTTTGTGAGCTCTGATTACACTCTGGAGAAGACTGAAAAATAACAGAAGCGAATGCTCTGGTAACTAATAAACTTCTGATGGTAAATCATACAGCTTTCTCGAATCTTCCCTTTCCGCAGAGCATGATGCTAAGCATATGGAAGCGGCTAGAAGGGGGCAGAGCAGGTGTCTGTGTATTGACTGCTGCTCCTTAGACACAGAAGATGAAGGTTTGGGAACACTGGAGAAATAAGACTCCAAACCAGCACTTGAATTGTGAGGACAGGGCTGGGGAGGAGGTGAGAGTTGAGAAGGAAAGGAGCAAGTCTCATCTCCCTTCCTCATCCCTTCATTCACTCAGTGTAAAAACTAGTGCCCTGGACTGCTCTGCATCTGGGCTCAAACCAAGCTTTGTCACTTGAAAGCGCTATGACTCCTAAGAACTGCTTGTTGTCTATAGACTTCTGTTTCTTCAGTGGGATCACATGATGAAAGAGATCCATGGTGTAGACAGCTCTGTGTGTTATATGCATGTTTGTGCACACACACATGTGTGTGTGTGTGTGTGTGTGTGTGTGTGTGTGTGTGTATACATGCCAGAAGTTACACCTTCAGGTATTTTTCTCCACCCTTGTGAAGACAGGATCTCTCGCCAAGCCTAGAGTTCATTGTTTTGCCTAGACTCGCTGCCAGCAAGCCCTGGGAATACACCCATCCCTGTTCCACCCCTAGAAACTCCCAGGCTCTGAGGTTACACGCATTTGCCATCACCAGTGGCTTTTACATGGGCACAAAGATCTGAACTCAGGTCTTTAGCCTTGTGCAGCAAATACTCTACTTACTGAGTCAATTCCCCAGGTCCACCAGAAACATTTTGAGGAATAAAGTGCCCAGTCCAGTAACACCTCAGTTCACTGGGCCCGACGAATAATGTTGATCACTCAACATCTCCTATTGTTGAGTCTTTCAATAAACATGTCCTGGCCCACTTGCTTGAGGGTCCAGAGGTGGTGGGTTTAGAAAAATATAATTTTACTCTGCACTTGTGAAATGAGACACTTTCATCTCCCTTTTAATTTCCTTTCTTCTCAGTTTCCCACTGACAGAGCCTGGAACATATGCAAAGGAGAAAGGAAGGCCTCTGGGCAGAGAGGAGATAAGAAAGCATCTATGTACTCTAGAATTTGTGCCTAGCTCACAATAGACACTTGAGAGTGGAATTAATAATTACTTCCAGGGGCTAAACACTCAGGAAAATGGAAGCTTTATTTTTATTTTTCTGGTGTTTTGATTAAAATATAGTCACTCGTTTGGAATTCTACGGCTGTGAGCTGGTGGTCCAAGGATCAGGTCTGTCCCAGCAACATGTTTTATTTGGCCTGCACAGTATGTTAAAAATTAGAAAATTAACTCCATGTTGTTTCTGGCTTCTTTTGGAAACAGAAGATCTAGCTGTCCTGGGCCGCCTTCCTTCAAGGTAGCAGGCAGAGGGAGCCAGGCAGAGGTGGGAGCTCTATGAGATTTTCCCACTGATGCCCAGGCACACCAGCCCCCGGCAGCCTCTTCTCAGAGTACCAAGGAGTCACAGTTGCAGTTGAGGGCCTCATCCATTGAGGTTAGTGCAGGTGAGGCCACTAGATCGTCATTGCTCCTAGATCGATCCTCTTCACTGTGCCTAGGGCAACTGACCAATGCTTCACTTTCTGTCTCATTACAATGACCTGGTCTCAGTGCCACCAAGATCAGCCTTCCTTCTTGTGACCAACCTTTGCAAGGAAAGCTATTGAATGTCTAAAAGAGGGCAGCTTCCCTCTGGTTAGGAAACCACAGGATGGAACCTAAGTGAATTCTTCACAAACTTCTCATGTGACTGGAAGGAGACTGTTGATCTGGGCTCATGTGATTCAGAGCCCAGGATGTTCCAAGTGAGAGCTTTGTCACCACAGAGCATCATGGTTCCATATTTAACCTTGTGTACTGGCTGGTTTTGTGTGTCAACTTGACACAGGCTGGAGTTATCACAGAGAAAGGAGCTTCAGTTGGGGAAGTTCCTCCATGAGATCCAGCTGTGGAGCATTTTTTCAATTAGTGATCAAGCAGGGAGGGCCCCTTGTTAGTGGTACCACCTCTGGGCTGGAATTCTTGGGTTCTATAAGAGAGCAGGTTGAGCAAACCAGAGGAAGCAAGACAGTAAGATCCCCCCATGGCCTCTGCATCAGCTCCTGCTTCCTGACCTGCTTGAGTTCCAGTCCTAACTTCCTTTGGTGATCTACAGCTGTGTGGAAGTGTAAGCTGAATAAACCCTTTCCTCCCCAACTTGCTTCATGGTCATGATGTTTGTATAGGAATAGAAACCCTGACTAAGACATCTTGCATTTATTGTTTTTGGTCACAGATGCAACTTCATTTTCTCCTTCTATTTTTTGAGGTTCGTTTTACCTTCTAATTGTGTGTGTACTTGTGTGTCCATGCACATGAATGCAAGTGTCCACAGAGGTCAGAAGAGGCTGCCGCGGAGCCACTGGTGGTTGTATTTTACAAAGGTTCTGAGAACCAAATTCTGGTCCTTAGCAACTGCGTAGGCCCTCCACTGCTGAGCTGGCTCTCCAGCCCCTATTTTCTTGTTTCAAGTGAGTTTCCTCAAGGACATCTGAAAGATAAAACTGGAACCTATCTGCCTACCTATCATGGATCCCCAAATAATCCAGACTGAAAACCACTAGCCTAGGCAATCATCTCCTTCTGTCATAAAGGACGGGACAGAGGCCCCGAGAGGGAAAGAGGCCTGCCTGTCTGCACTCATAGATGGATGCTGGACTAGCATCAGGACAGACTTTACTCTGAGTCTGGTGCCAGCTTGAGAGTAGCATTACAGTCTGGACCCCTTGGTGTGACCCAGCTGGGCAGATGTGGCCTTTGCTCTGCAGGGCTCTAGCTAGACTTGGCTGAACAATAGCACTCTGGGAACATCACTCTGAATTTCAGGTTTCCTGATATGCCACACTGGCATTCTGGTCCCTGAGGTATCCAGCCTCCAGTAGTCTGTCCACTGATTTTTTTTTCTTTTTTAAAAAATTTTATTTATTTTTTTAACACTCCATATTTTATCCCCCCACCATCCACATCCCGTACCTCCACCCCACCCCCCTGTCTCCACATGGATGCCCCCCCCCCCCACACCCCATCTGACCTCTAAACTCCCTGGGGCCTCCAGTCTCTTGAGGGTTAGGTGCATCTTCTCTGAATGAATACAGACCTGGCAGTCCTCTATTGTATGTGTGTTGGGGACCTCATATCAGCTGGTGTATGCTGCCCGTTTGGTGGTTCAGTGTTTGAGAGATCTCAGGGGTCCAGATTAATTGAAACTGCTGGTCCTCCTACAGGATCGCCCTTCTCCTCAGCTTCTTTCAGTCTTCCCTCGTTCAACAACAGGGGTCAGCTGCTTCTGTCTATTGGGTAGGTGCAAATATCTACATCTGACTCTTTCAGCAGCTTGTTGGGTCTTTTGTAGTGCCGTCATGCTCCGTCCCTTTTTGTGAGAGCTCTATAGCCTCAGAAATAGTGTCAGGCCTTGGGGCCTCCCTTTGAGCTGGATCCCACTTTGGGCCTGTTGGTGGACCTTCTTTTCCTCCGGCTCCTCTCCATTTCCATCCCTGTAATTCTTTCAGACAGGAACAATTATGCATCAGAGTTGTGACTGTGGGATGGCCCCCTTCTCCCTCACTTGATGCCTTGTCTTCCTGCTGGAGGCAGGCTCTATAAGTTCCCTTTCTCTGCTGTTGGTCATTTCATCTAATGTCCCTCCCTTTGAGTCCTGAGAGTTTCTCACCTCCCAGGTCTCTGGTTCATTCTAAAGGGTCCCCCAACTTCCTATTTCAAGAGGATGCCCCTTCCCCTTCACTTTTTTGTACAGTTGCAACCTACTATGCTTTTTTTTTACCTTGTGGGAAGCAGCATGGGATCCTATCGGAAGCTGGACTGTGCTTCCATATGTCCAGGTCTGTGAGTGAAAATAAAGTCCTTTACATACACAGTGTCTCAGATGTTCTGTTATAGCAACAGACCCATGCATGACCCCTTCTAAATTTAGTTAGAAACCAAATGCCCTTGGCACCATCACACTGGAAGATAGAGGTCAATGAGGTCATGGGGGACATACAAGCAATAGGTCCATGATGAGCAACCTTCAGAAAAATTCAAAGTCCTGGCAAAGCATCATAAATGGTTTATTTCCTATAACAAAAATGTGACAAATAAAAAGCAAGAATTAACGTGTTATTTGCCATGTACACACATTACTGGACTTTCTATTTTTGTCCTTTCTTAAAAGAAACTATATGAAACCAAATAGTATTTTTTAAATTGAGATGTAGTTCACACAGCAGGAAACTCATCATCCTGAAGTGTTCAATTTAGTGACTTTTAGTGTATTTACTATGTTGTGCAATCATTCCCACTAAGTCTAGAATATTTTTATCCTCCTAAAGAGAAACGCCACACTTTGCCCTCCCTGCTCTCATTCTCTGTCAACAATGAATCTGCCTTCTGTCTCTATGAATGTGTTTATTCTGAAGAGTTCAGTTTGGTGTAATCATATAGTTTGTGGTCTTCTGTGTCTAGCTTCTTTCCTTCAGCGTGTTGTGTTTACAACGTCTCACTATGACTCAGCACAATTGGAACGCCACTGCTTTTTCTGCTGAGTCACATTTTGCTGTGTGGTTATACCACAGTCTTCTTTTCCATCAAGAGTTGGTAGGCATTGGTAGTGTCTCTGCCTCAGAACTGTTGCAATGTTGCTGTAAGCATTTGTGGACATATCTTTGCATGCATGTGTGATTTCTTTCATTCTCTTTGATAAATACCTAGGAATGAAATTGTGGCATCATACCATAATTCAAGGTTCAACTTCCCAAGGAATTGCCAAGCCATTTTCTACAGTGTCTCAGTAATTTGCATTTGCAATGGATATTTTCACTCTATTGAGCATCTATCAACTGGACCAAAATGAAATATCAAAGTAAGTAAAAAAAAAGAGACTTGGAAAATATTCCCTTATTATATTTAAGTCTCTGCCTTTTGTCCTCATCCACTGTTAGGTTTGCCCTTGTAAACTCTGGTCCAGTGGGTTGTTGAGCGCACCAGATGTACTTTGACATCTGATTTCTCTCTTAGAACTGAATCCTGCCTCTAAGCTGAGCTCTTCACTGCCCCCCAAAAAGATGGTGTTTCTCCACCTCCCGCTAAGCTATTATGGCCACTGACTAAGTTGTGGTAGATGGGGTAGGAGTAGCAATCTTGACTATGATTTTCAAGAAATGCTCTCAAAGGGAGGAAACTTGATCCTTTCTTCTTCTCCATCTCCTGCTGGCTGGGATGCAAGTGTAATGATTGAGCTCAAGCTGCCATGTTGGGTATGATTGTAGATTATACAATAGGAAAGGCAGAGCAAGAAAATGGAAGCTATTTGGAAATTCTGAGTGCTAATTTCAGATTGGTTGGTTGAAATAAATTTGTATCTCAATTTAATCTACAGTTATTAGTTCTATATATATTATATATAATTATATATATAATATATATATAATATATAGTTCTATCTGTTAAAATTTGAATGACTAAATGTTTTAAGCGTAGTAGTAGAAGATCAAGCCATCACGATGTTTCTTCTGAATTTGTAACACCAACGACTATGTGGTCACCCATCTACATCTTGTCTCTCACTAACCTGCCCTTCACATGGTACTCAGTATGATCTTTTTAACCTGATTCTGTCATGTCATTTGCAACTGACAATGTTGTTCTGCTTATCCTGTGATAAAGAGTAAGGCTCTCAAAGGCCTTGCAGCATCTGCTGAATTCATCCTGGTCTATTGTCCTCTGTCCGCTTCAGGTTCACTGAGACTTGGTTCCTTTAATAGGTCACACAGTATCCTATGACAAGCTTTGTGCATACTTCAGCTGAAGAAAATTCTCTCCTATACTGCATACCATCTTTACTCTTGGTTATACCTAAGCTCTACCTGAAGCCTTCTCTGGTCATCCTCATCTGTGTCTCTTTCCCCACCCTTGGGCTGTGTCCTAGATTCTGCTTTCCATGGTACAGGCTCTGGCATATGGCAGACATTTGTGTTGGAATGTCTCTGGGTGCTACATTGAGAAGAGTTGGTGCCATGTTATCTAAATCCATTTTCTGTTACTATGGCAAAATACTTGAGACTGGCATGTAGAAGAACAGAAGTTTATTAAAACTCATTCTTCTGGAAGCTAGGAAGAGCAAACTCAGCTGCTTGGGCCTGGTGAGGGCTTTGTGTCTATCAACTTGTGGTGGAAGCAGGTAGAGGTGGGCAAGGGAGACAGCAAGCTTATGTCTCTAAGATGGGTATTGGCCCACTCCTGAAGGCTCTGGTCCCATAACCCAAATGCCTTCTCCTTGGCTCTGCCTTTCCACTGTGCCTCAATGACAGTCAAAATTCAACATGAGTTCAGGAGGGAACAAGCTATACACAAGCCACAGCACATGAACATACTAAATATTAATCCTCACCACTCTCTTTTTTCAGCTATCTGTTGACAAGGTGGGTGACCAAAGAGTAAATGAGTAAATGGTTATATATATTCTCCTTGAATATCCATTTATTCATTCATAAAATAGGGACACACACACACACACACACACACACACACACACACACGCACTACCTTAAATATGTCAGCAATGTGTTGGGTTAAATAGAAAGATGTCTTACATCCAACAAGTATTCAAAAAACAGAAGCCAATACTAGTTACTAGTTATCAGCAAAAATGAACATTCTCCTGTTTGTACTTTTTTGGGGTGGTAAGGCCAAGGTAGCAAGCCAGGATATGGCCAGCTAGCCAGTAGGATCTGTTGATAGGGGCCTCAGACCTAGGGTAAGGTAGAAGAGAATGAAGTTCAAGAAGCCTTAGAGTTTCTGGGACTGTTCCTCATATCTTGTGTCTCTCCTCCCTGTCCCACCATTGAAGTTAGGAATCACTGATTTGTGTTGAGTTTGCAGGCGAAAGAACCACAGAAATCCCACTAAGACAAACCACACCTTGACCCTACTGCAGATATGAACTTTGGATTTTTGAGTTGGTGCTGAAATGAATCAGATTTTTGGGTCTGATAGGGAGGAGTGAATATGTTTTCCACTGTGAGAAGGGCTGTGAGATTGGGGGGTATCAAGAGGAATGCTATGGGGCTGGAGAGATGGCTCAGTGGTTAAGAGCACTGACTGCTCTTCCAAAGGTCCTGAGTTCAAATCCCAGCAACCACATGGTGGCTCACAACCATCCATAATGAGAACTGATGCCCTCTTCTGGTGTGTCTGAAGACAGCTACAGTGTACTTACATGCAATAATAAATAAATCTTTGGGCCAGAGTGAGTGGGGAAGGAGTGAGCAGAGGTCCTGAGTTCAATTCCCAGCAACCACATGACTCACAACCATCTGTACAGCTATAGTGTACTCATATATATAAAACAAATACATCTTTTAAAAAAAAAGAGGAATGCTATGATTTAAATGTGGTTAACATCTTCCAAAACTCATAAGGAAACATTATTTTATACTGGAGAGACCATCAGAGGAGTCTTGTCATTAGGGCTGTGTCTTTACAAAGGGACCCATGCTGTTCTCGCAGGAGGTAGTTGGCTGGGAGGCATGGATGATAAGAGCTGCTTGAGCAGAGGGAGCTCAGCTTCCTCTGGCCCTCCTTGCTTCTGCCACTACAGGACCTTCTGCTCTCCCACCATGGCACTAGGTAGCAGGAGGCCTTCAGCCGAAGCTGAGCAGTCACCAGCACTTTGCTGAGCTGTGAACTAAATAAGTTTTTATTCTTTATGTACTATTCAGTCTCAGGTAATCTGGGATTGTCACTGAAAATTGATTACAACACCATTCATCTCTACACTGCCTGCTTTCAAAGTTTTGTTAACCCGACATGACATAACCTTACCTTGGAAGGGGGGCTCTCAACTGAGGAATTGTCTCCATTTAATGGGCCAATAGGAATGTCTGTGGGGGTATTTTCTTGATTAATAATTGATCCATATTAGAAGGCCCAGCCCACCATGGGTAGTACAATTTCTAGGCAGGTAGCTAAGAAAGTAGATGAACAATCTAATAAGCATCTCATCTCTATGCTGTCTGCTTCAGTTTCTGCCTCTAGGTTCCAGGTTTTGGCCTTGAGTACCTACTCTGACTTCTTTGAATGACTGACTAATGAAGCATAATCCAAATAAAACCTTTCCTCCCCACATTGTTTTTGGTTAAATGTTTTATCAAGGGAGTAGAAAATAAACATAAGACACATTGCTTGCTGCCTAATTGATGTAGATTGATATCCTTCTCCCTCCCCTCTGCCTTCCTTCTTCCCTCCTTGTCTCCCTCCCACCTCTCTCCAGACACTTATAAACTATATTACCATTTCTTCCCAGAAAAAAACTAGAAAATGAAACCCACCCAACATCTGGGTAAGCCTGTTTCCGTGCTCATGGCTAGCTAAGAACTTTGCAAAGGGGTTATTATTTAACTCCTTGATTTGAGGTGGATCTTAAGTTGGTACTTACGTTTGGATTAAGAGATGGGAATCCTACCACAAAAGCTGTGAGAGTCCTGAGGATGGTCCCAAGGGCCCACGTAGACTCTCGGCAGGACATCACTCTGTGCAGTTCACAACCATCCTTATGTTCCAACAAAATTCAAATAATCCCAGTGCAATAGCAAAGAAAATAGGACGCCTGCTTGCTGCCCAGATTAAAAAATTTTATTTAGCTTTCTGGTGACACATGTTGACATCTCCACTCTCTCACAAGGGTTGAAATTGCTTCAGCACAGCATGGGGCCAGGTTTGCTCCCCCTGGAGACTTAGATAAAGACTCAAGTTCCTTAGGTGAACAAATGGTCAGATTCACTTCCTACTAGATGACTCCCAGCTGCCTGCAAACCCTGCCTCTCACCTCCTGGCCTGCAGCTGGAGTGTCCACTCTGTAAGACTCACCCTTGGCAGCTCTCCTAAGAATACTAACACTGACAATGGAATTTAAGTGAAAAAAAAAACACAAGAGATGAGCCAGGCGTGTTAGCTCATGCTTATAATCATGACACATGGAAGACAGAGGACAGGAGAGATCACTGTGAGTTTGAGGTCAGTCAGTTACTTCGGAGACTCTGTCTCAAAAAGAAGGAAAAAAAACATGAAAAATGGAAAATAAGACCATAAGGCACATAATAAGAGCTTGATAGGTACTTGAATAAAAGACTGAACCAGTGTACCCCACGAACTACCCATCTCACTGATAGTTTACAATCCCATATGGAAGGTTTTGCAGTGGAGAATTGGCCAATGCATGTTCCTGCTCTGACTCCACTCCAGATCACTGTATCAGGAGCTCTGGGGCTTTGACTTGCTGACAAACTCTTCAGGCAGTTTCTTAGTCTTACTGCAGACACCTGTGCCAGAGGAATTCTTGACAAAAGCCCTTCAGTCAAGCTTTGCCACCACGATTAAAGCCAAGTGGTTCCATTAGGGGACTGTGGCCTGGGGGAAATGTTAGCAAATGCTTGCTTTGGTTTATGGGCTGCATTAAAACAAAGAGATCCTGGAAGAGTCAAAGGACTCAGAAAAGCCAGGGCCTAAGCCATGCTTCCTGCTGTCTGTTGACAGAGAACCTGCGACCATTGTTACCCAGAGGAAGGTGTGCAGCCATGCATCAATTACTGCTGGCTTAGCAGTAATGTCCCATACAAACCCAGACTTCCTTTCATGCAGACTGTAAGCAGCAAGAAGTAGCAGTAAAGATGGGAAATAGGAAGAGAAGGGTCAGGTGGCCCCGGAATCACCCGTTTCAGAAATAAAACAAAACACCAAACAGAATAAACAGGAGTCTTTTCCTCAGTGACTGTTCCCTCTTTGAAAACACCAAGCGTGAACTACAGACCACACAGAGAGGCCCACCGCTGTGCTGCATGCAGATGGAAAGGTTGGAGGGCGCTTTCCTAAGGAATAGTCCTTGTCTGCCAATAAAACCAATAAAGTTACTCACGAAACTGTGTCAGTTGGTAGAGTGCTTGCCTAGACGGTACAAAGCCCTGGTTTCTATATGGTTCTGTAATGCAGTCCTATTATCCCAGCATGGAAAGTGGAGGCAAGAGTGAATGTGCATGCCTGAGTGCTTGCATAGGTTTGCATGTGCGTGTGCATGTGTCTGTGTGTGAAGTTCAAGGTGATCCCTTGCTACAAAGAGAACTGGAAGGAGGTCTGGGTTTCATGATTTTGAGATGTCTCATAACAACAACAACAAAACAAAAACCCAAACCAATCAGCCAAGCAAACAAAAAACTGCAGCAGGTAAAACTTGGTTCCATTAATTCGTCTGTGTGAACAGAATCTCATTACCCCTCCTCCATAATGTGCTTGCAGGATCATGGCTTCAAAACTGATCCCCACTCAGGAGCTGCAGAAGCCTATTGTTCCTCACTTGCTAGACAGGAGACCTCCTGGCCTCCTTACTTCTAGGAGCAGAAAACTTTGCACTTCCACCGAGGCCACCATTCCTAAGTAAGCCTTTAGTATCTGCTCTTTTCATGGTCATACATTTCCCATCCTGCCTTCTACTCTCCTGCCTCACAGCCCTACTCTCTGTCTGTGGACTTCTCACTTTAGACACAATTGGCAAGTGAGTGGAGTTCATTTGCAGAGTCCTTCTGCTCCTCCTGTGGCCCTCTTCCTTGAACTACAGCTTTGCTCAGGACAGAAGCTACCACAACCTGCTGTCATCAGTCAGTGAGGACAGGCTGTGAGTTCCTGTCACCAGGGGTGGTTTTTGCAACCCCTTTGCAGGGAGGGGCAACATCCAGTTTTCCAAGGCCCTTATGAAATACCTCCTGTATTCTCCTCTCAGGTTTGCAGTAATCATGTGTCCTGCTCTGCCTAGCTCATGCCTGTGGTGCTGGGTAACATCACTTTGGCCTCAGAGATGAGGACCAGTCTGAAGGATGAGTGCTCACCTTGCTTCCCAGTGATTTCGAAGCACCCCATTTTCAGGGCCACTCGCTCTTCAGTTCTCATGTGGCTCTGGGTGTAGACGTTAGTTCCTGCTTGAAAAAATATAGATATCTATGGGGAGCTGAGGAAACCCTGAGCGAACACGACTTGTCGCCATAGGCACGGACATTTCAAAGACCTCAGAACCTTGGGAACTGGCAAGGACCTCCCTCTGGGTCAACCTCAGAGGAAACTGGCAAAGCCTTCCCCTGGTCTGAGTGCCAAGTTGGCAGTTTGAGCAAAAACAGGGGCTTCCTCCTCCTGGATGACTGCAGCCCCAAACAGCTCCCTTACTGAGTCTACTGAGACTAGCTAGCTCCTCCCCCTGTGCTCTAGGTTCTAGGCTTCTGTTACTTAGTTGGTTCTCCTCCATCAGAGCGAGAACACTGTCCACAGGCTCTCAGCTCCTCTCTTAGCAAGTCTGTGTGCCTGTCTTTTGTTTTCTGATTACCCCAGTCAGGTTTTCAGGGCCAAGCTATACAGGACTCAGTGGGCACCAATAGGAAAGATAATCAAGCATTTTGATATGCAAAGCATAAGGTTTCTCTGTGGACTAAAGGCCAGTGAGGGTGGAAAGGCTAAACACAGTGCTTATGAGTCAGTCTCTGTTCATTTGACAAATCGCTTCTTCTGATAGACCCAAGAGAACCTAACTTTATCGCTATATGACGCCTCTATCTACATGACTGGCAGATAAGAAGCACTCATTAAGTATTTTTAAGTGAATCAATAAAGTCGTGATAAAAAGAAATAGGGTGGAGAGAAGTTGAGTCCAGCCAGAGACCAGCCTGTATAATGACCTAATGCCTTAAAATCCATCAGAGGCTTTATGGATGGCTGCCACGAAGCAATAGCTCTCAGAGCTAAGGGTTCACAAGCAGTGAGAATCCTTCCTACCTCTTGCAGGTCCTTAAACACAATATGGTAGCTCTTGCTTTTGTACATTGAATACATGAGATGACCATTTGGAGAAGGTAGTAGTTTCATTCCATTAAAAAAGGAAGTTAACATGTTTTTAAGAATAAAATACAGTCCAAATTATTAGTTTCTTCTGTATGGTGATATCTATTGCTTAGAACGCTTAAGAGAGAACCTTCTTAAGTTGGGTATGATAAAGTATCCCCTTAGTCCCAGCACAGAGGCAGGGACAAGGGCAGGAGCAGGGGCAGGGGCAGGTGCAGGCAGAGGCGCAGGCGCAGAAGCAGAAGCAGGGGGAGAAGCAGACTGATCTCCACGAGCTCAAGGCTACTTGATCTACACAATGAATTACAGGTTAGTGAAGACTACATAGTGAGACATTTAAAAAAATAATGTACTTTATGCCTCCCACAAATTCTTCTTTCCAGAACAACCATGTGGTAGCCATTGGCCACACCAACAGGTTCAGAAACTGATAACTAATCTGAGTCGAGCTGAGCCTATAAGCCCCTTTACATGTCCACAAAGATAAACACGAGCAAGCCTAAGATAAAACACTGCCGAGCGCACTTCCCTGGGACCATTGTGAGAGCCTCAGACCTCTGGGCACACAGATATGAACCTGTATGATGGCCACATCATCCACAAGGCAGGAGAGGTGGATGCCAACCGCAGAGATGCTGAGTCAGAAATGCCTGTAACCCTTCCTGTGAGTGTGTGGAACATGTCTCTCTACCCAGTTTGAATGGGATTTGTTATCTGCAACTGGAACCATCCATTCTGATGCTCGGTCAGTGCTATTCTTGGCATAAAAGATGATTTTATTTTAGCGCCTTTGCATGAGTCGTCATTGTCTTCATGCAATCGCTAGCGTCCAGCTGCAGAGGCAAGCCGCTTCCTATGCAATTAAACTGCTTTTGATAACAAACACAAGCAGCTTGTTTTAGAAATGCAGGTTTATCTGTTTGTTTGTTGTGAAAGATGTGGCTTTGTTACTTGTGGGCTGCAGTCTTTTATTTTGATGGTTCAGAAATTTGCTTTTGAAGCCTCCAGATGACCCACGCTGTCTGCTTTACCGTACTTCTAGAACCATCAATCAAAGCACAGTCTGGTTTTGTTTTTGTTTTTGTCTTTTTTCTTCTTCATTTTTTTTAAAGCATGTTTTGTCCTTCCTCAACTTCTGCAGCTGGTTCTGTCTCATATCAGCCAAAAAGACAAAGGAAAACCCAAAATGGTAAAATAAATTATACCCAGATGAAGGACATGAAGCTTTTTACCAAACTTTGCAAAGTTGATCTGTACAGTTGACTACTGAAGTTATCCAGAAAGCTAACTCAGTCCTAACCTGGATAACGAATGTATTCTTTTCATCCCAAGAATGATAGTTCTCTGCTTTTCATTTAACAGCCCAGTGCTGAGTACTAGTGCACATAATTCAGGATACTGTGCTACATTCCTTTGACTTTTTGTTGCTGTGACAAATACCATGACCAAAAGTGACAAGAGGAAGAAGAGGATTTATCTTATATTGCTGGACTTCCTAGGACCTGTGAGCTGCTTGCTGAATAATGAATGACACAGAGACTTATTAGTTGTATTATAGCTTACGCCTAGCTTAGGCTGCCTCCCAGCTAGCTCATCTAACTTAATTAACCTGACTACTAGTCCATGTCCAGACACATAGCCTGTTACCTCTTTGCCTCTCTCTCTCTCCCCAGTAAGTCTGACCTCTTCCATGTCCCCACCTAGATTCTTCTCCCAGAGACTGGCTCTCATCCTAGAAGTCTTGACTTCCCTTTCCTTCCTAGTTATTAGCCTTCAAATCTTTATTAAGATAACCAGAGAGTGAAGGTGTATGTTACCAAAATACTGAAATAGGTGACAAGCCATAAGAAAAACAATACCAAAACCTGGCCAATACTCAGCTCTCTGCTGGGACAGAATAAACAATTGAATAATACAAAGGCAACCTTCACACAGTGCACCCCAACAATCTTACATTTTTAGTCCATCATTCCAGGAAGCCAAGGCAGAAACTCAAGGCAGGAACCCAGGGGAGGCACTGAAGCAGAGACCACAGAGACTTCAGTGGAAAACATACTGCACACTGGCTTGCTTCCCTGCTCTCATTCAACTACTTTTTTATACAACCCAAGCCTAGCTGCCTAGGGAATGGTGGCATCCACAGTGGGCTGGACTTTCCTACTTGATCAGCAACCAAGAAAATGCTCCACAGACACGTCCACAGGTCCATAAGATGAAGGCAATTCTTCACTTGAGGTTCCCTCTTCCCAAACCGTTTTAGGTTTGTGTCAAGTTGACAGCTGAAGCTAATGATGACAAATGTCCAAATTAACAGGCTCACAAAAACAATCAAGATCAAGATTAGGGGAGCTGAAGATCTTTAGCACATGATTTTGGGGCTTAGAAAACTATACCTAAGACTTTGCTGCTTTGAACTTCAAACTTAGAGCCCTGTAACACCCAAATATGCCTTCTGAAATATATTTCTTGGACATATTTCCACATGGCTATGAACACAAATTGCAGAGCTCTGCAGACAAAGCTAATGTTTCAGGGCTGTCGTTTGGTCAAGAAGCTTCTATCTATACAGGAATGTTACTTAATGACACAACATGTGAGATCAGTGGTGAATACTGGTGGGTCTGAGGACCTCCTGAGATCCTGCTTTCTGCCCAGGAAAAACCCTGTCATGGAAGAAAGACAGGAGACTGACAGCTGTTCAGATGGGGGTGACCACAGGTGGCTGTTACCCAGGAAACAAGACAGTCTTTACTTCTTTCTCTGAATCCCTTCTGTGCCTCCATAGCCCACCCAACCCCTCCTTCCCTATAAGGCCATCCCTTCCTTCAGCTATGTAGAAAGCTTTCCTCGAGTTTTCTGCCATAAAGGTGGGATCTTCTAGAAGATATTCTGTTTCTAGAATCTTCTCCCAAATATGTCTTCAAACAGGGAGAGAGTAGACTTGACGCCACTTATTGAATCCAGGCAAACTCTAAGGCTGTTGTCTATTCTCTGGGTTAATTCACCTCCCCTAAAATAATGTACTTATTCTTTAAAGTGGTCTGCACCCCTACTAGTCGTTTCCTTACCAAGAGGCCTACTTAAAGGGGTTTAGTAGAGCTTTGATAAACTTTATATTTTTTTTTGGCTATTTGGTACCTGTTTTCCTGTGATGACTTCAAATACATGCTTACTTTGTATTCTTTGCCCCTGATTTGTTTCCTTGCTAGTTTCTAGAGACTGAACATAAGCTAGACAAACTCTCTACCACTAACCTGGGACTCTGAACTTTTTACTTTATATGAGATATGGTCTCACTAAGTCACCCATGCTGACCTTGAATTCATTCTTTTTTTTTCCCAGCAAAGAAATTTCCTGGTCAATTTGAGATTTATTTCTTTATGCTTTATCCCCTAAGTATGTGGTGTGCTTAACAATAGAGCCTTACCCTGTGTTATTTTTGTCAACTTGAACAAACCAAGAGTAATCAGGGATGAGAAACTTCAAGTAAGCAAAAGTCTCCATTAGATTACCTGTGTCTGTGGGGCATTTTCTGGATTAACAATTGATGTGGGTGGGCCCAGGCTGCTGTGGGTGGTGCCACTCCTGTATAAGATGTCAGCTGAGCAACCTACAAAGAACCAGCCAGTAGATTCATTCCTCTAAGGCTTCTGCTTCAGTTCCTGCCCCCAGGCTCCTGCCTTCAATTACTGAACTTCCTTTAGTGATAAACTGTGATGAAGAAGTTTAAACCAAATCAAAGCAATAGAAACTTAAGACAGAAACCAAGAAAAATGGCATTCTCTTGAGTTGTTTTGGAGCTCTCTTGTGGCCCATTGACCAATGACTCACAGGGAGATGTCCTGTGCCTGGAACTGTGATATTTACTTAATAAAAACCTTCTTTGTTTTATCTTCTGAGAGTCGCATTGTTCTCCAAAGCAGCATACTTCCAACAACTTTCTTCTTTTACTTTATTTTCCTAATTTAGTTTAGCACATAGCAGCATATCCTAGGCTTTCCCACACATCCTTAGTTTTGGTTACCCCACTCTTCCCTCTTGTTCTCCTTCCCATTCCAACTTAAATCTTCAATTTTGATTCTCCTGCCTTAGCTTCCTGAGTACCAATGGATTACAGGCCTGTACCACCCAGCTCACTCCTTTCTCTTTTTAATCTGTCTACTAATATCGATTCTCAGAACCAGCTACTGAACCCCCAAAAGGCAAAAAAGAGTTCTTTTGCCCTATAGGAAGAATACTGAGAGTGAGCAAAACTAGAGATACATTTTAGGATATGAACATGAAGTGTCAACTGTCAGAAGGAAGAGGGTATCAATTTATCAGGGGTTTTATGGAGGGCTGAAAGGAATGTGTGGTGTAGACATGAAGGGAGCTCCCCAGCAAAGGTTCACATGTTGAAAGTCCATTGCTGAGCAGTGACTTTCAAATCATGAAGGCCTGACTTGATGACTGACTACTGTTAACCTTCTTAATTCCTGGATGGAGTCATAACATTATGGGAATTGAGTGTTCTTTAACTTGCTGCCTCTACCAGAAATCACTATCACTCCCCTCTACTACCTTCCCACTACACACAGACTTACACACACATACGCAACATACATGCGTGTCTGCGTGTGCGCGCACACACACACACACACACACACCAGGAAGCAGATTGGTAGAAGAATCAGATTCTTTTTTATGATATAAATTTTACTCATTATTATTGCACATATGAGTCTGATAGGTATGTGTGTGGGGTCATATGTGCTACAGGAATGCATGAAAATCAGAGGGAAACTTTTAGGAGACCAGTAATTGGTTTTCTTTTTCCACAGTGAAATCTGGGGGTCAGACTCAGGGTGTCAGGCATGTCCCACTGAGCCACACTGTCAGCCTGGGGAGTCAGTTGTTATTTAGGTCTGGGCTGGGGAAAATGGGGTAACTCTTTTCCCCAAAAAATATATTCCACATTTTTAAAACAGGAAGCATCTAACAGCTTTTCTGAAGTGATGGGTTGATTTTCCCTGCTTACCCAGCTAAGGTAGAGTCATTTGACCTCAGGTTAATTCTTATCTTTTATTTTCTCACAATATTTTTTATTGGCGTATATTTATATTTTATAGTATTGGGTTTCATATAGAGAATTTATTTTCAGTATACCACATCCTTTGACCATATTTCTTTCATTCCCTCTGTTTATAAACTTTTATGGGAAGATACTTCAGATCTAGGCAAAGGCAACGATTTTCTGAAAAGGATTCCAATAGCTCAGGAAACAATGCCCAGGACTGACAAATGGGACTACTTGACATTAAAAAGGCACTTCACAGCCAAGGATGATGTGCAGAGACAGCATATGGAAGGGAGAAAGAATTTGCTAGCAATACATTTGTTAGGATTAATACCCACAGTATAAACAAAATTAAATCATACTAAACACCAAGTAGTCAAACAGCCCAACCAGCATATAAGCTAATGAAATCAATAGAGAGTTCTCAAAACATGAAGGATGGAGGACAAACAAGTAAAATACATTCTTAGTCACCAGAGAAATGAAAACGAAAGCAAAAAATAAAACACAACAAAAACAAAAAACCAAAACCACAGTAGGATTCCATCTTATCTTAGAATGGCTAGCATCAGGAAAGCAGCAGCAGACGCTGATGAGGATATGGGAGAAAGGAAATCCTTTGATGGGAATCTAAGTTGGCCCAGCTACTATGGAAATTAGCATGGGTGTTCCTCAAAAAACTAAAAATAGAGCTGCCATATGACCCAGCCACGCCACTTCTAGATATAGAGCTAGCTGCAAGACACTGTCGACATACTACAGAGTAACCTGCACAGACACATTGATACACTATTCACAATAGCTGAGTTAGGGACTCAACCTCGGTGTCAACTGTCAACAGATGAATGAGTGTATAAAGAAAAGAGGTCTATGTCAGGTGTAGAGAGAGGTGCCTTTCAAGAGAGGCATGGAGGAGTGAGATTATCCTTTAAGCAAAAAGTTTGTTACAGCTGACAGCATAGAAGGATTTGAAATAAAGCTCTAGAGGACTAGGGGACAAAAAGGCTGTTCACTTAAGATCCCTTATGGGGAAGTAGGGCTGGAGAGGTGATCTGCCAAAAGAGAGCGCATCTACAGTTGGTTGACTTTACCAAATTAGGATAAGAGACACTGTGTTCTTTTCAGTTTAGGTTGGGGTAGGTATTTGAAAGTCCCAAGGACATTTATGGGTAGGGGTAGTATGAAAAAGGCCCCAGAACAATGGGCTTAGCAAAATATGACTTATCCAACATGATAGTGGTCAGCCTGCCTCTAGGCCTGGACAGCCAGAAAGCTGTGTGTGCTCTTACCTTGCCTACAACCTTCTCCATTTTGTGTTGTGCTACCTGGAAGCCCTGTGTTCAGGAAGGATAGACTCCCTGCTTGTGTGACAAGACATTTGCAATCTTTATATTTGAGAAAAGATGGGGTGTCATGAGATCAGTTTCCACCTTCCCTTCTCCCCCTAGTTTTGTAGCAGATAGTCAGATGCCATCTTTGCCTTGGAGGTTGGTATCTGAATTTTCACACCAGGAAAACATTGTCTACATGAGTCTGTGTGGCCTGCTGAAAGGTGGTATGAATAATCAGATTAGCAGATGGACTAGAGAGAGTCCTTGACATAAGAATCAGAATGGCTTAATGCCTTAGTGGAACCACAAGGCAAAATAAACATTCTGGTCCTGATGTCTTTTCACAGCCACAGAGAGCAACTAATACTAAAAGTGAGAAGGCAGAGAACCTTTAATTTTGGGGGATTTTATCTTTTCCTTTGACATCTTCAAGCCTGAACCCACTGTGCTAACAGTTCTGTTAACACACTAACTTTGCAAGTGAAAAATTGATACTCAAAAGGGAGGAGGAAATGTTACAAATATTTTTTAAATTGTAATTTAGAGTACCACGTGGAAAGGATAGGTTGCTATAGAGTAGATAAAAGCAAGAATGTTGTCTTAATTTGGGTTTTATTGCTGTGAAGAGACACCATGACCCAAGGTAATGCTTATAAAGAAAACATTTAATTGGGGCTGGCTTACAGTTTCAGATGTTCAGTCTACTATCATCATGGTAGGAAGCATGGCAGCATCTAGGCACACATGGCACTGGAAGAGCCAAGAGTGCTACATCTTAATCTGAAGGCAGCCATAAAAAGTGACTATCTTCCACAGGCAGCCAGGAGGGGACTCTCTTCCACATTGGGCAGGGCCTGAGCATAGGAGCCTCAAAGCCCACCTCCACAGTGACATTTCCTCCAACAAGGTCACATCCACTCCAACAAGGCCACACCTCCTCATACTGCCACTCCATAGGCCAAGCATATTTAAACCACTATGTTCTACTCGCTACCCCCCCCCCCAGGCTTGATCAAACATATGAGTCTATGGGGCTATACCTAGCCATAGCATAATGTAAAATACACTTAGTCCAAATTCAAAAGTCCCCATAATCTATCACAGTCTCAACAAAGTTTAAAAGTCCAAAGTTCAAAGTCTCTTCTGAGATTCATACAATCTCTTAACCGTAACCCCTTATAAAATCAAAATGAAAATGCAGATCACATACTTCCAACATCACAAGATATACATTACCATTCCAAAATGTCACAGTGAGGAAATACTGGACCAAAGCAAGACCAGAAACCAGCTGGGTAAACTCCAAATTCTGAATCTCCATGTTTGATGTCCAACTCCTTTCAGCTTTGTTGACTGCAACACAATTCTTTCTCTTGAGCTGGTTCCACTCCCTGTTAGCAGCATTCCTTAGCAGATATCCCATGGCTCTGGCATCTCTAATATCTTGGGATCTCCAAGGCAACTCTAACTTCATAACTTCTTGATCCAGTGTCCGGGATCCACACATAACCTTCTGGGCTCCTCCAAAGGGCTTGAGTCACTTCTTCAGTTCTGTTCTCTGTAGCAGTCTAAGCTCTGGTTGATGCTACTCTGCTGTTGCTGCGGATGTTCTTGGTGGTCATTCCATGGTACTGACATCTTCAGTTAACTGGAGTCTTCTGCTGCAACTAGGCTTCACCAATTATCTTTTATAGGCTCCCTTCATGGTCCCAAGCTTCACCTTCTTTGCATGAGTCCTGAGTCATCAACTGCAACTGAGGCTGCACCTTCAGCAATGGCCTTCCCTGGCCTCTCACAGTTCTAAGCCTCAGCTACAATTCATGACTCCTTTAAGCCTTCAAACCCAGTACCACCTGGGTGACTATTACACATTCCCAAGTCCAGCTACAGCACTTACTCTGTACCAGGCTGGCCTTGAACTCAGAGATCTGCTAATTTCTGTCTCTTGGGATTAAAGGCATGGACCATCATGCCTGGACCTAAGCTGTTCATGACCACTTTGCCTCAAGATTCTGATTCAAAAAAAAAGCCTCAAGATCTGGATCACAGGTGTGCCATCCATTTCTGAATTGTAGTTCATTTTAGATTAAAAGTCCAAATAAAAACAATAACTAGATAATAATAATTCCTAACATGATATAACTATCCCTTGTTCAACTGAGAACACATAAACAATACGCTTAGCTGGGTGGGATCTTGCCTTGAGGTTATCGCTCCCTTAATTCCATGTAATATTCTTGAACACAGGATTTAGCTCCATTCCACTTCCCGGTGCTACTTAACTCTTTCCTATCTAAGCTTGCTACATCTGATCAAAAGGCTCTTCATAAGAGTGAGCCACTGGAGAGAGTTCAAGCTAGGCTGCTTTGAGATCTCCTTCCTCAGTACAACCAATCTGAATCACCTTCGTCTCAGGCAGACTCCTCAGAAAAGGGCAAAACAAAGCATCACAAGAATGGTCTCCATACAACATACCAAAATTCCTCTCCTCTGAAAGCTCTCAAGTCAAGTCCCCAGAGTTCAAATCACCCTCAGCGCCAATGTCTTTCATATTTCTACTAGGATGGCCCATTAAGCCCCACTTAAAGCATTTCACAGGAGCTCAAAGTCCACCTCCACAGTGATACAATTCCTCCAGCCAGGTCACACCTCCTCATAGTGCTACTCCCTGGGCCAAGCATATTCAGTCACCACAAATATGAAGTAGTTGGATGCCATTTACAATGAAAGTTGAAACTTATCAAAGGGAATATAAACCAATTTCCTCCTGGTGAGACACCAGATTTTATAAATTTATTTTTAGTTTTCATCTACTCTGTTACAACACCCTGATGTTATTGGGAGGTAGAACCTGATTGGTTGAAGCAGGACAGTGTACACCTGGTTTTGTGTCAACTTGACACAAACTGGAGTTATCAGAGAGAAAGGAGCCTCCCTTGAGGAAATGCCTCCATGAGATCCATCTGTAAGGCATTTTCTCAATTAGTGATCAAGGGTGGGAGGGCCCATTGTGGGTGGTACCATCCCTGGGCTGATAGTCCTGGGCTCTATAAGAAAGCAAGCTGAGCAAGCCAGGAGAAGCAAGCCAGTAAGGAACATCCCTCCATGGCTTCTGCATCAGCTCCTGCTTCCTAACCTGCTTGAGTCCCTACTTCCTTTGGTGATGAACAGCAATGTGGAAAGTGTAAGCTGAATAAACCCTTTCTTCCCCAACTTGCTTCTTGGTCATGATGTTTGTGCAGGAATAGAAACCCTAAGACAGACACTGAGGATGGGTTCTGGACCCATGACCCTGCCCCTCCTACTTTCTGATTACTCTCTGTCATGAGTGGGTACCTTACCCATCACAGTCTTACAGCCCCGAAGTTTAGACTCCCTACAGGATGACAACGGCCTGAAGCCATGGTAGATACTTAAAAATGCTTTTATTAAGAAGTGCCATCTCCCCATCTGGGCCTACAAAGTCACTGAATACAGGAGACGAGCCTGCCCTTTGTGCCTTTGTTTTTTTCTCTCTCCTCCTCCTCTTTTGGTTTCTGACTTGGAGCTGCATGCCAGCACACTCGCTCAAGCAAAGTTTATCCAGAAACCAATGATACCTAATTTATCTCATCACCTGTCAAGTGTAAAGGCAAAAGGTAAGACCACCAGAGGCATTTTATTGTCAGTTTCTTATAATGCCCTATTCAAAATACCCCCAAGGCAGTCAAAGCTTTCCAGGAGCTGTCCAAAACCTGTACTTACCCTGGATTGCAAAAACAGCAACAGCTCTCAGAACAGATTGACTCTGGATGAAATCAATTATTTGTAATGATGATGCTGTATCCCAGAGCATACAACCATTTCCTGAGAATTACTTTGCCCCTGAAAGCATTAACTGCTCCTGTGGACAATCTTGCAGAACCCACACTCAATTACCAACTAGACTACATCTTGACTAGCTCTATTTAATTCTTCATACTTCCTGGTCCCAATTCTTCCTCTAAATGAGCTGAAAACTCACACCAGTACCCTGGAGATGGACCTGGGGTTCCCGGAACTTCTGTCTGGTCCTCCTCCCAGTGCACATCGATTAATTCACCTTTTTTCAGTTTTTCACCATTGCTTGTGTCTTTAACCCATATACTGGGGATGAGTGGCGAAGCATAATCTGAGATTTTGCCTTAAAATTCTTGTTACAAAAGTTCTAAAACCGTGAGATAAATCTTTTTAAGCTGTACTCTCTGGTTTTGTCAAGATGAAGAAGATGACTACCACACAGAATGTGAAGTTTTAGACTTCTAGAACATCTTCCCCAGTCTCTGCCTGTGAGATGACACGGTGAAGGTCAGTGTAGATCTCCCCTTCCTGTGGGTTGCTATACACCAGTCCACAAGGGTGAGGCAAGCAGCGGTGGTGGGGGCAGGTTCAGATGGCTGTGAGCACAGACAACCTCCAGGAACAGCTTCAGTGAGACAGCTCAAGTTTATTGGGGTGAATAAGAGCTATACAGATCTTGGGGAGTAGGTAGGGATTTCCAGGGTGGGTGTACATTATTGGCTAGGGCGGAGGTTCTGGGAATGCTTCATTTACATGAAGAGGATTCCAGGAGCTTGCAGGGGGTGGGGTGGGTGTGGGTGTGGGGGGAAGGGCGTTGGGTGGGTGTGAGGGGCAGAGGGAGGGGGGAGTGTTCTTATCAAGAAAGAGGAAGTTGAGCCTGTTTGCACCATGGGCTATGTGACTTTCCTCGGGTGGTTTTGGGGTAGGGATGGAAAGAGCTGATTGGTCATAACACAGTACCTAATTATCATATGGGCCAGAAGTCATAGATGGACTTATGTGCTCTGTCATGCAGTTCTGCACAAGGTCATTCTTCAGATTAGGCCAGGTATGTGCATTTAGGGGACAGTCTCCAGACAAAAATCAAACAGAGAAAGAGAAGTCCCACTGAGACAGGGAGTCCTTTATTTTGTGCAGAGCTTGGAAAGCCGAGGTACTGCCTTCTTAACAGCTGGGTTCTCCAACAGGTCAGGGCTAGGCGTGGATTTACAACAGGGCGAGTGGTTGGCAAAACAATCCCAGCTTCCCCCTTTCCTCCCAGTTTTTTTTTTTAAATTGCTGTACAAATTTAACAATCTACGTAACACAGATTAGCAGAAGGTAATGATTTAGGAGGCAAATGTGGCAAAATTTATGTCAAGTCAAGAGTTCATAGCAGAAAACAATAAACAGAAAAACCAAATGTTGTACTAATGAGTTTCTTGGAAAACTTTAATGATTAAGCAAAAGCTAAGGAAATGTGTGAAAAATAAAACAGTACAAAGTGGAAAAGGTTACACTTGACCTAAAGGTGGGTAGTTATCCTCAATGCCAGAGTGTGCTGTGTATATTTCTCCTCTGTAAGACAGTATTGTTAGCATTTTGTCTAGGCTTTGCCCCACAGTTACCTGGCAACAGCCAGGTATGCCTAACTCACTATAAAGGGGGATGCTCAGCCTCTCCTTGCTCTCTTGCCTTCTTGCTCTAGCTCTGTCCTCTCACCCCTTCCCCTCTCTCTCCATTCTCCTCCCTCTCTCTATGTGCTCATGGCTGGCCTCTCCTCCTCCTCCTCTTCCTCCTCCTCCTCCTCCTACTTCTTCTTCTTCTTCTTCTTCTTCTTCTTCTTCTTCTTCTTCTTCTTCTTCTTCTTCTTCTCTCTCTCTCTCTCTCTCTCTCTCTCTCTCTCTCTCTCTCTCCCCATTTCTCTGTCTCTACTACTTCTTCAACTCCCCTCCCCATGTCCTGAATAAACTCAATTCTATACTACACCATTGTGTGGCTTGTCCCTCAGAGGGAAGGGGTGCCTTAGCATGGGACCGTGTAGGCACCCCCTTCCCCCATACCTGACTACACATTCACCAAACATATTCCTTCTCTCCTTATCTTTTTATAAAACACAATAAGTATACTTGGATGGAAATTGTTCACCTAGTCTGGGCTCTTTTTGCAGCCATGTATGGCTTAGGGGAAGTCAAGGGTCACACTGCTGGACCAGAGCATGTGTGGACTGAGGATCTGGCTTCCATTTCAAGTACAACAGGCAAGAGGACAGCTCTGCTTCCCCTTGGGCCTGAACAAAACTTGCTGAGAAGGCTGATGATGAGATGAGAGATGCACAACCACCAGGGTTGCACCACAGGAGGAAGGCTGAATGGCCAACGTAAAGTAACTGTGGGTTATGGAATGGTAGATGGAGTAGTATCTTCCATCCGTGATGATGTTTTTTAACATTGTTTTTTGGTGAAATAATTGGTAAAAATAATATGTTTTCATATTGTACTAGGCATTGCTAATATTTGTTTATTAATTTCCCCTTAGTCATCCAATGTGAATTGGCACTGACTTGGAATGGATAATGATGACAGTTAGAAGATCCCGTCAACCTTTCGTAAAAAGGTTTTCAGTGTATTATGCAAACCACTGAGTATTGTCCAGACTTGGAAAATCATTTTGAATAATAGAAAAAAAACAAAAACAAAACAAAACAAAAAGCAAAAACAAAAACCCCTATAAGCTAAAGGTTTTGAAGACCAAAGGTATCCTGAACAGGTAGAAGTGGGTATTTTCAGGAAGCCACAAGATTGTTGAGTAAAAATCTTAGTGCCAGCAGTGGGCTACCTTCCTGTGAGTCATTGGCCAGGAAGGTCCACTGCTGTTGACTGCATGATAAAACTAGATGCTAAATCTTTACTGCTGAATACAACATGTTTTGTCTGTAACATGGAGGAATCAGACTGGGATGGAGAAGAAGGGTCTCCCACTGTTGGTGGTCTTTTATAGTGATAGAAGACACCATGTGAGGGATGAGAGAAAACTGTCACCAGTAGTTTTGTGTGAATATGAAAACTGTGTGCTGTCAAAACTGGTCTACTGATGCCATAGTAGTTAGTATAATTGTTAAGGGTAAAACCAAATGCCTTTCAATTATATTTAGGACCCACTCTGCAGGAAGAACTCACTTCTGGCCTTGTAAGCCAGGAGAAAAGCTTGTGGCTTGAGAGAACATAGACCACACCAAGAGAAACAGCTGTTATCATTTTGATAGCTAAATATGATAAACTCATCAAACTGCCTTCTAAAACATTTGTGTTTATATCCATAAATTATTGTTGCTATCATTTTCAGTCATAAAGGGAAGATTATTCTTTTGCAATGGTTAATATACTGTAGGTATTGCTAAGTGCTCCAGTTCCTAAGAATAAATAAATGATGAAGTAGCATAGTGGTCCAATGCCTAGCCATAAATGAAAGAAAATAGTCAGATATCCATGTCATCCTTTCCAAAGCTTCAGAAACACCACAGAAGAAGGAGTGGAAGGAAGGTAAGAATGAGTAGGAAGGGTGAAATATTGTGTTTCTGTCCCCCCAAATGGAAGCATTCTTTGCTTGAGAGAGAAAGGAAGCTTAGGACTTTAGAAGTAAACCAACTCACAAAGTTCAGAAAGTTCCTGAAACTTGCAAGATGCACATTTAAGATCCCTCCTTAAAATTACAAAAATAGTGACTGCTGTTGCAGAGAGAAACTCTGTTGACTAAATGCCTGAAGGTTAGGAGAATGCCAGGGTACAGCCTTGATGAGTCGTTATTCACACTGAGGTGGGCTCTTGGGTAATGAAACTGCCTTTGAGTCACCAATGCTTCTGTAAGTAACCCTGTAAGTTGCCTCAATAAACATACTAGTTCACTAAGCTAGACATAGATGGAACCGCTTCTTTGGTCTGTCATTAGTGGCCTATCTATGCTGAATAGATGTTTGCTCATAGCTCTCTAGGGAAAGTCAAGGAACAGGGTCATTCATCCTTTTCTGTGGTCAAAGCATCATTTTCAAATGTTAACAGCCGGCCGTTCAGGGGCTGCAGAGATGGCTCACTGGTTATGAGCACCAAAGGACCAGCACCCACGTTGAGTGGTGCACAATTATCTGTAACTCCAGCTCTAAGGGATATGACGCCTTCTTGTGACCTCTATGGTCAGCCACACACATTTGGCATACACACACACACACACACACACACACACACACACACACACACACACACACACACAAATAAAAATAAAATGTTTTTAAAAGTAAAAAGCAGGTCTTACTTCCAGAGAATGTATACACATCAAAGAGCTCTATATTAATTAATGAGGAAGGAGCAGAATGTAACATTCTTTCAAAGAATCTAGCATGTGCATAGATATTTATAGCTACACAAAATAGTAATACTGAACTAAGTAACAAAATTAGTGATCCAGTATAACCTTTGAGAAGAACATTTTCTTGTGAAATATTCTTTCTTTGTATGAAACAAAAAATATTTGCATTATAGTCCAATAAGAATAAGAATTTATAAATCTAATCAGTAGGAAACAGTGATTCTAACACTTATGTATGCTCCAGAAAATGAGTTCATTCTTGGGTGGACCTTAGAGGTACCGTTCCAAGCTGACACCCACAAGGCATGTGGTCATTCTGATTCCTACTTCCAAGTTGTTGGTCTTTTTCCCTTAATGCTGTAACAAACAAACGGTCCCAAACACCAGTGCACAGAAATCAATTTCATTTCACTGTTCAGAGGACTCTTAGATTCTTTCTGTCTTCACCCTAATAAGCAGGTTATATTAGTTATGTACCCACCTGGCCAATTCCAGGCAAATATGAATCTAGGTGCTTCTGGAAAAGTACTTTGTGAACTGCTTAATCTCTCCAGCCAATACACATCAACAGTCTAAACAACTGAAAAGTCCTGAGGTCCCGAGAGCAGAACTGAAATTCCTTGGAGGGAGAAGTAAATCTGCCTTAAGGCGTCGCACCAGCTCCAGCTGGAGTGTTGGCCTTCCCAAAAGATTTTAGACTTCCTGGCTCCCTCAGACACATAAGCCAATTCCCAGAAATAAATCTCCAAAGACCCTAACTCTCTTAACTAGCTCTATTTCTCTCTAGAGAGCCTTGAGTGATGTACTGTCCTTGGGAATACTATACCCCTCTCTCCAGCCAGCCCGCTGCTTCCTGTGGTACAGTCTTCATGCTGGGTACTCCTTTACTTCAGTAACCCAATGTTAGGAGTGTCTCCAACTTTAATGTGTGCTACGGGGACAAGAGAGGCTAATACAGCAGGACAGAGAGGGGGCTCCTAGACATCATTGTTCTCAATGACTGCTGCTCTCAACAAAATCCTTTCCTTGATTGTAAACTGCTGGCATGTTAGACTCTTCTTCTTCCCATGTCTCCACCTCAGCATCTTTCTTGGATCTCAGGCCTCTGAACTTCAATCTCAGTTAACTGCCAAAAGGAAACTTAAAAATTGTCACCACTCAATTATATAAAGAATGTGAATCTCATGGGGATCTATTTCAGTCTGTTGTATTTCCTGATATTACCAAGAACGATGGCAGGCAATACAATAAGGTTAGGTTACAGATCAGAGGTTTAGTCCATTGTTTGCATGCAGAGATGCATGGCAGCATGCAGGTAGACACACTGCTGGAGAAGTAGCTGAGAGTTCTTCATCTAGACAGGCAGGCAGCAGGAAAAGAGTGAGCCACTGGGCCCGGCTTAAGTGTCTGAAACCCAAAAGCCCACTGATCCATTTCCAGCAAAGCCATACCTATTCCAACAAGACCAGACCTCCTATGGGCCTATGGGGCCATTTTTATTCAAACCACCATAGACTGCCTGCTGATAGCCTGCCTTGCCAAGCCTCAACTGCACAAGCTGACTCTCCCTCCTTAAATCTCTCTCTTTGTGTTTCTACTCCGGGCTCTATTTCCATAGTTGAACACTGATTGACAGAATCTCCAGTAGGTTTGGTGGCTACACTGCTACATGTTAAAATATTTTTCTTTTCTCTTTGCATGAGCAACAGTATACACGATCTATATAACCATATGGATGAAGTGATTCATTGTGAGACTAGGGTTATGTGACTTAGCAAGGCATTCCATTTTATGCTGCCTTTCAACCTGGTGAATGAAAGCTGATAGTGTGATCTAGTCCATCTTTAATGGTCTGAGACTAAGAAGAGCTGATTGTGTAAAACTCTGTCTGAGTCTGAAGATGGACACTCAAGAACTCTGATGCTGAAGGCAGGAACAGACAGATACCTCAACTGAAGAAAAGAGAGTAAGATGGACTTGGAAATCCAAGCTCTCAGAAGTGGAAGCAGGAGGATTGCAAGGTCAAAGTCAGCCCAAAGTAAGATGTGAATTTCAGCCTAACCTGAGCTAGAGAGTAAGACCTTTTGATGGGTTGAGTAAGAAAGGACCCCATTGCCTTATATGTTTGAAAGCTTGGTCTTCAGGGAGTGGCACTACTTGAGAAGGATTAGGAGGTGTGACCTTATTGGAGGAAGTATGTCATTGGGAGAGAACTTTGTGGTTTCAAAAGTCCAAGTCAGGACTAGTGACTCTCTCTTCCTGCTACCTGCAGATCCAGACACAGAGCTTTGAGGTACTTCTCCAGCACCATGTCTGCCTGCATGCTGCCATGCTCTCCACCATGATGATGATGATGGACTAAACCTCTGAAACTGTAAGCCAGCCCCAATTAAATGCTTTCTTTTATAGGAGTTGCCTATGGTCATGGTGCCTTTTCACAATAATAGAACTCCAGTTAAAATAAACCCTGTATATGAGACAGAGACAGAGATACAGAGAGACAGAGACAGAGAGTGAGCCAGAGAGAGAAAAATTAGTCCCCTAAAAGACTGAATGATGTCACCCATGTTGCTCTGGGTGATCTTTACTTAACCTGCAGATTCAGCTGAGACTCTCTTTGAGAAACCCCCTTTTAGAAACATTTATAAATGATGTTTTTCCAGCTTTCTGAGCATTGTGCTTAGTCCTGTCAGGCTGACCGGTAAAATTAACTGCCACACTTCTTTGCACACAGAGATCTTGGCATGGTGCCTAACCTTAAAATGAACATCATACAAATGGTAGCTGTGAGTACTTTTCTAAGACTCAGAACAAATCTATCAAATCCAGAATTTACTTGGGTTTCAGTAGCATTTGAAAGAAATCCTAGCTATTTATGCCAGCCCCAAAATTTTCCCAGACTTAATTGACAGATGATTAACTAAGGGAGTCTAGACCCCCGCTATTACATGTTTTCAATTTGACACAAGCCTGATTTAAAAATAAGTTTCTCCCAGATATGTTTAATTGAATAAATTCCAGCAGGGATCTATATGAAGCAGTTATCTGTCATTTACTGCTGCCTAAGATTTAAAATATCTCTTCCGAGTTTGATGTTTTTCATATTCTGCATTTACTTTTCTCAAGGGTGAATTTTTCATTAATTTATTCGTTTTGCATCTGATCTCAGTTTCCCCTCCTCCAAGTCCCCTCCCCCTACAAACACATAGTCCCTCTTCACTACCCTTCTCCTCTGAGATGGTGAGGCCAGCCTTGAGTATCACCCTGCCCTGGCATATCAAGTGACTATAGAACTAGGCACACCCTCTCCCACTGAGGCAGGGGAACAGGCAGGTAACAGATTTAGGGACAGCCCTGGCTCTAGTTCTTGAGGGACCAGCATGGAGTCTGAGCTGCACATCTGCTACATACGTTCAGCCCATGTGTGGACTTCGGTTGGTGGCTCAGGGTCCAGGTTAGTTGACTCTTGGTCTTCCTATGGAGTTCCTATTCCCCCTGGGTCCCTCAGTCCTTCCCCCAACTCTCCCATAAGACTCCCGAGCTCTATCCAATGTTTGGCTTTGGGTCTCTACATCTGTTTCAGCTGCTAGTGTAGCCTCTCAGAGGACAGTTATGGTAGGCTAAGGGTGAGTTTTTAAGTCATTCTTTACTAGCCTCCTTTACTGACAAAGACAGACATATGCCTTAGATCTTAAAGGCCAGATTGCCCTGAACATGACTGGGTTTGGAATGAGTTCCACAAGGCAGGCAAATAATAGTTGTATATGTTTATGTGGCATAATGTGATTTTGTTTTACCTATGTACTTATTATAGAACATGGAAGAAGAGTGTAAGTATCTCAGGACTGTCTTGGCCTGCCAGACACCCAAGTAATGACATGAAGACTTTTTATTAATTATGAATGCTTAGGTCCCAGTTTAGGCTTGTTCCCAACTAGCCTAACTTAAATTAACCCACTTACACTAATCTACATTCGGCAGTGTGGCTCATTACCTCTCCTCAATGTAGCAGGTATCCGTTTCTTACTCTGCTGGCTGACAAATCTCCCACATCAGCTTCTTTCCCAGAGTTCCTATCTCTCCCAGAAGTCCCGCCTATCCTCTCCTGCTTTGCTATAGGCCATTCGTCTCTTTATTGAACCAATCAAAAGGTGCCTTAAACAAGCGAGGAAGGACAGAGATACAACTTCACACAGTGTACAAAAGGATTATCCCAACATGTGGGCTTGGGATGGTGGTGAAAATGGCTTTCTTTCACACTTCTGCAACCCTGGGAGACCTTCTTAGGAGTTGGTCTATAACTCAATGCTCCAACAACCCCACAGTTCTGTGAGTTACCTTGTAGTTTAGAACAAATCCCTTGACATTCAAACTGACAGAACGATTCTACCTTCAGTAGCTAAGTACACTGTCATTTAATACAAATGTCTTGGGACATTTGCTTTACAGATCTTTGTTGAATTAATAATATCTTTTAAATTTAAATATATTTTACTTAAGTATAAATTATGCCCAGGAGTGTAAATGTTCTAAGAGTGCGGAGTGAACAGGATTTTCCTCCCTAACTCTGTAGTCTCACTCACTAGAGGCAATACCTTTGTAAAACGATTATTTTATAGTAGAAAATATAATAACTATGTATATTTGTTTATTTGTAGAGTATAACATATAGAAAGATTCAGTCAACTTTTTTTTAAAAACATATCACTGATTTATCTTTTTTGGTGAGAATGTTGACAATTTTGGCAATTTTGACAGATGAAATTGTTCTTAACAGGTTTTGGGGGGAAAGATTTGGAATATATATTATAGAAAAAATTCAAACTCTAGTTGAGGGTTCAGCGATTTGAGTTTATTGAAAGAAGCTAGCGATAGATGTAAGAAAAGATGTATTGGATTTTTAAAATTAAAAATTACATTTATTTATTATTAATTAATTAATTAATTTGTGTGTGTGTGTGTGTGTGAGTGTATGTTTCATAGCACACACATACAAGTCAGAAGACAAATAATGAGAGCCAGTTAGTTCCTTCAACCATCTGGGTCCTAGGGACCCACTCAGTTTGTCAGGCTTGGTGGCAGCTACCTTTGTCCCCTGAGCCGTTTCTCCAGCCCTATAAATTAAATCAATGTGACTATGTGCACAGGAGCCACATACATTACTAAAGTCAAAGAAGGTCCTGTAGGGAAAAGTTAGTGATCCCCCCAAAACAGACAGAAGCTGATCTGATGTGACTCAGATTCTGTTGGAGCTAGCTCGGGTCCCCCAATGCACTGTTGTCACACAGGACAGTTTTGGTGGTGAGGGAGCCCCAAATATCTATTGGGGCAAGACTTTATAGTAAGCAGCAAATGGACGGGGGTTGGGTAAGTGTGCAAGCATCTAATTGGAACGCTATGGTGGCCTTTAACGTAATTGACTGGTGCTAGGAATCATGTCATAAACTTGACTTCTGCTCTTTTCTACATTAGCAGCCTTTAGACAGGGGGTAGGCTTGTAACCTAAGGGTACAGGTTTGCTGGGGGGATAACCTGGAGATTCTGGTCTTGTTGAGGGTGTAACTGGAGACACTGGTCTTGTTGGGAATTAGCTTAGTGACTGGAGCTAGACTCACTTGGGTTTTGTTGGGGGGCAACTTGGAAACTAATGCTAGGTACCAGCCTGTTAGTTTTCCTGAGTTCAAACTTAGGTCAGGTTCTGAACTTAAAAGATTTAGCCTCTCAGTCCACGTGGTTGCAGCTTAAATATTCTCCTAACTGGGAAGGCTATCAGCAATTTGAGAAGATCAATGAATGATTTGAGAGAGGTGAATGGGACCAAGGAGCAGGGGCCTCAGCAGACTTTTGTGGCATCTGGATGTGATGTTAAATTCACAGTCCCTTGCTCTAGTAGCCGATAGTCCCAAATGCCCTTAATTTAAAATAATCGGCATACCACACTGCTATATGTAAGCTTATCTCTTTCTAAGCTCCAACAGTATCCAAACACCTATTGATTTTTAAGCTCTAAAGGGACACAACTATGCTTCTAAACTTGATTGTGTTTACTCAACATATCTTAGCACCCTCTCTAAATCCATATGTGTCAATCTATCTTATGCTTTTCAGTGGTTGTGTGGTAATCCAATATGTAAGCGTGCTTTGTTTTATTTAAGCAGTCCCGGGTAATGAGCTTTTGTGTTACTAGCTTCCTGATGCTTTAATGCTGCTATCAACACTTGTAAGTTGATATGGGAATGTGTCTGTATATACACACACACTTGTACTTACACACACAATGGCACCTTTGTGCAAATATATCTACGAAATAAATTTGCCAAACTGGAATTTCTACATCAAAGGGTACACAAATTTTCTACATTGGCAGATAATGCCAGACTCCTCCCTGAAAGTGTAACTGACTAGAGTTTAGACTCAGCGCTTTGCCTTGCAAATACTCTCAGCTTTTAAGGCACAGCTGGGGTTTTGTTTGGTTGTTTATAGAATTTCACCCCTTAAAACATTGCTTTCTGAATTTATTTGCTTACTCAAACAAAAGAAAAGAGGCAACAGGATGAAAATGAGACAGAACAGGGCAAGATAGGCTCAGAACTGAGGAGAGAGAGGGGGGGAGGGAGGGAAAGAGGGAGGGAGGGAGGAAGACAGAGAGAGAGAGAGAGAGAGAGAGAGAGAGAGAGACAGAGAAAGAGACAGAGAGAGACAGAGAGACAGACAGACACCAAGACAGAGACACACAGAGACAGAGATACACACAGAGACGCACGTGCACACACACACACATACACACACACACACACACAGAGAGAGAGAGAGAGAGAGAGAGAGAGAGAGAGAGAGAGAGAGAGAGAGAGAGAGAGAGAGAGGTTCAAGGAGGGAGCTCCAATTGGAATCAACCACAAAGGAGTTCCGAGGACAGAAGGAGCAGCTCGCAGTGGTGACTTCTGATCACAAGGTGTCATGAGATGAGATAGACACAGCATATTTAATTCACTAATAAAAGGTCAGAACTTATTACGTAGGAGTAACATGACAGCAATGACATGTCTAAGTCATGTTTCAGGAGGAAGACACTGTGTATTATGTATTTTCACAATATTGCTGCAACAACGGCCCTAGTTACAGAAGTACTGCAGGTCTTTGTCACACCAGCCATGTGTCCAGCCTGCAAGCCTGGGGTAAAGCAGCCCAGACCCCAACCTCTGTCGTAGAGTTTTCAGGAAAACGAACAGCTCATAGCCTCATCAAGTGCTCTTTGACTTCCAGGATTTGCCTGCGTGTGCTCAGGAGATTAATTCTTTGGTCTACACCATAGAATCACCTCAGAGCGTCGTTCAACCCTTTTGGTGTGTCTTGCTGGGAATCTGTTGCTGTGACAAAACACCATAGCCAAAGCAGCCTGAGAACGAAAGGGTTTATTTCAGCTTATAACTCTCAGCTCACACTCCATCACCGAGGGAAGTCAGGGCAGGAACCTGAAGCAGGAACTGAAGCAGAGGCCACTGAAGAACACCATTTTCTGGTTTGCTCTCAGGACTTCCTTAGCCTGCCTTGTTTGTTTGTTTCTTTCTTTCTTTTGGGGGTTGGGGAGTGGGGGGGTATTTATTTGGCTTTTACTTCCACATCACTGTTTTATCACTGAAGGAAGTCAGGACAGGAGTTCAAGCCGGGCAGGAACCTGAAGGCAGAATCTGACACAGAAGCCATGGAGGGGTGCTGCTTACTGGCTTGCTCAGCTTACATTCTTAAAGAACCCAGGACCACCAATGCAGAAGTGTCACCACACACAATGGGCTGGGCCCTCCCCCATAAATCACTTATAAAAAGAAAAATGCCCCACAGACTTGTATACAGACCAATATTTTGGAGGTATTTTCTTAATTAATATGCCTTCTCTCCAGAGTTGTCTAGGTTTGTGTCAACTTGACAAAAGCACAGGGTGAGGGTGGCGGTTCTTCTCTCTGTCTGCTCCTGAAGAAGGAATTATGCTATCAGTAGCTTCCTTGTAGAAATGGCTCCGTCATCCAGGGATGTCATCTTCTTTCTTAGCTTTTAAATCTGAGCTCTGTTGTTTTCTCCGGCCCACAGTACAGTGGAGCTGTCAATGTGCTAGCTCTGGATCCGTGTTTCCTCCACAAAAACAAGGCAGCCCTCATCCACCGGAAGATAAGAGGCCATGTGGAAAGGACCGTCAGCCCAGTTGTCCCGGCCAAGCTGCAGACAAGTGAGGGGGACTGACTGGAATCAACAAGGTGACAGCTGATCCATACCTTATCCCAAGGACTTAACATGGGAAGGATCGATTATTGCAAACCACCGAGCCTTAGAGTTGGCTATAACCGGTATTAATATGACAGTAAATGACAGTGTGCCACTTAGTTTTTGTCACCTTGACATAGACTTGAGTTGTCTGGGAAGAGGGGACCATGAGGTTGGGCTGTGGAACCTGTGCAGCTTTGGACCTGACCTGACTGGAGCCAGTGAGGGAAGGAAAGAAGGGCAGACAACACAGTCATGTGTACAGAAAAGGCTGAATCAGGTAGGCTGTGGCACTCTGGTGGAGTGGCGCCAACTGTGGAGCAACCAGGAACCTTGTTTATTATGCGCAGCATGTGGGGAGAGGCTAGCAAGTCTTGGTCAGAGGTCAATGCAGTGAGCAGTGGCCCTAGACACAGGAGGAGGAAGCTGCAGTTGTTACTTTTTGGACACCCTGGTCAGTTGTTCAAAAACACTTGTACATATTGTCAACTGTTGCACTGGAACCAGAGGAAGGCTTTGCAAATTCTGAGCCTGACTCACGTGGAGAAGGCTTTACATTCCCATAGGTCTGAGGCCTTCCGTCCATGTCAACCACACATACTAACTACAGTCTTCATCTGCTCTTTACATCCTGCTCATGGCTTCTTCCACGCCCCACATTTGTGGAACCCTTTTTTCATTTCTGACTGATATAGAAGGTCCCAGCCCACTTTAGTGGTTCTATTTCTGAGCAGGTCAGCCTGACCTGCTTAAGAAAAAGCTAAGAAAGCCAGAGAGAGCAAGTCAGAAAACACCACTCCACCATGGCCTCTGCTTCAGTTCCTGTCTCCAGGTTCCAGCGTGAAGTTCCTGTCCTGACTTACCACCCTGACAGACTGTAACCACGAAGGTGAAATGGACCCTTTCCTCCCCAAGTTACTTTTGGTCATGGTGTTTCATGACAACAACGGAGAAGCAAACTATGACAGTTACCAACACTTGGGAGGTTGGGGGTCACAGACTGCCATCGATCTCACAGCTGATGGGTTTTCTGGTCTCTGTGTGAGACCAGAGAGGAGTGAGGAGTGTGGAAGACAAGGTAGCTGCACCAGGTAACTCCCTCTGGGCTTGGACTTTAAAAGCACCACAAAGCTGAGTATGTCAGGTTGATGCTATCCTGTCAGGAAGCAGAGAGAGAGCTGTCCCCTCCTATATGGGCCTGATAACAGCTCCACGGGCTCCACAAAAGCAGAGATGTTTGGGCTCCTGCTTTGCTTCTGTGTTCTCATCTAAGAGAGAATTTCCACACTGCAAAGTTGCTGTTGAGGATAATGGCTGTCACTGAAAGCTGGTAAAATTGAGTATGTGTCTGTACTGTGTGTCTGTGTCCCAACCTCCTAGGTTGGGAAACTCAGGGAGACTGTGAGATGTTACAAGTGAATTTTGATGTCTTTGGGTCTGCCTCTGTGTTATGGGAAATTTATGCTTTCATTTTTTTAAAAAAAAACTTTTTATTGGTTCCTTGTGAGTTTCACATCTTGCACCCCAGTCCTGCTCATCTCCCCATCCCCTCATGTCTGTCCTTTACTCTGGCAAGCTCCTCCCAAATAAAACACATCATGCAAACAGACAGCAACAAAATGAAGCATAAAAAATATCTCATTGTAAAAGCTGCTGTATGTCACAGTGTGTTCCATAGTATATCTGTCTGTCCATGTATTTTCACTTGTAAATGGTCATTGAAACGAGACATTGGTTTGATTTGAGATCTCTGCTTCTATGACACCATCAATATCAGATCCCATTTCAGACTCCTCCTGGTTATCCTGTTGTCCTGTGTCATGGAGATCCCACAGTTTTGGAACAGCAGGACTGGCCCTTTGTTGCATCCCGACCATTTGCAGATGATATAGGTTTTTGGGTGGGCCAATTCAGAGCCCTGGATCTGGGCCTGGTTGGAAGCTGAGCTGATCAGCATGCTGGCTCTCCCTTATTGGCACCACCAGGGCGAGCTCTCCATCCCTGCCCTGGCTAGGCCACCCAACGCTGCCGTCAGCAGTAGGCACAGTTAGTTCTCCTGCTCTCATGCCATCGGGTTGACTCAGTCACACCCATGTCTCCAGGGCCAGCTCCACTGAGCTACCTGGACAAGGCACAGGGGCCACTCATCTATGGCGCCAGCTCTCAGAGTGCTGCATCCAGTGAGAGTCAACCCCTGGACATTCGTGTGGTCCTAAGGGCTCTCCCAACCAAGGACACCCCTATGTTATCTAGTGGTAATATGAGTCATGGACATCCACACCGACCCTTGCCACTGTGTAGCCACAGACTCAGACATGGCCTTCAGTGGCAAGTTGGAACTGGGACCTCATCATAGCCCCATGTGGCAGGCCTGGCCACTCACAAGCTACTCCTCTCCATCCTCGAGTCTACAGTTTCATCCTCTTCACAATTCTCAAGCTGCTCCACTTCTCTTTCTCTCCCATCTGACCACCACATTTTGCACATTGTGGTATCTTCTGCTGCAGGCTTGCCACACAGCTGGCAGGGCCCTAGGTAGCATCTCCCATCTATACGTGGCATGGCAGCAAGCAGGTATTGATGGCCTGCTGTGGGCTGGAGGACAAGTCTATGGGTGGTAAGGTGGTCTACAGAGGTCTCTGGGTTCCCTCTCCTCTGCTGGGCTACCTGGATTTGATTTGATTTGATTTGATTTGATTTTTGTGAGTTCTAAGCATAAGACATCTTTGGCCACCAAGCCAGGTATCAAGGTAGAATAATCAAAGGACTGCCATCTGTACTGTCCCTGAGTAAGAGCAATACCACCAACAAGGTGTCTCTGCCCATTGCCAGGGTGTGAAGTTTATGGTTTTAACAAATGGTACTCATTAGATTAAAATTCTAAGAGGTGGAGAGTTGGCTCAGCAGTTAAGAGTGTATACTGATATCACAGAGAACCACCATTGTTAGCTTTCTCAGCACCCACAATGGGTGGCTCATAACTATGCATAATTCCAGCTCCAGGGGATTTGACACCCTCTTCTGGAATCTTCAGGCAATTGCACTCATCCTGTATATACCTACACACACACACACACACACACACACACACACACACACGAACATATAATTAGAGAAATACGTCTTTAAAATTCCACATTCAAAGCCTCTGCTCTTCCTTATTTTTTTTTAAGTTTGACATATAAATCTTATTTACTAGTTTATTTGCTAACAGCATCAGTTTTCAGCTCTGGTCCAGGCATTGACAGTCTACCAGGATCAAAGGACCAGCACCATCTTGCCCTCAATGAAGTTCACAGACTAATAAGGAGAGGGCAGAAAATAAGCAAGCAGATAACTTATCTTTCATGTGAGATGATGACAATTTCCGTGAAGGTGAATGAGGAAAATGGAATGAATACTTTTTAAAGTGTATAAAAACTTCACCCGTGAATTTAATATAGCTAATTATATATTTTGTTGTAGGATCAAAGATCAACCTACTAAATTTTATAAGCTCATCTCTACTGAAACAGTTGAACCAATGTATACATTTTTTTTCCAAGTCAGGGTTTTTCGGTGTAGCCCTGGATATCCCGGAACTCACTCTGTAAACTATATTGACCTGGAACTCACAGATCTACCTGCCTCTGCCTCCTGAGTGCCAAGATTAAAGTTGGCTCAGTGCATACAAGTGTATAAATACAAACCATTGCTGATAGAACCTGATTGTCTTGAATTCTAGCTTGACACTTCCACAGAGAAAGCTGGTCTGCCATCTTCCAGCATCTGCATGGTTATTCCCTCAGGCACAGTTTGGGGATTTCTTTCTCTACTTTTTGGGATTTATAAAGATCAGATATAATATTGATAAGTTGCCTCTGGGTCCCTGTCTCCTGTACCTGTTGGGAAACTGGCTTACCTGCAGTCTCCATCCATAACACACACATGATGTTTAAGGAAGAAAGTAGCTAACAGCTGCATCCTCACATCTGGACCATGGGCCTATCTTATTTCAAGTTGGATTAGAATCCATAAGCAAAGCAACCAAGTTGAATTTTGTATTCCTTTGACTCTAAAGTTAAAGAAATAGACTTTTGTTTCATTTCGCTTCTCAGAGCTTTGAACCTGGCTGAACCCGACATGATCTCTATTTGCTTTCTCTGTAGCTTTCATCTGCTTTTCTTGGACATCACAGTATGTGACCCAATTACAGTTATCTCTCTTATTGCTACAGGATATGGCCCAAGGTCCCCAGTGAATATCTGAAACCTCATAGGTACTAACCCTGTACAAAGCATGATTTCTTTCTATGCATATTTACCTGTGAAAGTTTATAAATGGAACACAGTAAGAGATTATAATAGTACCTAGTAATAGAATAACCACACACTATGCTGTAATAAAAGGAGTACAAACGTAAGTTTTATTTCTCCAAAAGGTCTTGTTGTACAGAATGTATCTTTGCTGTGATGTTGTGAGATGGGACTTTCAGGTTTTACTTTGACTTACCCAGCTTGCCCGATACAATCTTGCTGTGCTTTGGGGTCACTGTTAATTAAGGTCAAGGTTGCTTGAATGCAGCCCTGCAGTACCCCAACAGTGGTTCTGATAACCAGGATGACTTCAGTGACTAAGAGGCAGGTAGCATATACACCATAGATATGTTGAGTAAAGAGGTCGTTCGCATCCCAAGCAGGATGGAATGGAATAGGAAAGGATTTCTCATACTGTACAGAATGGTACACATTTAGAACTTCTGAGTTATTTCCAAAAACTTCCATTTACAGTTTTCAGACTGAGGTTGACCACAGGCAACTGAAGGCATAGAAAGTAAAGTTATGGCTAAGGTCTGTGGTTTGCTTTGCATTCAAGACATGACTCTCCAAAGAAGCTAAACAAGAAGGAAGGCACAAGCGAGGGTGCTTGAGTCTCACTTAGACACGGGAACGAAATAGTCATAAGAGACAGATAAAGGGAGGGAAATGGATGGGAGAGGGGATTGGGAGGGAAATGGGGGTGGCGGTTCAGGGTCAGGTGTGGGAAGGGACAGCAGGGATGGCCAGATGGCCATTAGAATGAATGGAAATCTGCAACTGACAGGGGTGGAGAGGTGGGGGGCACCTCTAGGAAGAGACAGAGACCTGGGATAAGGAAGGCATTCAAGAATCGATGTGTATAGCCTTATCTGTGACACACAGCATTGGGGATATGGGACCTAAAGAAATTACCTCCTGTCGCCAAGAGGAACTCCAGTGGAGCCACAGGGACTACAACCCACCCATAAAACCTTCGACCCAAAATTTATCCTGTCTACAAGAGATGCAGGGATTAGGGATGGAGCAGAGACTAAGGGAATGGCCAACCAATAACCAGCCCAACTTGAGACCTGTCAAATGGGCAAGCACCATTCCCTGACACTGTTAATGATACTCTGTTGTGCTTGCCTACAGGAATCTAGTATGGGCGTCCTCTGAGAAGATCCACCAAGCAGCTGACTCAGACAGATGCAGACATCCACAGCAAAACAGTGGATGGAGCTTGGGGACTCTTACAGAAGAGTAGGGGGAAAGATTGAGGGCCTCAAAGGAACTCCCCAAAAAGACCAAAAGATTCAACTAACCTGGACCATTGGGCTTTCAGAGACTAAACCACCAACCAAAGAACATACACTGGCTGGTCCTAGGCCTTACTGCTCATAAGTAGCAAATGTGCAGCTTGGTCTTCATGTAGGTCTGGAACAACTGGCGGGTGAATGCTATCCCAAAAGCTGTTGCCTGTTTGTTGGCTGCCTTGTCCGGCCTCAGTGGGGAGGGATACATCTAGCCTGGAAGAGACTTGATGTATCAGGGTAGGAGGGATACCTAGCGGGTGCCCATCCTCTCAGAGGAGAAGGGGAGGAGGGATACAGGGAAGAATAGCAAAAGGGGGTGACCAGGAAGGGGGGACAGTGAGTGGGATATAAAATGAATAAATTAAAAAAAAGAAAAAGAAAATCATGGCATTTGTAGAAAAAAAGACATGATTTTCAGCAAGGGAAAAAGGAGAAGAAATGCACACGTAGCTCTCTGCCTATTCTTCAGTGGATGCAGGGAGTCATGTAATGTGTGTGTGTGTGTGTGTGTGTGTGTGTGTGTGTGTGTATGTGTGTGTGTAAATGCTGCCATTGGAATGGTTGGAATTTGGAATTTAAATATATTTTCTGAGACTCTTTGATGTGAACTAGATGATTTGTAAAATCCAAACAAATTTTGAATTTTGTTTGCCATAATCAGAGCAAAAGTGTAAACCAAATAATATTTGATTTGGCAAAAGATGAGTAAACAGGAACACAGTAATTTAATATTTATGCTCTTGACCACCTAGATTGGCATTCAATCAGTTTCTGGGGAATTTCGGAACACTTAGATTATTGAAGTGACATATTCTGATAACACTCCCGGAAGCTTATTATCATGTTGCGGTTCAAGGGCAACATGTTGGGATTTGAAAGCAAATCTTAGCTCTTGAGAAGAATGAGAGAGACTTAAGGAGGTGTGGAGAGAATGCTGAACTGAATCCAGCATCTCTTTGTAAATGTGTCTTAAAATAAATACCTCAGCCCTGTATATACATCACAGTTTCTAGAATGATGGTTGAAATTGGAAAGTCTCATAAAATTTAGACTTGGACAAAATAACCCTTCATTTTTCTGTCTGTTTGTTGTGCTCATGTTTAGGTATATGTGTATGCTTATACATGTACATATACATATATGTGTATGCATGTGTGTATATATGTATATATGCCCGCATATACATATATATAAACTTAAAAATTATTTTTTGCAATAAGTGCATTGCCTGCATGTGTGTATGTGTACCATATGTATATACTGTGCCTATTGAAGTCAGAAGAGGGTATTGGATACTCTGGAGTTACACACAACTGTGTGTTGCCATGTAGGTGCTGAAAACAGAGCCCCAGGTCATCTGCAAAAATAATTAGTGCTCTCAACCACTGAACCAACTCTCCAGCTCTGTACTTCCATCTAAGTTTAGTCAGAGAACAAAAAAAATATTCACAGTGGGATTCCCACTAGGAAAAATAGGCTCCTGGGATATAGATGTGACCTGAGAGTGACCCATCTCATTGCATTCTCGCTGACCGCAGTAGAAATCCCCAGCCCCTACTGTCCACGGCACCAGAAGGTCCCTGTCCCAGTCCAGGGACAATGTAACCATGGAAATCCAGTAGTTCTTGGTGCCATCTAAAAGAAGTCAATCACAGGGAACGTAAGAAGAGGGGCAGAGCTATTTGGGAATGGATGTTATCTGACTTCCCACAGATTTACATTTTGTTCAAAGCCCTGAGGACCCCAGTGTGAAAAGCAGTGCACCAGTAAGAGGAGAAAGAGAAAGAGAAGAAATGAGGGTTTGGTGGGAAAGAACATGGGATAGCAAAGAGGGAGCAGAGGCGAGAGGAGCGGTGGAGACTGGGAAGTCCAAGAGGCAGAGGCATTGTGTGGGGTTTTCCTTGCAGGGACCTTGGTCCGGCTCCAAGCGTGCTCCGCCCCTAGGTGGTGCTGTGTAGTCAGCAAGAGCAGAAAATAACCACTGTTGGAAGCAAGAAATTTCTCTTTGAGCCTGTGTACAGAGGGCTGGCTGGACTCTGTTCTCCCACACTACTCTAGATGAACCCAGGGGTTGGTCCCTGTCTCCCTCCATTCTCCTTGCTCTTATCCCATCGTCTAGGTAGTTTCTGGATACTGCGTCCTGGATGCTCCCAAGAAATCCACGAAATGGGCAGTGTTACCTTTTATCCGTAGATGAAAATAATGTGCCCGAGACTCGGAGTGAGAAACTCAAGGTCTCCCGGCTTGGGGAAGGTTAAAATTCAGATCTGGGGACAATTTATGAGCCTACAGGATTATCTCATGCTGGACTCCCAAAGGCCACCTCTAGGACTCTGAACCTGGCTGGTGTATCTTTCCTGTGGGCTCACGTGGGGCCAGCCTGGCGGCCACCTGGCCCTCTGTCAATCAACAGCCTTTATTGAGTGGAGACCACATTGTGTACAGAGCCCTGCCCCAGCCCTTGGCAGAGGAAGTCACAGGTGGCTTGTCAGGAGGGAGGTGGATTACTGTGAGTCATCACTTCCCCAAGGAGCCTATGGCAGATTCCTTGCTCATTGGTCACTTGGGTGACACAGCTGAGTGTGAGTAACCGGAGAGGGGGAGGGGCGAAGGGAAGAAGAGCTGGAACTCTCCAAATCATCGCTGCTGTGAGGCATCCTAAAACAAGGAAGAGGGTTTATTTTCTATTTCAATTTAAACCTGTCAAGACGTGTGGAAGTTACAGGCCAATGATCCAAGAAGTAAATGCAATCTTTATATAATTATTAATTAGTACCGAAATTGTAGAAACTCCGAATATATATGTCAATGTTATTAGGGGGTAACAGTAATCCTTACAAAGAAAATATAGCTGTAGAGTATATTGCCGAATGTATTTCACATTGGGCATTGGGGGTGGGTGAAAGGCAGAAAGGAAGAAGAAGCAGAGGCAGAGGGATGACAGAAAAGAAGAGAAAGAAAAGAGAAAGGAAAAACTCTGCCCACGGGTCGCACTGGGGTGTGTGTCTGGCCCGTGAGCTCTGGCCGCTGCTTTCGTCTATTTCTCAATGTCACATGTTTTCTCTCTCTGCATTCATATTTAGCGATGCAGGGGGGAAACAACAGGATTCAAAGGTGTATTATTTTTCCCCATGCTCACTGACAGCATACATGGTGATTTTCACTGTGCTGAAAAGAAAAAAAAAGATTGATCGGCTAATTATCAATTCAGGTTATAACCTGCACCAAACAGTTTCTAAGTGGCTGAGTGAGTTTTCTGGAGTTGAGTAGATACGGGATAGAGGCAAGCCAACTGCAAGTTTGATAGCAGTGTTGATAGGCGAATGCCTTTGAGAAGTCTTGTGTGTCTGTCTCTATGTTACGCACCTGGCAAGCTGCAGAAGTAATAAAGAAAGAATTAAAGAGAAAAACAAGATCGAGATGATATATTAATATGCTTCCTTACCTTTAAGCTCTTCAAGGCTCATCAAACAAAGGGCACACTCATCTTGCATGAGGAAAAGAGAGATGCTTCTGATACATCTGGTGAATTCATCTGCTGTCAGAGAAGGTGCAGCCAAGGGTCCAGAGAAATGACCTTCTCTAGGCCCTTTCCGCAAACTGACTGGGTTTTATCAATGGTCTTGACTTCATAAAACAAAACAGTATGAGAGGCAGTTATCCAAGCGAGTGAGTTTCCAACTGTCAGGATACGGACAGGCGAGAGTCCTTGAGGCAAGCAGCTGTGACCTCAGACATAGGAGGCCCTCAGATTCATTTGCTTTGGGTGTTGAAATCAAGCAAGAAAGCAGTTACTGTTAAGTGTTAGTGCTATTCCATCCTCAATGAGATTTTATCTATGGAGAGAAAGATTAGGGGAGACCAAATTTATTGTCATTCAGAGGAAGTATTTATAAACTTGGCAGAGCCTCATGCGAGAAAGTAGAACAAAGGCTGCCAAAGAGATTCATAAATCGAAACGAATGACCTGAAAGTATTTTCCGCTGCATACACGTGGTTCTATACGCACTGAGCCGCTCCAGCTCAGCACTGGATTGCCCTGTGTGGTGCTGATGTTGTTATCTCCATTGTAGACATGGAATAGGGTGGGGAGGCTTGAATTCATACCAGCTAAAATCAGGACAGAGTAGAAAGGATGCTGTGAGGACAAGGTCACTGTCAGTGTAGAAGATCATTCCTGAACCGTTACATGAAGGGCAGAGAAAATAACAAGGGTTAATGGGGGGGGGGGACTGCAAGTGGATTAGATCTGATTGTGGAGAACATAAAAGAATAACAGCATAAAAACAAAAGGACGTGGTAGGATGGTGAAGGGAATTGACCAGCAAGGCATATGGGCCTGATTTTGCTGATGAAGTTTTATTGGAAACAATGATGCCCATTTGCTTACTGTTTGTTAAGCTTGTTTTCATAAAATGACAAAGCTGCATTCATCATAATACATACCATAAAACCCAAGACCTAAAATATTTACTATCTAGCCCTTTATAGAAACAATTGATGAGCTTTGGCTTTAACTATGGTGCTTACACCTCTCCCTGCCCTTCGTGGGCAGCAGCTCTCTCCCAGGGTTTCTTTGAAGTTTTGGCAAAGCCTCATACTTCTCTACCTGGCAACTATTTGTATTTATTTTGAATGTGCTCTGATGTTTGCCAGTTTACTCTTAGAAAAGGAAGTATATAAAGCATTCTATTTAAAGGAAACTAAAAGCTGTATTCACATAGAGAAGATGTGGAGAGGTAATGATGGAGATCTGTGATGTCTGTTCAAGCCCAGGGACACTGAGGATTTCAGGCAAGCCGTTGTCACAAGGTAATGCAGGAGCAAGACACATTATTTTTCCCCTCTTAGCCTTCAGAAGGAATCCAAATGCTGTTACCTTGGTCTTAACCTTGGAGCCTGCAAGGCTGTGAGGTAATTCCTTTATGTAACCTGAGCAACGTGTTGCTTGTACTTTGCTACAAGGGCCCCAGAAAAACAACACACATGTAGTGTTTTCCAAGACAGATCTTTGTTGGTGCAGAGGATGTAGTTCAGTCTGTAGAGTGCCAGTCGTGTGTAGCAAAGGCCCTGGGTTCTATTTTCATCACCCTCAACCCAGGATGGCTCACAGGTCTGAAATTCCAGCCATTCCAAAGGTGGAAGGAGATAGTGAACCAGTTCTGGCTCACCTAGACTGCAGCATACCATGTTTTGAAACAAATAATTCCTCCTTCCCCATCCCCCCAAAAAACAACCTAACCATAATCAAGACTTTGACTCACACCGATCAGCACCCAAGGGTCAACCATGTCCTCCAGAAGGACAATCGTGACACATTCTTCAGTCTGTACAAGCTGATCTTAGAGGGACCTGTGGATATTTGTTTTTTTCTGTCAGATAATTTCAACTGATGGGCAAACTTCCTGGCACCTGAGTTTTAGTACTGGGGTTGCCTGTTTCTTATAATTTTTCTGTCTTCCATCAAGATTCTGGAACAATCTTCAATTTTTGTGCCAACATGAGGTATAGACAAACCTTGAAAATGTTACCATCATTTTGATCTGTGATGGCTTGCTTGAGAATGGCCACCCATAGGCTCCAATACTCGAATGCTTGGTCCCACTTGGTGGAATGATTTGGGAAGGATTAGGAGGTGTGGTCTTGGTAGTGGAGGCATGTTTCTGGTGGTAGGCTCTGTGTTTTCAAAAGTCCATTCTATTTAAAGTTAGCTCTTTCTATCCCTTGCTTGTAGCTCTTAGCTACTCTTCTAGCTCACTGCCTGCCTGTTACCATGGTCCCCACAATGATGGTCATGAACTCACCCTCTGAAAACCCCAATAAGCTCTTTCTTAACAAGTTTCCTTGGTCATGGTGCTTTGTCACAACAATTGAAAAATAATTAAGATGTTACCCAAACTGAGCATCAGTTCAGAAAATGCAATATCCTTTTGAGATACAGTTGCCAACCTACAAAACCATATGCACATTCAACCTGGTAAAGTGCAGCTCAGTGCCACTCCCAGAAATTAAAACTTCAACGATTAGTCCATATATGAGTCCTTGAAACTGGTCAACATTCACGAGGAGGCCTTTCTACTCAAGTGAACTCTCTGTTTTGGAGTAATGACTGATTGTGTCTTTATAAGTTGATTAGTCCTTTTGTGATTGGGTTGCCTCATTAAGGATGATATTTTCCAGTTCTGACCATTTGTCTAGGAACTTCGTGAATTCATTGTTTTTAATTGCAGAGTAGTATTCCATTGTGTAAATATACCATATCTTCTGAATCCATTCCTCCATTGAGGGACATCTGGGTTCTTTCCAGCTTCTGGCTATTATAAATAAGGTTACTATGAACATAGTGGAGCATGTGTCCTTATTGCATGCAGGGGAAGCTGAAAATATCACCCTTAGTGAGGTAACCCAATCACAAAAGAACACACATGGTATGCAGTCACTGATAAGGGGATATTAACCCAGAATCTTGGAATACCCTAGACACAATTCACATATCAATAGATTTCCAAGAAGATGGAAGGAGAGACCCCTAGTCCTGGAAAGACTGGATGTAGGGGAATGCCAGGACAGAGAAGCGAGAGGGAGTTGAATGGGGAACAGAGGGAGGGAAAGGGGCTTATGGGACTTTCGGGGAGGGAGGAAATGGGAAATGGGAAATCATTTGGAATGTAAATAAAAAAAACTTAGAAAATAAAAAAGTTGTCTCCTAATCATTCCTTCACATGGTGAACATTTTAAACATCTTCAGCAGGTAGTTTACAAGGACAAAAGAGGAACAGATCACACTGTCTTTGAGCTTGGAGTCTAGTGGGCAGGGTGAAGCAGAAATGGAAGGATTAACTGCAGAGAAGCCCCAGCAATATGAGAAGAACATAAACAGAAGAAGGAAGACAGACGCTTAGCAAGACGTGTAGAAGTAAATGCTGGAGTTGGAAGAGGTTTGAGTGGTAAGTATCAGTATTGTGATGGTACCATGAGAAGTTTCTAGAAAGAAAGGCTCATATTTTGTCAACACCACAACAAATACACTCTGAGTTCATGGCTTCTCTAAGGCCTGTGACAAATGCTATTTTTAAAAATACAACAGTAAAACATAACAAAATTCACACTTGGAACAATTTGATGGTTTTGTAGTATTAAATATATTCACATTACAACCCATCTCTGTCAATTGAAGATCCTTTCACCTTCCCAAGAGCAAACTCTATACCTACCTTGCTATGACTTCTTACACTCCTCCCCTTGGCCTCTGGCAATCACTTCTCCAATTTCAGTTTCTATGAGCTCAAGTACTTTAGATGTCTCCTAAAAGGAGAATCGTGTAATATTTGTCCCTTTGCAACTGTTTTATTTCATGTTGGGTAATACCTTCATAGTCCTTCCATGAAGTAACCCATGTCAGCACATTCGTTTTCAAGGTGAATGGTACCCACCCCTGAGGGAATTTCATCCCATTCTGTTTAACCACCCACCCATCATGTGCAGTTATCTGAGTTGACTCTGCCTTGTGGTCACTGTAACTGGTCTTGTTATGAAATGGGCATACAAATAGCTGTTCACATTCTCACTTTCATTTACTTTAGGTTATAGCCAATGCTGCAATCGAGTAGTTTGGAATGATTTGGTGAAAATGTGGGTACCTATTTCTGACTTTCTGAGAATTGCACATCCTGCTCTCTATAACAGTGATATATTTGAAATTCCTATTAGAATTGCTATGAGCTCTGAAGTTTGCTTTTGCTAGTGGTGACCCTGGCATGGGTCCACTACATGGATGAATTTTGCTGGTATTACCCAAATGAAATAACACAGTCACAAAGGGACACAGATTGCACCTTTAAGGTGTGATGTGAGTTTCTTTGTAATGAGATAGGCAGTATTGTTATCTGTATATTTTTTTTAAACAAGGGGCAACTTAAGTTTAGAAACATGGCAAGATCATAAGGCCTGTAAATGACAGAAGCAGAATCCCAACCTCCTCGTATTCTTAAGCACAACTCTAGGTTGCTTGACAGAGACCCTGGGAAAGCAGAGGAATAGGGAAGGCTGTGAGTGGGGATGAGCTTGTGAAATTATGTGAGAGCGAGTTATACGGAGCTCTGTGATTTTATCCTGGAAACATTTCAGTTCTTATAAATAACCTTAAAGCATAAAATGTACATGGTCATCATATTAATCTAGGGATAAAGGGTATGAAATGTGAGATGAGCCCATAAAATTTAAAAAAGCTTACTGTGCTTCTCAGAAATGGAATAAGAATAGCTATAGGTTAAAACCCAATGTAAGGAATAACTTAGTTTTCCATTAAAGCACAACTGAAAATAACCAAGAATAATAGTATGTTGGCCTCACATTTTTCCATTTGTATCAAGAAAAAATATTTTGGGGCATCTTATGGAAAATATAACCTCAAGGGTCAGGAGAGCATTTATCAGGCTTCTCAGCAGATGTGAGCCAACCTATGAGGGGTCTGTGTGTGCAAAGTCTCCATCCCTGTTTCCAGATAAGTGGCCCTGATCAGGAAAGAGCCATACAGTGTACTCCTGTGATTCAAGATGTTCGAGCATCAGTGCATCATTCAGTACAGACAAGAATGGTAGAGAGGCAACCTCTGGAAGGGGGCAAATAAGTCTTGGAGGAAATAGCCCAGGGAAAGATGTTATAGCCCTACAGCCTGCAGACAAGGAGTCACAGACACAGAGGTCACGTCTAAGGACAGCAAGGATGTGTTTCGGTCTGATCATCAGCCTTCCACCTTCTTGGTCTCTTTCCATTCTTCAAGGACATGATGGGATCCTGGAGAAATGGCCACAAGGAGACCATGTTCCATGGCCTGGTAACAAAGAACAGCTTGTCAGGGTTGGGCAGCTGTGTTCAGTATGCTGGGATTTATCAGTTACAGGTCAGGCTCCTACCCTCCGAGGGATAGGAAACACAGCCACCACGTCCTTGTAGTTTTAGCAGTAATTAGCAGTAATAGTAGATCACGCCAGGTATTGCTCAGGTTTCAGCTGGTTGCAGTGGGCTTGCTCCTTAGCTGTCTTGTAAACAGGTGAGCATAGCTTACTCTAGAAGTCCATCTTACTTTTGCATCTTTTGCAACCTACTTAAAATTTCATTTCATGCAGCTTGTTCTTTAAAAGCACACAGGTAAGGTTTACTAATTCAGGTTACTTGCAGGACTGGGGAGCCTAGCATGAGATCCACCCATGGTAAATAGTTCTGTTAGCTGTTTTGTTAACTTGGTTAAACTTCTGTTCCATTCACTGCTTGGTTTTTTTAAACACTGTTGCATCCCATGAGGCTTCAGGACAGAAAGGCATTTTGTGTGAAGATTTAAAGGGCATTCTCCCCAGGGAGGACATTTGCATATATAAGTGTACTTAAAAAATTAACAAGAGGAGCTGGAGAGATGGCTCAGAGCTTAAGAGCACTGGCTACTCTTCTAGAGGTCCTGAGTTTAGTTCCTAGCAACCACATGGTGGCTCACACCCATCTGTAATGAGATCTGGTGCTATCTTCTGGCGTTCAGGCATATGTGCAGGCAGAATGCTGTATACATAATAAATACATTTTAAAAAATTAACAAGAAGGCTAGGATCAAAGCTGGTGTTTATGGGTTAAAAGTCAATGTAAGCATTTTCTGTGCTTGGCTTAGAAATTAAGCTACATTAATATATTATTTGGCATGTTCCTTAATACAGAATGGTGGACAAGAGTGTGTATATGAAGTCAGGTCAAATTTTTGTCACTTATAAAGAAACAAAATAATTTCTAGTCTGTTTCTGTTGGAGGGAATGCAGGCTGACAGTGAACACTCCTGTGATCCAAACACATAGGACTACTGACTGGGAGATTAAGTCACTGGCATGTTGTTTGGGGTCAGAAAGAGGCTCAGAGCATGTACCACTGAGGGGTTAGAGAGGAGGGAAAAGGAGAGGTTTGGCACTACTCCATCATTATATGAAAGCAATGCTCCTGAATCCCCTGTTTCTATAGAGGTCAGGTGCCTCTGTCTCTTCCTGAGTGTTGGAAAATGGAGATATCCCAGGGCCTCCAAAGCATCAAAAGCCAGGAGACTGAGGATGTAACTATAAATCAGTGAAATATGGCTAGAGCCCTTCCCTTAAAGTCTTTTGCCTCTTGCAAAAGCCATAGTGAGATGAGGTGAAGAAGAGAGACAGGATGTAGAAGGACCTGGAGGATGGAAAACATCCCTAGCAAAGAAGGCCAGAGCTGAGTGTAATGTCTGTAGTCACTCAAGGAGGGTAACTGCTATGTCTCGCAGCTGGTCGAAGTCCTTCATCTCCATAGTCCTGCAACAGCATCACCCAAGCAAGGCCCAAGAACTTAATGTCTGTGTGACTCAGTTTCTCCACTTACAACTTGAGTGGTATTGAACTAGTTTGACTCTGAACATATTTGATTTGACCTCATACAATCCTAACCACTCTGCCTGAAGGGTACCACTCCATTGGGCTGGAGTTGGCAAGGGCATTACATGGGCTTTGTGTCACTAAAAAGGACCAAAAGACAATGGACTATGGGGGGAGGACTGGACACCCCAATAACTCACATATACTGTAGGCTACAGAACATTTTTTGGAAACCAGGCAGAAAGGAGATCATGGCTACTGACTTTAAAACATCTTGAGAAACCACAGACATCCTTGGAGAAGCCAACGGAATGCTTTATAGGAAAGAAGGTAAATGATATGTGGGAATTTTTTGGTCTCTGGGAAGAAAAAAGACTTAGGGAGGATTACAATAGGGTCATTGACAGAACAAGATGGAAAATGTGTGTCTGACTCAGAAGGAAATGGAGGAGCTGCACCTCTGCAGGGTGTTGGGTCACTCATACATACATGCGGGATGCAGTCCAGACATGGAGGCTGGGTGTGGGAAACAAACTCAGATAGCACCATCTCTCTAATAGGACTGGCAACAGCCACGGCCATTCTGTATCCCGGGCATGTCTTGTGCTGTGTCACTGTGAGCACCTACTGTGCTCCAGGAGATATGCTAGACACCGTGGCTACAACGATGAGTAAAGCAGGCGTTTTCAAAGCTTTCTGGGTGGGTGGGGTGGGTTCTCAGGCTCCTGGGTGACTCAGAAATAAATTAAGCATGTAAATGGATCATTACAGTGTGCGAATGTGCAAATACCGTGAGAATGCACAGCACGCACACCTGAAAGCCCCCCCCCCCAAGCTAAGGCTCCCTTTCCTTTCACGGAGTAGGAAACTAGGGCTCAGAATGGTTAAGTCTTTTGGCCAATGTTGCCCAGCAACTAATGGGCCACTGTCAGGTTCATAGATCTGTCTGATCCCTCTGGCTTATCTCTCAGTCACCTCCTCCTTGGGACATCTGCATCTGAGGTTGGGGAGAGGATGAATGTCTTTTACCCTGGTGTGATATGTAGGCCTTCTGAGCCCTGTTATTTGCCTTTTCATGCCTTGTCTTGGAGTGGGGAACCTATAAGCCACCTTTTCTACTTCTCTTTGTCACCTCTCCCACACCTATAGGGTTCTGACAGGACCATGGGCCTTTCTTTAGACTCTCGGTAGTTAGAGAAGAAGTTGGGATCAGAACACCAAGCAGTTCTCCAAGTTCCTGGAACAGCCTGTAAACTTGACATTTTAGGACTGTGAGGGGCAGACTGCCTTCAGTGGGCAGCCTTGCTGTGTGCAGGGGAAGTGCACCAAGTGCACACATGAAGGAGGTGCTTACCTGTGTTACAGACAGACCTGGCCGACAGCTGTGCATGCATGTAAGAGTGCACATCCGGTGAGCACATGGCCGCCAGGACTTGTATTGGTAGCATATGTCTGTGCTTGGCCACAGTGACATATTTGTGTATCATGAAGAATGTGACATGATACAGAAGAGACAGGGCACATCAAAAGCCATACAAAGAAGAAAAATGGGTCCTGAGGGAAGAGCCAACTTCACAATCCTCCCACAGGGCCTCTGACTGTGCTTTGGGACAGGAAGAGAGGGGATCCTGAATGGGGCACAGTCACAGATAGGAAGCCATCTTGAGAGTGCAAGCTGCTGTGCCTGTGGTATGGGGACGACCTTGGGTGCACCTTTCCCTGGAGAAGTAAATTATAAAAGTTGCATTCAAGTCTAGGACATGGGTTATGGGAGCTGGAGAGATGAGTCAACAGGTCCACATGCTTGCCGCATAAGACTGATGACCTGAGTTCAATCCTTGGAGCCAGGAAGAAAGAAGAGATCTGCACATGTATTTTATAGCAACCTCCTACATGCTACAGACATGCATGTGCATGTGTACACATACATACAAGTTAAAAACAAAAGCTTAAAAAGCCTAGGTGTCCTCAAAGCATTTGCTGTTTATTCGGGCTGCCCTGGTGTGTTCTATAGTTTCTGTGGTTCACAAAACGATCTGTAAGATGCCATGATGATTAGTCTTCATTGTCAACTTGATTGACTTTAAGATCACCTAGGAGACAACCTTGGATTGTAACTGTGAGGATGTTTTCAGGGATTCTTGTACAAGTCGTTCTTTGCCTTTTATTTTCCTGCAGTCTGGATATGATATGCTTCAGTGTAGGGATTTTGCATTTGTACTGATTGGGGTTCTCTGAACTTCCTGTGTCTGTGGTTTGCTGGTTGAGGGGTTCACGGTTGTTCTCAGGGGTGCTGTTTCTTCTGTTCTTTCTTTCTGTCCTCTACTTCTGAGATTCCCACTGCATGTCTATTATACATTCTCTAAGTGTGTTATAGTTTTCTTCGATTTTTTAAAAATTCCCATTTTTTTTGTTTCATTGCTGACATTTTTAAAAGGTTTCACTGATTCACATTTAGACATGTGCGCTCTACTGATAATCCCATCAAAGGTAGTCTTCAGTTCAGTTATAGTTGTTTATGCTTCTGGCTCTGAGTTTGGATTCTTTCTTAGAATATCTTTCCCTGCCTATCTGTTCTTGCATGTTGTCTGCTTTTCCCACCAGATCCCCTAATATTAATCATCATGATGGTTAACCTTAGCTTTTAATTTTTATTTATTAATGTGTGTTTTGCATATGTGTGCATATACCCATAAGATACGTGTGCATGCCACATGTGTGGAGATCTGTGGAATCTGTTCTCTCCTTCTGCCTTTACGTGGTTTGTAGGGAGCAAACTTGGGTCATCAGTCTTGCATCACTGAAGAGCTGGCCCCTTAATCTTTATTGCCAACTTGAGGGGATTTAAAGTTACCCAAGAGGCAAACCTTTGAGCATGTCTGTGGGGGAATTTCTGGATTGAGTTAGCTGAGGTGGTAAGACCATCCCATGAGCTGGGTAACAGGCTGAATAAAAAGAAAAAAGAGAGCTGAGCACCTGAATTTATATCTCTACATTCTTACTGAGAACACATGTGAACACTCACCTCCTCACACTCCTGTTACCATGACTTCTCCATCATTATGGTGTGTACCTTTAACTCATGAGTAAATAAGATCTTTCTTCCCTAAGTGACTTTGTCCAGGTTTTGTCACAGTGAAGGAAAAAGTAACTGATACAGGTATCATTTTCAAATTTTCTAGTCTAATTTCAATAGCCTTGGCATATATGTGGATATGATTCCCTCTGTTTCTGACATCTTGTTAAATTATAGTTTATTTTTATTTTACTTTATTTTTTACCTTGGTCTATCTTTCCCAGATAGACCAAGTTGAGTGCCCCCCCCCCAAGTTGGATATGACATATTAGGAAAAGAAGCTGAGGACACTAGGCTTCAGTGAAATAGTGAGATGTGGGAGAGGGGAGGTCTTTGATTGGTCTCAGTGAACCTATTCTCCCCCAAAGAGCTTCTCAGTTCTTCCTTTATTCAAACCTGGTCTTTGGATGAGATATGAGGGTGGAATGGCTTGGCCTGGAGCACCTTCCTTTCCCCATGTTCATCAAGCTTTAGCCTGTTACCAGTTAACTGGACTCTAGTGAAGTGTCATCTTGGGAGGATAGGTCATAGGGGAAAGACATTCCTGGAGTGTTCCAGAATCCCTCAACCACACAAGCACAGGGGACTGCTCTGTGAGCTGCACTGTGATAATCTGGTAGGACTCTTGGGTTAAAAAAAGAAGAATCACAAATATGTGCACAACTCCCATCCAAACGGTACATTACCAGAGTTCTTTATATATAAATTTGTCTACACTGAGTCTCTGGGAATTTGTCAATTACAGTTGTGATCTTCCTATTCCTATTTTAGTTCCCATGAAAGTTTCTACTCTAACAAGCAGTGATTCTCTCTGTCTATCTTTCTAACTTGGGGTCAGAGGTTTGCCCTGTGACCACAGTTCTCTGTCAAATTTAAGAAAAGTTGTTGTTCTTCAGTTTATTTAACTTTTTTTCTTGTGTGAATGGGACTCTTGATTGTTGGACTAGGAAACAGAAGTTTCAGCATTTTCTTTCCAAGCAAGTTTTCTCATGGACATTATTCAAGTTCCTTTCTATTCTAAAGAGGAGCAGAAACTAGGGTGGTAAAAGAAAAATGTTCCTTGGTGTTTTTTTTTCCCCAAGATGGAAAGTTCTCTCTCTGAAGTAAAGATGGATCTCTAAAGGCATCTGAGTTCTCTCAGAATTGATCTCCTGGTGTTCTACATACTACTGCCATCCTCCATTGGCTAAGAGTATACAGGGTAAAACGCTATCCTGGACATCAGAAAATGCACAGCTTTCTACAGAATCTTCAAAAGTCAAGAAGATTCATCGTGTATCTCTAGGTGGACGTGGGCATTCCAAGTGATTCCCTTGGGCCAGACAGGATAAGTACTAAGGCTTCTAGGTCCTATACAGCACAAGCACTGTGCTGCTATGCCTCTTCACAAGACCAACTTCACCTAGATGTGAATCTCTAGATGCTCAATGTTTTCCATGTGGGTGTGGCATGGAGGGAGGAAGAATCCGTCTTGACATCCCTACCCTGGCACAATCAAAGGAAGGGGAGATGTATTAGGGTTTCTGTCCACTGGACCCAACTTGGGAAGTTTCAGTTGAGGACTTGTCTAGCTCAGCTTGTCCTGTGGACATGTCTGTGGGGGGTTATCTTGATTGTTAATTGGTATAGGCAGATCTGTCTCACTGTAGGTGGTACCACTTCCTACATGAGGGTCCTGAATAAACAAGAGAGGAGCAAGAGAAAGAAAAATGAGAACAGCCAGCAGGCAGCAAGGATTCACAAGCTTCTCTCTCTCTCTCTCTCTCTCTCTCTCTCTCTCTCTCTCTCTCTCTCTCTCTCCTCTAAATTATGAATATGATGCTTCAAGCTCCTACCTTGACTTTATGAAATGATGGACTGTGACCTAGATAGAGTTCCAAGCTCAACATACCCTTTCCTCCTCTGTGTTGCTTTTGGTTAGGATATTTTGGGATGAGAACAAGACCTTTGGTCCCCAGTTCTCAGAATTCTCACTGATCTTCTTCACATACTCTAATAGTCTCCACTGAGAATCTGTGGAAATCAAGTTTCTCTCTGTAGAGGAACACACATGACCACAAATACATATTTCATGCAACTCTAAGAAACACAGAGACCTTGGGACTTTAGTCCACACATCAGACTGTGTTCCATGGAAGCTAGTCAAGGACTTAAGAACCTGAGCCCTGAGAAATGGTAGAAATGAAGAGGGCCCTGATATCTTTCTCACCTGAAGAACCAGAACCCATGGATATATTCTAGGCCCCAAAGTCATGTCCTGCAGGTAGTCATACCACAGATCATTCTGGAAGGTGCAGTAAAGTTTGGGAGTGTAGTTAAGTACTTATAGCTGTAAAACCCTGATTTCATTTTCTCGATCTCTTAACCTTTTCTCTCTGTCCCACTTCTCCACAGAGAGCGGGTCACCTGTATATTGGTGATGTCATCCATCAATAAAATAAAAGTGTGGAATCGAGCCAGGGTGGATGGAGAAGGGTCTTTCAGACCTTACCTTGTGGCTCCTATCTCCAATAGTGGGTATTTACTTTGATGTTCAATATAGACTTTCACCAAATAAAGAGCTCAGCTCAAGCCCTATTCCTAATTTATTGCTCAGCCCAAGCACATTCTCCTCTCCTGGGTTTGCATCCCATGCTGGGGCTTTCACAGTGTAAGAATTTTCATACTCCTTGGTAGATAGAAGCCCCTTCCTGTTCTTTAAATCTTATATAACAGTTCTAAAAGAAGAACCAGAAAGTGGCAGACAAGGGTGGGGAGTTGCCTGGAATAGCTCGTCCTGATATGTTGCTTTTACCTGCCTGCCAGGCACTGGGCCCTCTGCTGTATGTTTTGCCCCAACCAGTCTTAAAGATGTAAATGGTGGACTGCAGCTGATACCTGTCCCAAGATTTCTTGACTCATAGGTATTTATAGACATCTGGGTGGGACTGAAGGCTCTTAGCACAGGGTGATATGAGGAAGGAACTATTTACTTTTGTTTTCTTTTCTTTTTAATGAACATTAGTTTTGTAACACCTGCAACACTATGTTTACATTATTTACAAAATTGTTAAATCTTTGAAAAATAGTTAACAAAGTAATGTTTATGATGACATTTCATATATAAACATCACTGTATTTTGCTAATATTGTTCCCTACTTCCTCTACTCACTGCCATGCCAACTGCCAACTTGTTTCCTTTTTCTTTCAAGGTAGTCACCCAGAGGCTTTCATGTCATTTGTACATACTCATACACTTACATGCATGCATACATGCACACACACACGTAAGTATTTATGTTTATATATATATGTATAATATATAATATGTATGCATCTATATGTTTCTATGCACATATAACTATATACTTATTTAAATCTGCATTCTGCATATGATATAAAACATGAAGTGTTTATCTCCCCTCCATATTACCTTCTCTCATTCTTTCAATCCTCCTGCTTAGGTTTAGTCTCCTTCCTCCAGTCACACTGTCCTGTTTCTATATTAATGTTTACGCATATGCATATATGTAAACTCTAGATCTTCATATGAGACAAGATGTGGTATTTGCCTTTCTGAATCTGTCTCATTTTACTCAACATCATGATATTCAGTTCCATCCATTTCTTCTGAAGACAACATGAATTCATTTCTATATGTACCTATGCTACATTTTCCTATGCACTCATCTGTTGATGGACATCCAGCTGATTCTATATGTGAACATGGTGTGTAAGTGTCTCTGAGGTTTCAGATTTGCAGTCCCTGGGCTTAGACCCAGGAGTGGTATAGCTGGGCAACAGGGAAGCTCTGTTTTTAGTTTTTTGAGGAATCTCCACAGCGATTTCCACTGTAGCTGCTCTAGTTCACATATCTGTCAGCACTAGGAGTTCTCTTTTGCTACATTTTTACCTGAGTTTGTTGTCATTTGTCTCTTAAAGACAGCCATTCTACCTGGAGCTAGATGAACTCTCAATGAGTTTTAACGTTTTGTCCATAAGGGTTAAGGATGTTGAACAATTTTCATACATCTATTGGTTATTTCTGTTTGTTCTCTTGAGGAGTGTCTACTCAATTCATTTGCCCATTTATTAAGCGAGCGAGATTCTGTGTTTAATATTCTGAATTCATTAAAGATTTTAGATATTAATGCCATTTTCAGATAATCTGACAAAAATTGTCCCCATTCTGTAGACTGCCTCTTCATTTTGCTTTTCTGGACAAAAGCTCTTAATTTAATGAAATCCCCTTTGTCATTCATGTTATTAGTTCCTGGACTACTAGAGTGTTTCAGGTTCTTGATAACACCTGTATTTTGAAGTCTTTTCCATGTATACTAATATTCACTCATTAATCCATTCATTTACTCATTTACACAGCACATAAGTTAGAGTGGCTGCAAATGCCACCACATGTATGTAGACTCAGGAACAACTCGAGGAATTTGTTTTTTTCCTTTCACGCTGGTGTATTCCAGGGATCAAATTCAGATCATCAGGATTTGTGGGAAGTGCCGCAATCTTATGAGGCCAGTCTATCTATATTTTCTTCTAGCAGTTTTAGAGTTGTAAATCTTATGTTACCTTCTTAGATCCATTTTGAATGAGCTTGTTACAGGGTGAGAGAAAGAGATACAGCTTCATTCTCCAACACCTGCTTTTCCCAGATCCTTTTGATGAGAGAATCTCTTCTCTAGTGTATATTTTTGATATCTTTATTAAATAGCCTGTGACTATAGGGTCCTATACTCTATTCCATTGGTCTACATGATGTTTTTGTGCTGGTATCATGCTACAATGGCCAGTACTGTAGATTTCGTGATGCCTCCAGCATTATTCTTTCTACTTAGGATTGTTTTGAGTATTCATGTTCTTTTGTGTTTCCAGAAATTGCTTTTTCTAGTTCTATGAAGAATATCACTGAAATGCAACTGCATTGAATCAGTAGACCACTCAGTAATACAGCCATTTTCACAACATTAATTCAACAGATCCATGGTCTTAGGAGACCTTTTCTACTTTCTAGTGTTTTTTTCACTGTCTTTCTTTGATGTTTCAGTTTTCACTGAGAAGTCTTTAGCCAACTTGGTCAGCTTTATTCATAGAGTTTTTTAAAAATATATTTTAGAAGCTACTGTGAATGGGATTGTTTTACTGATTTCTTTCTCAGCAAGTGTTTGCTGGTTAAATGGGTTTTGCATGTTAGTTTTATGTCTGGACCTTTGTTGAAAACTTATCAGATCAAGAGTACTTTTGCGGAGTCTTTGGGATCTTTTAAATACAGGATCATATCTTCTACAAATAGAGATGATTTTATTTTTTCTTTTCTATTTGCATCCCTTTTATTTTCTTTTGTCTTATTTCTCTAAGACCCAACAATTTATTCATTTAGCACACTATTGACATGTGCAGCTTTTGTTATGTTCAAACATGCTCCTTCTCTTCTGAGTTTCTTCAGTTATTTGATCATGAAGGGGCTGTTGAACTTTGCTGGAGTTCTTTCCTTCATTCAAGGAGATGATCATGTGACTCCCATCCTTAAGTCTATTCATATGCTAGATTACATTAACTCTGCATGCTGAACCGCCTTTGCATTATCCCTGAAGTAAAACCAGGTTGGCCATGGTATATGATCTTTAGTGTGTCCTTTTACTGTTTTCAACTATTTTATGAAGGATTTTTTTTTTCACATCTGTGTCCATCTTGGTTGGGAACCAACCTATGGTTTCCCATCCTTATTGTGTCCATTGGTATCAGGATGCTACTGGTTTTATTTTATGAATCTGGTCGTGTTCCTCCCCTTTCTGTTCCATGAAAACCAGTTTGAGAGAGGTCTGGTCCAGCTCTTTGATGGCCTGGTAGAATCCGGCCATAAGCAGTTCAGCTCAGGGCTGTCTTCCCTTGAGATTCTTTGTTGTCACTTCAACTCCATTGTCGCATTGTGGCCTCTTGAGTTGATTTTGATCTTTTGCTTATATGCTTCTTGACTTTCCAGCTTATTAGAACATATTTTCAAAATATCCACTAGTATCCTGTGGATTTCATTGCTTATCTATCATAGTGCCCCCATTCTCCTTAATTTTATTAATTTAGGTCTCTACTACTTTTATTTTAGATATTTTAGCTAAGAAGGTTTTCAACTGAACCCCTTTTTTTGTTGTTTTTTCAATATCTGTTTCATTAATTTTGACTCCAAGTTTTACTATTTTATATGTATGAAAGTTTTGCCTATGTGTAGATCTGTGTATTACAGGCATGCCTGGAGCCCATGGAGTCTAGTAAAGGGCATCAGAGCCCCTGGACCAAGTGACACAGATGATGTTGAACTCCAATGTTGGTTGGTGCTGGGATTCAAACTCTGGTCCTCTGGAAAAATAGCCTATACACTTACCAGTTGAGCCATCTCTCTAGCCTCTTCACCGTTTCTTTCCAGTTCTACTAATTTTGGGTTTAGTCTGTTAAGGTCTAACTCTAAGACCTTGAAGTAATCCTGTCATTTATCTGAGTGGTTTTTTTTTTTTGAAATGTCAGCATTCATAGCTACAAACTTACCACTTAGAAAAACTTTTATTGTATTCCAAAGGTTCTGCTAAATGATATTTTATTTTCATTTAATTCTAAAAGTCTTTAAATTTTGTCTTTGATTTCTTTAATGACTATCACCACCAAAAGTTTCATTGTTGAGTCTCTACATGTTAGTAGCTTCTGTGGTTTTTCTTGAAATTGATTTCCAATTTTGTTCCACAATGATCTGATAAAATACAAGAAATGATTTTGGAATTTTTTTACTTGTTAAGAAGAATTGCTTTGTGGCCTAAAATGTGATCTCTTTTGGAAAATGTTCCACGGGCTATTGAGAAGAATGTACATGCTACAACTATTGGGTGGACTGTTATATGGCTGGCTGTTAAGTCCATTTGATGCAGCTAAATTCTGAAATATCTTTGCCAATTGTTCTGGTTGTTTTCTATTAATTAGAGTGGTATATTAAAACCTGTAAATATAACTGTGTTTGGATCTCTCTATTCCTCTATGTCCAGTAATGTCTGCTTCATGTAATTGGGTATACCATTTGTGCCCAAGTATTTGTAATTCTTACATTTTTATGGATTGTTCCTCTTATTGATACAGTGGTTTCCATGTCCCCGACTAACCTGAAGTCTACTTTATTGGATATTTGCATAGCTATACATGTTTGGTTTGAGCTTCCATTTACTTTGTGTGTTTTATTCCAGATTTTCCCTTTTCAGTCTGTATGAGACTGAACTTATAGGACACAATGTGGTAGATCTGTAAGGGGCTGAAGAAGATGTCTGCACCAATTCTAGATGGAGAAACTGAGACCCAGAAGTTAAATGACTGGCAGATGGCATATTATGATGGGGGTGGAACCAACCTGCTTTGCTGAGGCCTTGATAAAGCTATTGCAAATGTTTAATTTGAAAATAGTTCCCGTTTTAGGAATGGAAGGGACTCTATTGACCCTGTGGCAGGTATGTTCCACCTTTTCACATTGTGACACGATGTTTATCATCTGCAAAGTTCATGCTGTATAATAGGCTTACACAAATAAATGATCAAACACAGAAATCCATAATACTTCAAATATGTTTACAATTTTGTATTGGGCCTCACTCATAGCTATCTCAGGGTGCATGTGGCCCTCAGACTTCAGTTCAGACACTCTTGGGATCTAGCTCCCATTCCAGCAGGAACAGTCATCAGCTACTGAGTCAGAGAGCCAGTGGACTTGAGCTACAGGATTATTTCACGGGGCTTCCAATGCCATTGAATTCCTGATAAGGAACATGGCACTGGGAAGGTTGTTGTTATGTAGAAGCAGCAGGTGGACAGTTCCTTTTCCTCCACACCTCAAAAGGACAGTCTCATCACATTTAGAGGTTAGCGCAGGGGAGTGACTTAGTGGGTCTACCATTATCACCAATCCAACTCCTCATAGCCTAGCACTAGCCTCTGAGAAGGGGGGAAAGAAAGATTAGAAAATGCAACAGGAGAGGGAGAAGAAAGGACAGCCTGAGGACTTAAGAACTAGCTGCCACCTTTTGTTGCATGTTTGCAGCCTGGTACCAGAAACTCAGGCAATGTCTGAACCTATAAGACATGGTTCAGCTCTGGTTACTGCCACTTGAAGCAATGAGTGGTGGTGATGGCCAGTGAGTCAGTTACCTTGGTTACTGTGTCCTAGCAAAGTTATCCCAGTGCTCTTGCTCCCTTCCTAAGCAGCTGGACCCAGGCTTTCTGTTGTGTTAGTCTCTGACAGGGGCAGGAAATGACTCTTTGTGAGCTCTGTCACATTCTGCGGTGTGGAGATCCTGCTGCTCCAAAGACATTGGGCCCTGTTCCTTGTCCCAATTCCAGACTCTTGGAAAAGACTCTTCAAGAGTTATCCCTGGTGCAGGGTGCCACCCTATCCCCACCTGTCCCTATACCCACTCCTTCCCAATTCACAAAGGGAACACTGGATGACTGTGATGGTTGTGGGGTTGCTGATTGGACCATCCCAGGAGGAAAGTAGCAGGCATCCAGGTAGTATATCAGCAGGCACCAGGAACGAAGTAGGTGAGCAGGAATCTTCAGCCAAGACCTTTGGGTATAAGGGTTTGGTGGTAGATAGACTCCTCCTTGGGGAGCCTGGTGGGGACAAAGCAGGTTCTGTGGGCTGGGAAGTGTGATGCAGAGGGGAGAGATAACAAGATGTCTAGAATAGAGTTGCTGTGGGTAGGAGGAGGCCACCCTAGGAAAACTTCCTTGCAGGCAAGACTCCTTTCGATCATTCTGTTGCCTCATGAGCAGCTCATTTGCAGCTTTCTTTCTCTACCAAGACTTGGGGCCACCCACTGTCCTGTTCTGTTTCATAGTCTCAACTAGTCACCATCTCCCATTGGTTGACACAGGAAAGTGACTGTTAAAATGGAGCAACTTCCATTTCCTCTAAATCGAGCCTCTGGCCTCTGAAGGAGTCTCTCAACCACAAGGGCTCTGTGGTTACTGCTGCCCAGATGCAGCTCCCTCTGCCACAGCTCCTGTGGTGTTGGAAATGTTCCTTGGTTGCACTGTCCAATGCAGGGGCTACACACCACATGTGGATGGCCAGCACTTGCATTGTGGCCAGAGTGGCATTTTATTTATTTATAGTTGGAAGGGAAGCCCTGGGTTCCCCCAGTCTCAGGGCTTGTAGGGTGTAGAGCATCAGACTGAGCTACTCAATGCCTCGCTCAGGTGGGTGAGCTGTGCAGGTGAAGGGGCAGCTTCAGTGGCTGCAGATACATCCTTTTTCTTCCCTCCCAAGCATTCCAATGGTAAAATTGGGATGAAAGACTTCAGCTTCCAGTCTGTGGGATGGAAAACAACAGCTTGTGTCCACGTGACTACTGCCAAAACATGTGCCAGAACGTGTGAAGCTTTGTACCTGCAGCAGATACAAAAGTACGTGATTTGGTGGAAAGCTGGAGAAAGAAAAGCTGGGTTCTGGGCTTAATATTTACACATTTCTGAGTAATCCTGGGTCTTAGTTTTTCCACATGTAAAGTGGGTGTATGGACAAGGTCTCTGTTTTTCTACATTTTAGGTTGTGGTGCCTTAGATGGCTTGTGTAAATGGCTATATAGGGGTGGGTAAGAGGTCTGAAGATGAGAAGGAGAGCCTGGGAATACTGGAGACTGTGTAAGCCAGGGATGGCTACCTCTGTATTGCAGTGTTGCTGTTCAAAGTAGGTTTCTGGGAGCTGAGAACAATTTTTTTCTTTTCTTTTCTTTTCTTTTTTTTTTTTTGTCCACAACACACTGCTTTAACATCAGCCTATGTTCCCTGGAGGCAGAGGGCTGGCTATAGGAGACACAGGGGTTGTCTGTCTGCAAATTTCCCACCCAAGGTTGTGTAAACAAGGTCCCTGGAGCTCTGCTGACAGAGGATGGATGGCATCCTAGCTGCAGGCAGGGACCTGTGAGTGGGGTTTCTCAGTGTGTGTCACATTCCTGTCTGCACACGATCACCAAGCTACACGTTTGCTGTGTTCCAAACCCCAGTGAAGCCAGATGCACTGGGTCGTGAACGTAAAACCTTTAATCACTTGTCCTCAAAGCATGGAAGAACTATAGCACAGTGCGGGTCAGGGCAGAGCAAGCAACTCCCAGGATGTCCATGCTGGGTGCCCGAGTGACAGTACTAGATTGTGCAAGGGAGAGAGGCTCTCAGATTGCTCTAGTTCTGGCCTTGAGCAGGGCAGGGCTTGTCCAGGTAGCAGACCTCAGAGGGCCAGGGTGAAGCTAACACAATGAACCAAGGCAGAACTTGTAAATGAAGCTGTGCCCAGAGTCTAGAAGGGTCCATGTATGATCGGATGGTCAGATTGTGGAGGGACAGAGGTCGTAAGACTCCCAGCAGGAATGTTACACCTCTGCCCTGCTTACTATCATTTCCTCTTCACTTTGCCTACTCTCAATGACTCTCTCAGACAACCTTCCCCATTCTTCCCAACAGTGTCACTTTGATCTCACATGGTTTACACCTGCCTTGGGCACCCACACGCACTGTGCTAGACACCATGCAAACAATATCTCAGGCACCATGGGACCTTCAAGGAGCCTACAGATTGCCTTGCTTTCAACCCCAGACAGGTTGGTAGCAGACTTCTCTAAGCCTATTGGATATGAAGATCATGAGTGGAGGAGCGTGGGGCTGCTGGGAGCACGCTGAGCCAGCGAGCATGGAGGTACAAGAAGAGTGGCTTCCAAACGCGGCTGCACACTAGAGTCCCCTGGGGAGTTTTGAAAACATTACTGCCATGGTGACACTCCGAGAGGTTCTGCTTTAACAGGTGAGGCATGTGGCCTGGGATTTTAAAAGTTCTGCGGGTGGCGTGTGCAGCCAAGTTGGAGAACCACTGGCCTAACATGAAATTTGCATTATGACTTGCCCCCTCGGAGGGCTTTTCCCACCATTCCTCATGTCTGCCAAGAGGAACGATTGGCCCCTCCCCATCCCTCTCCTCATCTCACCTCACCTCACCTATAATATACACTACACACTGATGAACATATAGGTTCCGCCTCCCACATATGAGCTGATGTAGAAGAGTGAGCATGCCCAGTTCATGATATCTTGGGGTTGATGAGAGAGAGCTGTGCCAAGTGTGAGAGGCATCTAGCTCCATAGGTCCCAGCATTGTATGTAGTGCTAGGAAAGGATAAGGAAAAATCCAGAAATGTCCTTGTTTGTGACCTAGTGTTTCTGGGATAGTTTGAGGCTGGAACCCGGCAGTGTTAAGCTGCTTCCAATGTTCTGCTGCCCAGCTTCTTCATGGTTGTTTTGTTCCAAGACCCTCTATGCACAGCCTCAGGGAGCTGGTGTCTGTCAGTGCTTTGCAGCCTCTGTACACAGGAAGGTGTCAGAGCCACAGACATCCTGTGGGTGGTCTCAGACAGCCAGAAGGCTTATAGAACGCTCCCAGGTTGTACGTCTTGAGCATCTGAAGTTCTGGGGAGCCATGCTGATAGCTCAAATATAGAAGGAGGGTAAGGCAGAGTGGGGGAGGGAGAGTGTTGTCCACTCTCCAGCAGTGGCTCAGGGACCCTTCCCTGCCTCTCTCAAGCCCCCTCTCCCACTGCTCTTTATATTTCTCCCCCTAGGAACTGCAGGCAGGAAGTTGCTGATGGATGTCCCTTAAGAAGTTCCTTCATCTGGAAACAAGACAAGATGCTAATCCTGGCCCATGTCAATCATAGTGGCAGCAACAATTTGGACTGTGGGGAATCCTGACTTCTTCCTTGTGGTCTGCCAGGAGCACATCCATTGTGTTGACATTCAGAGTGGAACTGAGAGATGCTATTTGTTGCTGCCTCACGGTATGATCTTTCCTCACGGTAGATGGAAACCCTTAAAGGAAAGGTCAGAATCTTACGGGGATCCACCACTCCTGAAGCAGTTTTCATTCATTCATTCATTCATCCATTCATTCTGCAGTCATGTATTGAGCATTTACCTCATATAAATATATAAAGACCATAGGTATTTAAAAATGACTTTATTTATTTATTTATTTATTTATTTATTTTATGTGCTTGTATGCATAACATATGAATGGAGCTGACCAGAAGACAATTAGTGACATTTGTTTCTTGCTTTCCACCATGTGAACTCAGGGATCAAACTTAAGTGGTCAACCTTGGCGGCAGGTGTCTTTATACACTGGACTGTTTCACCAGTCCACATTACTGTCTTTAATAAGCTCAAGCAGTCAGTAGACAGACCAGAAACGAGCAATGGTGTTTCCTCTGAGGAGATAAATACAAGACAATACCCCCTCAGTGTAGGACAAGAGAGGCAGTGCCATATGGAGCCTGTAGGTGGCAATAGATGCCCACAGCAGTCTGTGGGGGTTTCAGGACACCTGGGGTCACACACCACTCCAGCTTGAACTAGGCAGAAAGAGGGGCCATATCTTCAGAGTGTCTCTGTGTACTGTATTCTTGGAAAAAACGTATGTTGGGCCCCATTTTGGGGCCTGGACATCTTTCCTAGATATTTTCTCATCACCTTAGGTAGAGGGATGAAAACAAACCTAGGGAATTCACAATATATTAAGACTAGCAGGAAGTCATCTCTAAGTTAACAATGCAATCTCGGGGTCAAGTTCAAAATCACTTTGGAATGGACTTTCTGGGCACAGATTTTCAACTCTAGGTATTCCCACTAAACCTCTACTGAATCTCCTTAGACTGTTTCAAAACAGAGTCTCTCTTCCTGCTCATAGGCCTTTGCTTATACACTGGTGATGACCCTCCCTGGATGACCCACAGGAGTTGGGTTCTTAGAAGTCCCAAAATGATGTCATAGTTTGCACACATTCTTTCACTAATCATAGGAAGTAGGTTGTGCTACTCTCTATGTTGTAGTAATGGTAAATGGAGGCTTAGAGACATTAAGTAACTTGTTTATGCTTCCAGGGCAGGCTTATTCTGCTCACTGTACGAAACTCAAGCTCAGCCAATCCAACTGTGTGAACCTGTGTTTACCTACTCTGCCATGATGCTTTCCTAGTGATGGTAACTGAGTCCCCCACCCCCAATAATCAGTATGAGCTTCTTGGGGATTCAGAAGTTCTGGGCAAGAAGCAAACATCATAGCTTCTGAGCTGATGAGTACCATGCATTTCTTGGCTATGAGACATTGGGAAAGTTAATTTACTTCCCTGAAAAGGAGTATAACCCTAATACTGGTTGTGAGGATTGGATGCTACTGCAGATGTGAAGACTATTAGGAGTTGAGAACCCCTGCACCCCTGCTACCTTTTCTCTATACAAGCTCACTTCTGATAGTGTGGATGTCTGAAGGGAGAATGAAGGGACTGGAGTCTCAGAATACAGCAGGAGGCCCCTGTGAAACCTTCTGCTCCATTGATCATTCTGAGGTTTTCTCTGCACTCACTGACATCCAGAAACTGAGCCCTTCTCTTTTATAACCAGCACACATAGCATAGTTGTGGTTCTGCTCAACCCCAATTTGTTACCATGGATTAGAAGGCAGGATTGGACATGATAAATCTCCATGTGACTAAGCGAAGAGGGTGAAACCATACCAGGTTCCTGGATGCAGAAACTGAGCGTTAGCAAGCCAGTAGTCAGCATTCCAGAGATGATATCAAATAGTGGTGCACTGTGGACCTGAGTGAAGATGTGTATCTTCGTTGGCCATTGTTAACTAAAGCCACAGGCATGGATGAAAGTAGCCAGGGAGAAAGTAACCAGAAAGAAGGCCATAAGCCAAAGCTTCAGCAGAGGATGAGTTTAAAGAAAAGACTGCAGAAGAAATGCCCAGCAAGGCTAGAGAAAAGCAGGCATTGTCTTCACGTCGAGGTGAGATGGTGAGTGACTGCAGATGATGCCGTAAGGTCAGCTGAGACCCAGGCAAAAGCAGACATGCAAGCTCTCCAGGATGTTAGTGGGAGCTGTGGACATACAGGCATCCCAGACAGGGAGGGAGTGAAGGATGGTGGGAAATTCTAGGAAGACTTCTGGTTTCTTTGGAAAGTCAGTTATGTTAAAAAAAATGTTTAACTGAAGTAGATATGGGCAAAAAGATGTTTTAGTAATGCAAGCATTTAAAAGGATGCATGAAGAAGGATTCTTTGCTAAAGACACATCTATTGGTTCACCTTACTTTGTGTTGCTGAACTCTGCTTGTGACGCCATAGAGAAAAACTCGCCAAAGAATTTCTTGTGAGATTCCTGCGGTTTCTTGCTGCTCAGGTCTATTGGCAGAGTGATGTCAGCTGATACAGACTCACGTAGAGTTTTGTTAAGGCAGACTCATGTGCTGAGGCAAGACCTATGTGAGGACACGTGATGTTTGGAGGAAGAATGGATAGGACTCAACACACAGTAATGGGGGCAAGCTGTGGAATGCTTCTGCTTCTGGGTCTCATGTCTTCATCTTCGTCCTTGCCTCATTGAGAGAGGCATGGCAGAGACCGTCTCCTGGAGTCTCTGCCGGTCAGGTCCCTCCTGCTGACTCGTGCCAGTTTTGCTGAGGCCTGACTGTGTCTGCTAGGTCATGCCACTGTTGTTGATTTGTGCTTGCTATCCTGACACTACTGAACTGGACTGCTAGTGTATTCCTGAAGTGTTTGTGAGTGAATTGAGCTGCTGCTACTGATTCCTGTGAACTGAACTACTGACTTCCTGACAACACAGATTGGATTTGCTCCAAAAATATTTCTAAACAGGTCCTCTTCCCTTGTATCCTAATAACTTCTTTTCTAGTGCCTCTGGTGGGGCGTGGGATAGAAGGGAGGTTAAAGCATTTAAGAATCATTATTAAAAGGTTTGAGAAAAATTTAAGAATACAATTCTATGATGCAAGTGTTTGGATCTCCCTAAAATTAATTTACTGAAACCATAACTTTTGATGGATTGGGATTGGGAGGTCTTTGAGAGACGATTAAAGCAGAATCCCAGAAGAACAGATACCCTTATGAAAGGGCTCAGGAGAGCTCTCCTGCCTCCTCTATCATGGGAAGAAACAATACATGGAACCAAGAGGCAGACCATCACCAGATCCTGAATCTCCTTTGATTCCTGACAATTCAGTCCCCAGAACTGTGAGAAGGTCTGTTGCTACTATACCATGCAGTTTCAGGCCATCCAAACCACAAGACAGGCATGATGGCATATGTCTGTAATCCCAGCATTTGGGAAGCAAAGACAGAAGAATCCCTGCTGCATGTTCAAGGCCAGGCTGATCTAAATAATAAATTTCTGGACAATCAGGCTTACATAATAAATGCAAGTTTGGGGATCAAATCCCCCACACGTTCTAGAAATGTGCTCTACCACTGAACAACATCCTGGTCCTCCTCAACTCTGTTAGAGATTTGGTCACTGTGACACCACCCCACAACCACAGTGCTCAGCTGCTTAAATACAGGTATTTATTTAGCTACTAAGGGAGGCTGGGCTTCCTTAGGACTGGGTGAGTGAGCAGGAATGGATGGGGCATAAAGGTAGAAGGAAGGAAGCTGGCAGGGCTGGAGGGAATGTCGGGGACAGTCTTTTCAGAGCAGGGACAGTTATGAGTAATGATGCTCGGAGCAGGAGATGGACATGGGAGACTGAAGCCCTGTAGATGATGTTGCTATCGGGTGGCTGGAGGGAGAAGTGAGGAGGTTGCAAGGCCATCCTAGGTTGATGACCCAGTAGAACCTGGAGGTCCTGTAATAGCAGTGAATGGGTGGAGAGGATTCAAGGTAAGAAGAAAAATACAGAAGGAAGACTCTTCCTCCAAAGTACCTGTCAGCCCTTGGAGCTGATGGGATTAGCATTCCTATAATTCCAGAGGAAACAGATCCAATAAGGTGAGTCATACTTCCTAATCCCAGCTGGAAAAGCATCAGCGGTGTGTGTGTGGGGGGGGGGGCGGGGGGAGGGGACTGAAGCTGCCCCTCCTCCATGCTTTGTCCTGTGTTTTACCTGACAGTAACTGCCGAGGTAGAGTATGACCTGTCCTGCCATGGCCACCTTCTCTCTGCCTCAGCAGTACGCCATGCCACATGAGTTAGTGCTTTCTTCTTTACGCTTCATTCTCCTGTTCTTGAACACACACACACACACACACACACACACACACACACTTGTGCCTTCTCCTATCTACCTTCCCTGAAGGCTCTGAAGAAGAGAAGGAGGCATAATGTTTTATAAAACAAAGGTAAGAGTGGAGTTCTGAGACCTTTGGCTTTTTCACACATTCCTCAGCAGAGAGAGGACTGGCTCATGGCCGAGGAGAACGCCTCACCTGAAGAAGAGATGTTGAGTCTATGGCAGACAGATCCTGCAGGAGATAAAACCCTTTCTCTATACACCTCCATGTCATTGTGTCATACCATGTGCCATGTGCCATGTGCTCACGTGACTACTCAGCAGTGTAGATGACTTGCAATGTCCTAGAGAGTGGCTTCACCACCTATCGTTATTAGCAACTTAATTCCATCCCCATCCCATGGAACCTGTATGTGAGGGGCTCAGTATAGAAACTGCTGACATGACCATGGTATTGTGGATCTGAGAGAGAAAAACAGAGGCATCTGGAAGATTGCAGAGCACAGAGAAAGAAGCAGACTGGATATGGCCAGGGATAGAAAACCGTGAGAATGGAAGACAATAGTGGAGATGGGGAGATGGAAAGAGAGAGAATAGAGTGGGGGGGGGAGTGGAGGAGGGGGGAAGGGAAAGAGGGAGGGAGGGAAGGAGGGAGAGAGGGAGGGAGGGAGAGAGAGAATAGTAAGAATAAGAGAGAGTAAGTGTAGAGAAGAAAGGTTTCTAAGGAAGGTGCATAGCTGCAGCCAGGGAAAGGCGAGGAGACCAGGGCAGCGGCTAGCTTTTATTTAACTGTAAATCTTCTTATAGTTCAGATAGAACTATACTCAAGTTTGGACAAGTCAGTGGGCCTGCCTTTTTGTGGAGGTGTAGAACACCCTAGTTTCTGTTACAAGTTGACTGCTATGAAGCTTCCTGGTGTGCTGGTGGGTCTCAGAATCCCTCTGCAAAAGAAAATGCTGCCCCGGAGTAGGGATAATGGGTTTTGGCATGTGTGTGCGTGCGTGCATGCGTGTGTGTGTGTGTGTGTGTGTGTGTGTGTGTGTGTGTGTGAGAATGTGTGTGTGGTTTTGTGTATGTATGTGAGTTTGCACACACACACACACACACACACACACACACACACACACACGAGAATGGATTTCCTAAGATTTCCCCAGTGATGAGTTTTCTTACTCCTCTAGTGCCTGACTGAACAGTGCAGGGGGGCTGAATGGACAGGAACTCCAGATGGCTGCGACAGGAGGTGAATGAAGTGTGGGTGTGAGTGCACTGGGGGGTCAAGGAGCAGCTGCTGATGTTGTGTGTGCACTGGAGTAGGCTCCATGCACATGGGGCTCATGAACGTAGCCCTCCCCAGCTCACCCCCCAGGAGTCCTCTCTGTCCCTCACTCTGTAAGGCTTTTGATCACCAGCCACAGCTAGATTTCAACTGCAATAACCCCTGGCATGAGTAAGCTAAAGCCTCTCACCCAAATGTAAGCCACTTTCATTTCTGTCCTCTGATCTCATCTGTCGTCTCGGGTGCCTGGCATGTCACTAACACGTGCAGGATGGGCTGTCACTGCACTCATCTCCTTAAGTGTGAGAACTTGGAGAGACGTGAATGAGAGGTATAGACTAATAAATGCCTGCTCTGGGCCGAGTGCGGGGCTAGGCCCTGAGTGTGTGGGGATGAGTCACCCTCCCGGCCCTGTGTGCTTCACTGTCCAACTCAGGAGCAGGAGCAGCTGGGTGATGAATGGTGACGTGGGGAGAAAGTGGAATTCCGCGGGTGCAGCAGGAAAAGCAGGTCCCTGTAGGTCCCAGGAGAGCATGTGTTGAGCGCGATAAAAGGTGCTGAGTTCCTCTCAAGTGGGCTGAGTCCTGTCCACCTACAGTGTTGTTCACCTTGGCTGAGAAATCCATCATACCAGAATCACTTAGAGAAATGATAGAAAATCAGACTCTAGAGAGGTTGAGATCATGGCCGAAGGCTTCTCTCAGCCTCCCTCAGAGTGTCTGAAGTGAGGCAACAGAATTTGCTGTGGGGCTGGGAAATGCCCGGACTATACAAAATGGGCTCATGGGAACCATGCTGCTCCCTAACTATGCTAGTAAGAGCCAGATGGGATGTGTGCTCACCCATAGGTGCTGGAGATATGGCTTCTAGACTCCCATTTCAGCAAGGATAGGCACAGCGAGAATTTGAAGAGACCTGGTTATGGGCAAGCCTATGGTCATGTCCAGGCTCCTTCCTGGGACATATGACAGGTTGACACAGCACTTGGCACTATGTTGTCACTGTGTTGTCACTGTGGTAGTCACAGCTAACATGGGGCTATTTGAAAAGAACATTTCAGGCAGACGAGAGGCCCTGGTGGAAGTAAGAATGCCTCAGTCCCACTTGGGAGGGAGAAGAAAGCAATCATGGGGGCAGAGGGAGGGAGAAAGCTGGGTAGGAGAGGGGAGAGGGAGGGGAAAGGGGCAACACGATCAGGTGTATGTGGGGGGAACAGGACTGAAGCCCGAGGGTCAGCAGAAAGAATAGAAACAGGCATCCTCAGGAGGTAGGAGGTGGGGGACCCTCTACAATGTACCAGAGACCTGGGAGACAAGAGACTCTCAGGACTCAAAGGGAGGGACCTTAGATGAAATGCCTTACAGTGAGGAGAGGAAACTTGTGTAGCCCATCTCCAGTAGAAAGATGGGGCATCAAGTGGAGGGATGGGGTTGCCATCCCATAGTCAAAAATTCAGACCCAGAATTGTTCCTGTCTGAAAGACCTGCTGGGATGGAAATGGAGAAGAGACTGAGAAAAGGTGGTCCAGTGATAGGCCCAAAGTGGGATCCAATAAAAGGGGAGGCTCCAAGGTTTAACATTATTACTGGTGCTATGGTTTGCTTACAGACAGGAGCCTAGCATCGATGTTCCCTGAGAGGCCCAACAAGAAGCTGAAAGAGTCAGATGCACCCAAAAATGGACAGAGGCCGGGGACCCCTGTGGTTGAATTAAGGAAAGGCTGGAAGAAACTGAGGAGGAGGGCAACCCTGTAGGAAGACCAGCAAGTCTCAACTAACCTGGATCCCTGAGATCTCTCAGACACTGAGCCACCAACCAGGCAGCATACATGAGCTGGTCTAAGGCCCCAAACACATATACAGCAGCGGATTGCCTGATCTGGCCTCAGTGAGAGAAGACACACCTAACTCTCAAGAGACTTGAAACCCCAGGGAGTGGAAAGGTCTGGGGGAGAGTGGGGACATCCTCTTGGAGAAGTGTGTGTGTGTGGGGGAGTATGGGATGAGGAAGAGTCAGAGGGCAGACCTGGAGGGGGAAAACAACTGAACTGTAAAAAAAGATTAAAGAATAAATAAATTTAAAAGAAGAGGCCCTGGTGGGTAAAGATGCTGCCAAGCCTCATGTCACGGGTTTGATCCCTGGAATCCACACTGGAAGGAAAGAATTGAGTTCTGAATGTTGTTCTCTGACCTATATACAGACACAGACACACACAAACACACACAGACACACATCACCACCACCACCCACAGTAAATACATTTTTTACAAAAGTAAAGAATAGTCCTTTTGTTCCAGGAATGCCCACAGAGTAATGCTTAGAAGAAAACAAACTATTCTTAGAGGCAATCCTCAGAAAGTTGACCCGGAGTCTTCTGTATATACTAGGAGAGATGGGACAGATGCCAGCCATAGTGACAAGGCTTGGGGTTTGGGTCAGATACCTGGACAGTCAGGCCCTCTGATTAGTCACTTTGGTGGGGTTGAGAAAGGAAACTGTCTAGAAAATTGTGTACCCATGATGACACTGCTGGGTCATGGAAAGCCTCCCTTACCGCTTCTCAGTCACTTTGCAAACATGTGTGGGGTACCTGTTATGTCTTAGCACCACGTCTAGACACTGACTACCACAGTGACAAAGCAGACAAGTGTGTACAGCTGGGGACCTTCTAGCTCCATGGGGTCAAATTAGAGCATCAACAAACAACATTCAGCATTTCCAGAATGTCTTCAGATCTCTTCCCTGAAATCTAGTCAAACCAACAGCCCGTTTCCAATAAAAACCTATAGCACAATTCTAAAGACTGCAATTCACAGTGGGCAATGTACAACTGTACCCCTAAATGTCCCAGGCTTTCTCAACAGGGCTCCGAAACCCCCGAGGGTAAACTGGAGCCATCTGGACACACTTAAAACAATGGAGGTGAGAGAGGTGGTCCAGGGCCGCCTGGGAGGCCCGGGGAGCTGCCTGGGCAGCCGAGTAAACAAACGCGAGTGGCAGCTGAGATGGCTTGGCTGGAGATACATTGAGGTTCAAAGCTTTGAAGAGAGTCTGCGGGGCAATCTAACAAACGACTTTGATTTAATTACGTACCGCAGATTTTCTAACTGGTTTTGGATGGAGACAGCACTTCTGAGATCCAAGTCTGGCAGGAATTTGCCATAGGTGATTTTTCAGGGTATTTTACAGAATGACATACTTGTCAGGCTCAGGAAATAAACAAACCCTTTGAAATGAAGTGTGTGTGTGTGTGTGTGTGTGTGTGTGTGTGTGTGTGTGTCTATGGACAACTTAATTTTCTAATTCCAAAATAGCAATGTTTATGCCCAATCAAAATGTGTGTCTCAGATTTGAACTGAAAGCCTTTTGAGTGCCATTTTCAGGAAAACATATACCCAGGCATGTTGTGAAGTGTTTTATGGAAACCACAGGGGCTTCTGGGGAATGGATTTAGTTTGATTCTAGGCATCTGTTTAAAGGACAGAGCTGTGTGGAATACAGTTTCATGTCTTGAGAATAGACCTACTGTTAACCAAGTCTTTAATACAAGTTTGTCTTCAGGAAGATTTCTTGGGGACTCACTGTGTGTGCGACACTGATCCAAGGGCAATGTAAATAACAGAAGGGATTTAGAGAGTTGGCTTCACCTCCATAGCATGCAGATTCCCAGGGTAGGCATCCTCAGTGAGACTCAGTAGATAAGAGGAACTTCCAAGGCACAGAGGGCTTCAGGAAGGCTTCCGGAAGGGGGTCCTGGGAACTGGACCTAGGATGGCCAATTATTAGTAGGACAGGAGTTCTCAATTACACTAGTTTGCTTAGGCTTCTGAGCTTTACCACACACATTGGAGGCTGCCCTTAACTTGCCATCAGGAACAACTACTGAAACTTTTATTAGACATTTTCCTGTAACATTATTAATCAGTGGGCTGGTGAGACAGCTCAGTGGGTGAAGTGTTTGCCACAAAGAAATGTGAGGTATTGTGTTTGAATCCCAGAACCCATGTAACTCTGGGCATAGTAGCATGTTCTCCTATGGCGATGACAGGAGACTCCCTGGAAGCTGGCAGGGCAGCTGGCCTGGCATATGTAGAAGTGAACAAAGAGAATCATCACCTAAAAACAAAAGTAAAAGGTGAGAAGCAACACCCAAGGATTTTCTTACCCTTACCTGAATCACATGGTATAGCAAGCCTATGCACTCGCGTGTACGCATACACACACACACACACACACACACACACACACACACACACACACACACATATGCACGCACGCGCACACACGCACGCACACTAAAGAAATAAAATAAAGAACTGAGGCATATGTCAGTCAGTTTTGCCATATGACAGAACAGCTGACAACAGTTGAGAAGCTGGAAGGGCTTACTTTGTTTCATGGTTGTAGAAGGTGTAGCCCACAGTTGACTGGCTCCATTCGTGTTAGATCTAAAGCAAGACAGAACATCACAGCACAGAGGGTGCGGTACCCTGTGTGCACTGCACAGCAGTCAGGAAACAGAAAGAAAGAAAGGAGGTGGGGAAAAAGAAAGCCTTCAGGGCACACCCCGGTTTCTTACTTCCTCTTGGTTTCCTCCACCTCCAACAGAACCATTAGATTAGGAATCTATCAGTGGATGAATTCACTCATTAAATTCATGACTGACACTGGAAGCAGGTTTACAGTGATTATATATCTTAGAGTCAGAGAGACCTGGATTTGCAGCCTGTCTCCACTCTAGTGACATTACTAGGAGGTTTCTGGACCTCCTAACGGTGGTGGTCAAAATATCTACACTCTGAAGCCACTTTTCAGTTAGGCTCCAATGGGATTCTTTGGCAATGCTTTTAGGCATAAGGTAAATAGTCAATTGATGGTTGATAAAAAAAAATGACTGCCTGAAGCCTTCAACATATCTTAACTGGCCTGCCTATGTAACACTACAGTCATAAATAATCTGGTACCACTTATGGTGAAGCAAAGGGTTTGGGGTAGGGAAGGGTTGGGACAAAAGAGTTTTCACAGAGTTAAGTAAATGTCTAAAGAGGACAATTCTGCATGAAGGAAGTTCTTGCCAAGGAAGTTCCCCAGGCAACCCTGTTCCATGTGATGGGCCAGATCCACACTGTAGATTCCTTGTCACATGGTGTTGAAATAGCCTGCTAACAGCTCAGCCTCTACTATCTGACTGTAAACCCTGTCAGTCCCGGGTCGCTGGCTCATTGAGCGTGAAGTTGTTGTATAATAGTAATAATGCCTCGTGGGTGAATGGACAGGCTTCAGACTCAAACTCATGGCTATGGCTGCCCACTATTGCCTGGATTCTCTTTCAATTCACTTGAGGCCTAAAGGAAGCTAAGACTATTTGCTAACAAAGGATGCAAACGACCATGCTAGAAGAAACAGTATTTCCTCAAGTGGGCAAACAGGCAAACCACAGAGAACTGTGAAGCTGTGTGCCAGCTCCATCCAGCTTATTGCCCTGGCCCAATAAGAGTCCATATTCATGTGACTGAGACCTTGTGATATTCTCTAGTCTTCCTGTCCTCTCCTCAGCTGCTAGATCTGCAGGAGGAAGGAGAGCAGAATGTGTGGGAAAGGTCAGCTCTGGATGTGTCCAGGGACAGAGGATCATTAATTGATGATTCTTCGGAGGAAGAAAATGGCTTTATGACCACATGTTTACATGAGCCATGTCAACACTTCCTCTTTGTCATAGCTAGTCACTCACTGATTTATCCTATGAAGTAGTTAGCATCATTCACTCACTCACTCATTCATTCATTCATTCAACAAACATGAGGGGATTTCTATAAGCAGTATATGTAAAGGTATATTAGGGAACATGAAGCACATTGCCGACTCTAAACCTGTACTCAGAGAACTTATTATTTATAAGATAGTTTATTTGATAAACACATAATAGATTTTAAAAAGGCAAGAAATAAAATAGAAGTTTAAAATAATCACAAGACCATGGGAGACCCAGAGAAAAGATCAAAGCTATGGGAAGGTAGTGAATCTAAGCGATGGAGGGGCTTTAGAAGTAGTTTCAAATACCAGCGCTACCATATGCTAAGTCTATGATTTGTCTTTCACTTCTTCATTTATTAGATTATAGGACCCTAATAAGCAAAAACACGTTAGATTAAGGAACCTAAATAAGAATAATAGGCACAGAGCTCTTAACCCAGAACCTGACACATAGCCACCCAGTGCTTTTCAGCTCAGGGTCACAGTCTGACATACATGCTGTGCCCTTGAGAGCCACGAGCACCCAGGTAGGGTAGACAGGGCTAGGAAGCTGTGAACATGAAATTCACTTTGGCTCACATTATGCAAGCAAGAAATGTATTAGGGAAAGCATAGGATGCTCACAGAATGAAAAACAGCCGGAAGAGCAGAGCCTAGCCCTGAACTGGCTAACGGCAGTGACTCAGGATGGATACTCTATTTGGGGACCACTTCAGGTAGAACAGTCCAGTGTATGGTCATTCTTGATTTCTCCACCCAGGAGGCTCTGGGCAGCTGTCACTCACTGAATATTTATGTCCCCTCCCTAAAACTAATTGTTTGAAATCTAACCTCCAACGCGACAGAAAGCAATTAGGTCATGAAGAGTTTCACAGATGACTCTTCCATTGTCAGACAAAGATATGAGAGATCAGTAGTCTACAGCCTGGCAGAAGATCGTCCCCAGAGCTGAACTGAGCTGGTCCCCTGATCTGATCCTTCCAGCCTTTACAACTAATAAATACGCTTCTGTGGATATGCTGTTCAGCCTGTGGTTGGTTGCTATAGCATCCTGAACTAAGACAGTGGCCTCAGTTGGCCTTATGCTGATGCTTCAGTTAGAGGAGGGGGAACGTTTTCACCACCACACCTCCACATGGTATGGTGTAATTCCCCATGGGGAAATGAAGCAATTCCATTTGTACTGCTAAGCAATGCTAGGCAGACTACAGTCAACAACCACTCACAGCACAGTGCCCATTGTAGAACTATGTAGTGACCATCCATATTTGGGACATGGGTAAGCATGGTTTTTAAAAGCTTGACAGAAATTTCAGAGATGCACCGAAAGCTGAGAATTATTAGGAAAGCATAAAAAAGATGGAGAAATTTTGTTAGCTCTAAGATGAAGAGAGAAGGTGGGTACAGCAAAACAAGACTTCTTTTGAGAGCTGAGGTCTGTGATGGTAACTGCATGGGGTTGTGACACTTTGACCTCCATCCTGGAGAGGGAGGTCCACAGCACTCACAAAGATGCTGGGACATGAACAAGGTTCCAAAATGACCTTGAGCTTTTCCCCTGATGACTACTTTGGTCTTTGTGGCACCTACTGCTCCAAGGTCTGAAGTAAGAGAGTGACTGCAGAGAGGAGGGTCCCCAGGATAAGTGGCATCTCTTCATTGGAGAACATCCAATCAGTAGCTACTCAGATTGTGAAGAGAAGTCCTGTGAGTCTCCAGAGGGATGTTCCAGCCTCTGACTTTGGGATCAACTTCTTCTGAAGGAGGATTGGATTGGGTATCTGCCAGGTAACCCGTGGGAGCAACCTGCACTTTGTGAACTTTTCTGTGGAGTTGTGGGGTGGGGGTGGAAAAGTGAGCAGTAGTCTGGCAGCCTGCCATGCACTATGGGATCATGGAATGTGCCTGACCAGCTCTGGGAGAGTGCCCAGCTTCACCAGGGGTCTTTGGAGGACTAAACATTGCCCAAGAGATTTTTCTTCAGGCTCATTAATCCTAATGACAAGCTTCAAAATCGAAAAAAAAAAAAAAAGATTGCTGTTTGCCAGATCACAAGTATCTACAGTCTGACATTAACAAACTGAATTTAGCTTTTCTGTATATAATTGGCACCCAAATATAGCTAAAGTGAGCAGAAGAGAGAGAGAGAGAGAGAGAGAGAGAGAGAGAGAGAGAGAGAGAGAGAGAGAGAGAGAGAGAATGAATATTCTTGGCTTCCTCTCCAGTTCAGAAATTGTACCATGCCATGTATTGCTTGTATTACCCTAGAGTGTGAGCTTGCAGAGGGTTTCTCTGCAGTTAGCCCATCCCCCACAAAATCTGCTCTAGCTACAGAGCAGATCAACAGTGAGCTCTTCTGCCCAACTGAACCTGCCATCCTGGAAAGGATATGTTCATGAAGGGTGTTGGAGGCATTTCTCTCTCTCTTCTTATGGCCCCTCTGTAGCCCTCCATCAGAACTTTATACCTAATCTCCCACTCAGAATCAAAGAAATTTGTCTTGGATATTAAAAGACAAAATAACCAGGTCACCATTTCCGGGATTTTTGCGTCTTAATTATGCTAGCTGCTGGGGTATGCTCGTTTGGGCCCAGAATTTGTCACTATTTCCAGCTAATGGTAGTGAAAAGTCAAGGCAGGCACTGGCTTCTTCCTTAAGCAAGGGCAGCCGGGGCTAAGATGGGGAGTATGGCACCAAGGTCAGCACCTCTATCTTGCTGTTCCAACCATCCTCAAAATGTGGCCCCTGGTGGGTTTAGGAAGTCGACCTCAGAATTCATGAAAGGGAGGAAAGTGCTAATCTCGGCTCTTCTGTGACAGGGTGGAAGTGTGGCGCACTGAAAGTGGCCTCTTTCCACATTCTAGAGCTTTGTCAAAGGACCACATCAACTTGTAAGAATCTGGAAATGGAGTCTTGCTTAGGCAGTGTGCACCCAAGCAACACTGTTATCATAGTACAGGGTGACAGCCTGAGGCTGCGCTGCGATGGAACAGTACCCCACCCCCTCCATCACCCCCACCACCCTGCTGCAATGGAACAACACCTCCCCCCACCCCCCAACTCATACTCTTACTGTTTCTCTTGATTTCGGCTATTCTTGTATCTTTCCATAAGAATATGTCTCTTTCCTCTACAGGCAATCTATGAACCCTCTTTTCCTGTTCTTAGCTGCCAGATTAGGGGCCAGGGGCTTTTCTGGTGCTTTCTCCATCTTTCCCCATGCTCTCCTTGGCTCCCCAAATCTCGATTTTCTGCTTAGGATCTCCCACCCCTGTCCTCTCCTTTCCTGCTGTGCCACCCTTGTCTAAGATCAGGCTTTCCACATTTTATCTCACCCCCTCATTTATTCATTTATGCAAAAAAACCCATATCGAGCAGTTTTTCTGTAGTAAATAATAATGTAATACTGGAAACAAAAGAGAAATATCCAGTCCTTTCATCGGCCCAGTAACAGGGAACAGAAAAGCAAACCATTTTAAAATATCATTGTAGTCTGAATATGAATTATCTTACAGGAAAGGCTCATGTGTTGAAGGCTTAGTCTACATTTAGTGGTGCTATTGAGGGGTGATTGGGTTATGAGGACGCTAAGCCAACAGATTTTGCTATTGATGAATTTATACTGAGTAGCCTCTTGGGGAGTAAGACTTGATTAGAGAAAGTAGGTCGTAGTGTGTATGGTGTTGCTGGTCCATCCTGTACCTTCCTGTTTTCTGCTTCCTCATCATGATCAACTATGCTCTGCTCTACTCCCTGATCCTGTGATGTTTTGCCTTGCCAGACCATTAGCAATGGAGTCAGCCAACCCCCAGACTAAGACTTCCAAAACTGTAAGCCACAGTAAATTGAACTTTATTCAAATTGTTGGTCATAGTAGCTAGAAATTAGCTAGCAATTTTGGAGTTTATGCACAAGCAGCTGAGACCAGCTGATTCTTCACCAGATAGCCAAACCATCTAGCTCCTATGTATTTTCTTCACTCCCTCTGTCTTTGTCTATCTCTGTCTGTCTGTCTGTCTGTCTGTCTGTCTGTCTGTCTGTGTCTATCTCTACTCTCTGACTCTATGTGATACACATACACACACACACACACACACACACACACACACACACACACACGCCTGATCTTATTAGTATTTCCTGTTTAACAGCAACTAATACCTGTTCCTTCCCTCACTGAAACCCAAAACCAGTATAAAGGAGGCACGGTTGTGGGATGAGCACCAACAAATTATCACATGCATAGCTTGATCTGCTCACTATAGAGTTGTTCTTTCCCCCTTTTGGGGCAGAAAACAATTGAGTGGAGTAATATTTTAGCATCCTGCACAATATCCAGGTATCTCCCTCCTAATGATAAAGTGGTGTTGAGCATCACTTAAACAAAATCTCTCCTTGGTGACTACAAAATGTCAATCACTATTATTTTGTTTATATCTATTTTGTCCAAACCTTATGAATCCTCTCCTTCTTTCCATGTTAATAAGGTGCCTTCCGTAAAGAAGAGCCTTCCTATACTGACTAGAACTTTGCAGTGACCCTAGGTTCCAGGTAATATGGCAGCATATGAAACTTCCCCAGACTTGGTGGTGTAGGATAAGAATGTTGTTACATTTGTGAATATTGTAGGTAAAAAATTCAGACAGCACAGTGGGATGCCATGTCTCTGTTCTGTGGCATCTGGTCCTCAGCTAGAAATAACTGAAGGTTGCAATGACTTAGCAACTGCATGCTTGGACAATCTGCAAGCTTCTTCACTTATAGGTCTGTTGGCCAGAGTGACTTGAGCACACGGCTGCTGGATTGATGAGCTGAGCTCCTGCCTATAGTCTAGCCACATGGCATGGGCCTCCTCACAATGCCATGGCCACATTTAGAAGCTCAGGGCTGTAGAATTGATGTTCCAGTTGAACTGGCAGGGGTGAGTTGCTTTTAATGGTCTAGTCTCCATAAATCATGGAAGAATAGCTTTTGACTATTGGCCAAAAGAGTCACACCCTGCTTAGATTCAGTGAGGTGGCACAGAAACACTTTTAATGGAAGGTTAACAGCTACAGTGTAGTACAGCACTTGCTATAGGAAGAACTACACTCATCTTTGGAAACTACTGTCTTCCAAAACCTGAAGCACAGTTCCTATAGAAAAGGAGTAGAAACGCCCAATTCTTTCAATCTAATTATCACTATTTGAAGAATCAAAGAAGCAGATACCTCAACTTGTTAGGAAGTAAGACACTTCTCTGAATGGGGAGTGTGAGACTTTCCCTCTTCTGATTCCCATATTGACACACCAACTTAAACCATTCCGTGTACTAATAGATCTCCCTGATGGGGCTCACACAGGAATGACCAAAAGCTGGCTGCTGTGTTTCTGATAGCATCCTTCGCTGGCCTTTGGTAGTCTCCAGGCTCTCCAGTATAAGATGTGTTAGATGGCACACTCGATTGCAGTTCCTGGAATTACACATTTCTCCTAGGAACTCCCATTCTTTTCAGTGTTTAGAAATAAATATTTAATAATTAGAGAATAACATTTAGAACCCACACCAAGACACTGAGGATGTTCATTAATACAAAGTTGGCATTGCTTCAAGGGGTTTTCAATGGAAAGAGATAAGAACTCTTCTTTAAAATAATGTATCTATATGTGTGTGTTTAAAATTCTCAGCTCATGCTTCCCTCTGTAATTAAAATTTAAATATTATAAAATATTTATATAGCTTTTATTGCATAATTTTTTTCATTACATTAACTATAATCCAAATATTACACCAGAAAACTCACTTAGGCAACAAACATTCATTCAAAATTATGTTTCAAACAACCCTAACAGATCATAATGATATAAATAAATTTCAATATTCTTTTACTGTTTTTTTATAATGCTTGTTCTTTTACATTTTATCCTTAAGCTACGTTACACTAAGCTATGACCAGTGTTCAAAACATACTCAGATGAATCCTGTTACCTTTTTATCTCTTGCCCTGTTTCTTCTCATCCATAGAATCTATTTTTATCCTGTTTTGACTTCAGGCTCCAGAGTTTCCTTGTGCAAATATCAGCAACTATGTCTCTCTATAAAAGTAACACAACATTTAACTTTCTTCTGTGTCTTTACTTTGTTCAGGTATTCTGATCAGTCCACAGAATGGAGCACCCACTCTTCTATTTCACATGGCTGTGGTACGCCACAGTGCAGTCCCTGGACAATGGAGATGCTAGTTGGCCCCAGTCTCTTTATGACAAGCACTATGTTGTGTGTACCACTGTGTCTGTAGAACAGATTTCTCAAGGTAGGCTTGCCAGAACCCAAGGTCAGTGGGTTCACAGTCTGGGTACTGCTATCCCTCCTGAGGGGTTCTGCTGTTGGCATCCTTACAGGGAATGAGGACAAGGCAAGCCCCCATAGGCTCAGCACTGAAGCCCAACATGGAACTTTTGGACTTTTGCCAGTGTAGTAGGTGGGAAAGGGCACCCCGGGGTACTACTGTGCATTTCTCTAGTTGCGGGTGTGTTTGAGTAACTTCAGTATGTTTAACACTATTTTCTTTTTCTTTCATGAGCTCTGTCTGTTCATCCCTTTGGTTATACTTTACTAGACTATAGGTACTTTACGTTCCCCAGTATCTTGAGTGGATTTATTGCTTGTTTATTACATAATATTTTCCCTTTATTTAATGTATTTTTAGTTTTGGTTATGAGCCTACCCTTTAACATCTGAGCCTTCTCTCCAGCCCTATTTAATGTATTTTTAGCTGTATGTTTGTTTTTTATTTTCACAGTGCGGTGTTAAACTCCATGCCTCACATACACTAGACAAATGCTCGACCATTAAATCATGCCTTTTCCTTTTATTTCATCAATTTCCTCCCTTTTACTGATTCTGGGTTTAAATGAGCTCTTAGTAAGATTTTGCCCATTGTCAGATAATAGGAGTCCTTGCATACTTCTTTCAGTATTTGTACTTATGAATTATTTGATTACTCCCAGATAGCTAGAACATTCTCTACAGCAAGCTACATGTTTATTAACATCCCGGGCTTGAAGCTCTTCCTTACCCCGAGGTTCACAAGTTCTGCTTAGGGTAGCAGACCACTGGAGATGGAGGTTAAGAAGAACAATGATGTTGGCCACCCAGACGCCCCAGGACTCCCATCAACCAAGGGGTACACATGGATCCAGCCAAAAATGTGGCAGAGGAATGCCTTGTTGGGCATCAGTGGGAGGAGTGGTCCTTGGTCCGGTGAAGGCTCAATAGATGCCCCAACAAAGGGAAATTGAGGGGCAGGAGGTGGGAGTGGGTCGGGTGGAGGGGCATATACTTGGAGGCAGGGGTGGGAGGAGGGGTTGGGGATTTCTAGGGAGGGGGGAAACGGGAAAGGTTTTAGCATTTGAAATGTAAATGAAGATTATATTCAATTAAAAAAAAAGATGGACAGGCTTTGGGTCTGCCTAATTTCTATGTGTGATTTTTTTTATTGGCAAGTTCTGTATAATAAAGTTTTAATACAATTTTAAAAATCAAATAAAAAAGTTTAATCATCTTTACAAATTTAAAAACACTTAGGCAGGCTTAATTCAAAACAAATTCTGAGCTTCTAATATGGACAATACATTACACCTGCTTGTCCCTGTTGGTAACGTGGAGCACAGAAACTCCGTGGAGCAAAAACACATGTGAGATAGAACATCACTGTATCTTTCTAGCCTCCATAACTCTTTACTAGGTCATTTCCTAGTGGAGGGGCAAGGAAGTGTTCTTCCTCTCTGTGTACCTGGTGTGCGCCCCCTGCCGGGAGCTCTTTGACAGTCACTGGGTTAGAACAGAGTGAAGGAGACAGAAAACTCAGAGAAGGGTCAAGCATGGCGTCAGGGGCAAGATCGCCGCAGGCCTTGTGGACGAGCACTGTGGGGTTTGCTGCTAGAATGCCGGCTTCTCAGATGCGGCAGCAGAGCGACCATCTGTCTAACCGAGGTAAGATGACTGTAGTTGCCACATGCTGAGCTGTCTGAAGAGGGACAGTGGTGGCACTTTTAAGAGACTATCTCAGGGTTCCGTGTGCTCAGTTCCCTACACAAATCAGGTTTAAAACATGCTGCTCCACTTCGCTTTTCCTGCTTTCAGAGTCTACTCGTTTATCCACATCTCGGGCTTCAGCTGTGCGCTGGGTCCTCTTTATAAACAGGAGAGAGAGGAGTCTTTGCTTCATAGACTCAGGTTTTGGAAACAAGGAAGATGAACTAGCCAACTAACCAACCAACCAACCAATTAACTAACTGACTAACTAACTGCATGTCAGGGAAGTGTAAGTATTAAAACCAGAATTCAATAAGAGATCAGTATGTAGGGGAATAATAACTGTCAGAGGATCACACAAATTATGTGAGATAATTAGGGGATTCTCACTGACTATGGGGCAAGTAAATTCGTAAAGAATTCGAGGGGCCTGCCGGACTATGCAGCCCCATTTCTTTCTTCTTTTTTTTATTTTTTTTATTGAATATGTTCTTCATTTACATTTCAAATATTATACCCTATCCCGGTTTCCCCCCTCCCAGAAAACCCCCAACCCATCCTCCCACCCTCTGCCTCCAAGATGCCCCTCCGCCCAACCCACTCCCTCCTACCCCCCACCTCGATTTTCACACACTGGGGTGTCTATCGAGCCTTCATAGGACCAAGGACCTCTCCTCCCACCGATGCCCAACAAGGTATTCCTCCGCCACAATTGCCGCTGTGCACCCCTTGGTTGATTGGCTTAGTCCCTGGGAGCCCTGGGGGAGGAGGGGGACATCATTGTTCTTCCCATGGGGCTGCAAATCCCTTCAGCTCCTCCAGTCCTCCCTCCAACTCCTTCATTGGGGACCCTGCGCTCAGTCCAATGGTTGGCTGCTAGCATCTGCCTCTGTATCTGTAAGGCTCTGGCAGGGCCCCCCAGGAGACAGCCATAACAGGCTTCTTTCAGCAAGCACTTCTTGTCATCCATGATAATGTCAGGGTTTGGTGACTGTTTACAGGATGAATCCCCAGGTAGGACAGTCTCTGGGTGGTCTTTCCTTTAGTCTCTGCTCCACACTTTGTCTCCATAATTGGTCCTGTGAGTATTTTGTTCCCTTTCTCAGAAAAACCGAAGCACCCACACTTTGGTCTTCCTTCTTCTTGAGCTTCGTGTGGTCTGTGAGTTGTATCTTGTTTATTCTGAGCTTTTGGGCTAATATCCACTTATCAGTGAGTTCATACCTTGTGTGTTCTTTTGTGATTGGGTTACCGCACTCAGGATGACACTTTCTAGTTCCATCCATTTGCCTCAGAATTTCATGAATTCATTGTTTTTAATAGCCACTGGGCCATCTCTCCAGCCCCTCACCCCTTTTTCTTATTTAGGAAATACGGCCAGTCTGACCTGTCATGAACACATGCAGCAGATCAAGCCCCTGCTATTGTGAGAGCTGAGGATACAAATGCAAAGAAGCCATGTTTTCTACCTTTGCAAAAGTTAAGGTTCCGGCAAGGAGAAAAATATGATTCAGTAATGACTGAAATGGTGTACTATCAGAGTCGCCGTCTTTAAAGTGAAAGGCACAGTTCTATGATAGCACATAGCAGAGAAGCTGTGCTGCACACAAAGCCAGGAAAGACTTTCTCGGCAAAGGCTTAGGCAAGAATTAAGTCAAAATGGGTGGTGGAGAACCATCTTTTCTAGATGGAGCAGACCAGAAAGCCTGTCTGGCGGGAAAGAGCCTGCCCCCAAGAGTTGGAAGCCTGGTGTCAGGCAGAGTTTCTGGGCTTAAAATACAGAGTGTGGAAGTCATTGATATGCAAGGTGGGTTTTGCTTTGAAAGTGCCCTGTCTGTGGGCATCTTTCAGTGTCTTCCAGTCAGGTCATTCTCGGGGCCTGGCCTCCATTGGGTCAGTATCTGAGCTCCAAATTGCAGGGTTGCTGGAAGAGGAACAGAAGCGAGTAGTGATGGAACTCCTGTCACATAGTTCGACAGGAGCAGCAGACTGAGTCCCTGCCTCCCAAGGGAGAGGGCACTCCTTAACACCAACCACTTCTAGTTTGTCCTGGGAGTCCCGTGAGACTAGAAGACACTCCTGGCAGCCAGATCCAGGATGATTTTATTTATTTTTTGCTATCACATGGTAGACTCATGAAATTTTAAGTTATTATTATGATGTAACATTATTATTCTACTACCCACAGTTGGCTTGATCAAGAAATATTTGGGTCAGCCGGGCGGTGGTGGTGCACGCCTTTAATCCCAGCACTTGGGAGGCAGAGGCAGGCGGATTTCTGAGTTCGAGGCCAGCCTGGTCTACAGAGTGAGTTCCAGGACAGCCAGGGCTACACAGAGAAACCCTGCCTCGAAAAACCAAAAAAAAAAAAAAAAAAAAAAAAAAAAAAAAATAAATATTTGGGTCCTATTTTTTAAACCAAAACCGTGTTTTTCTTTGTTTTAAGCATGTATAACGTGTCAGTTCATGAATGTTGTCTCGTATAAACCAAATTGGCTTCAATGTGAGGTACTCATACAGTGTTCCCAGATCTCTCCTGACCACTGCTTTATCTTTATAACCATTTTTTTTGTACAAGTTACTGAGTCAGCATTTTCTTTCTCATAAAGTGACAGCAGTTCAAGCTGACTTAGCAAAAGTTGGTACGAACCATGATGGCTTATGTGACCTGTAAGCCTGGGGAGCAGAGGTGGGGGAACCTGACTTTTGATCAAAGCTGGATCAAGTAATGCCATCTGATATCCCTCCTTTCTGTGTCTCAGCTCAGTATTTCTCTGCACTGACTTCATTCTATGATCTCCCTCATGATGATAAAAAAGAAATTCCTTCTAGAATATGCTCATTTTTCTGAACTCTGATTGGTCCTGTAGGATAACATACCCATTCCCAACCAGTCAGTCTATCTATCTATATTTATAATATATAAATTATATATAATTATATGTATTTATACTATATTATATAATCATATAATTAAATATATATTATTTTAATCATCTATTTATATATAAAAGTATATAATTTATATTATATTATAATTTTATAATATATATTTATAATATAATATATAAACATATACAAATACATTTATAATATATGAATATAATATATATTATATAAAAACATAAATGTGTTCAAGTATCTGCCACACATTGAATGCTTTGGTCATGTTACCCATATCATCATAATATCGTCACCAGGGTCAGCAAAACTGATCCAAGAACTTAAACTCTAAAAGAAGATGGAAAAAAACCCAGCTCATTTCATGTTACTGTACAAGCCCATGAATATGTCTTTCTCAGAGAGCTGTTTCCCTGGAGACTGCTTTTACTAGTGGAGTCTCAAAGAATTTACCACTGTTGCACGGTTAAGGATCATTTTTTAAGGACTTTTTTTCTGGTCAGAAATTGAATTGGGGGATATCAAAAAGGACCTCTTCTTATTTAGTGAAGATGAATGGCATTCTCTGCATTCACACAGTCATAGGTCAGCCTTCAGAAAGACCTTGCATGCAGCCAGCCCTCATCCTGATTAGTCATGGCAGTTAAAATGCAGAGGGAGACAAGCATCCTTTGTGAACTTCCACATTGTCGTTCTTCCTCTCAGAGCTTGGCACAACTATATCAGCTTTGAAATGTATAAATCTAATTAGAGTGTGTCTGGCTTTCGAGAGAGTGGAGGGGAGGTCAGGCTTCTGAGCATGGTGTTCTCACTGGATGCTCTTTACCCAAACTCGTGTCTTCTTAATCACCTTAAGTCCTGGGTCGTAGGGGTGGCTGACCTACACTGTGACTTAAAACTCCAGAGAAAGTTGGAAAACAAATTAATTAGGAAAGAAAACCCAGACCTAGACACAGTTACCTCCTCAGGGCTGATTTCTCCAAAGACATGCTTTGGTAATGTTCTTGATAGGACATGGCGGTGGCCACAGTGGTCCTTGTCGACATTTTCTGCTATGAAATAATGAGAAAGCTCATATTCAAAATGTGAAATGAGTGGGAGCATCCTGTAGAGCTGACCACCACTTACCTTTCAAATTCTGACTGTAAGTATGTGCATCACAATAACCTCACAGCATTTTCCTAAAAAGACCTATGGAAACAACTTCCAGAAGTAAGAACCTGTGAGCCAATGAAATGGCACAGTGGGTAAGGGCTCTTTCCACCAAGCCTGATGACCTGAGTTCAATCCCCAGGAACCACATGATTAAAGGAGAGAACCAACTCTCTCAAGATGTCCTCTGGCATTCACACATGCACTGTGGCATGCTCGTGCATGAGTGAACACAAAGGCACGTACGCGCGCACACACAAACGCACACACACACACACACACATGCACACACACACACATGCACACACACACATGCACACACACACACATGCACACACACATGCACACACACACACGCACACACACACACACACACATACACACACACGCGTGCGCGCGCGCACATACACACAAAGAGGTATTTTTCTGATTACTGAGTATCCTGAGGGAGAGCAGCATAACCCTAATTACAGATTCATCTCTGTGCCCCTCCTTAGCAGCTTCAGAGTGATGGGGACAGAGGAAGCCAGGCTGCTTGAACCCAAGGCTCTCTTGGTCTTTCTGGCTGGACACCAGATACATGAATGGGCAAACTCAGAGGTGAGTCACAGTGGTCCATGCCCAGGGAAGCAGAACTGGGTTGTCTCTTCCCAGGCCAGGTGACAGATTTGGGAACATAATAAATTCTTTCATCAGTTTATCCCTTTGGCTTTGGGGTGGTTTGTTCACAGCAATGGCATATGAACAGAAGATGGCAATGAACGCTCTAGTAGGTTATGGAGCAGTGAGAGATTATTGTGAAAATACCTTCGAATGCAAATCTCCAGGCACTGGACAGATCCAGTTAACAGAGAACACTCAAAGATGCCGCAATGCAGACTGCGTGTGTATCTTTATTTTCCAAGCCCGATGCCATGTAGGCCCTTGACTGCTATGTCTGTGGTTTCTCACAAGCTCTTGACATGGTTTCAAAAGTTGAGGACAGGCCATATTCATTCCATTTTAAAAGTATGATATACTTTAATATTTTGTAATAAAAAAAGAATCTCTTCATTTTGAAATTGGGCGACTCATGCATAATTCAAGGATTTATAGGAACTAGATTCCTGGGGAAACTTGGATGGCACAATCCAATGACGAGATGCACACATAAGGACATGAGTAACTTCCAGCTCCATTAGCATCTCTGTGACTCTGACATTCTTCCTGAGATGACATCAAGCGTCCAAAGGCTGCTGCTGCACATTTGAGCTCTTGGCTGGTGAGGCCATTCTGACTGGGTGGAAGTCAACTTCCTTGGAGCATCTCCCATTACCTTTGGGATTCTGTGTTTCTTCATCTTTCCTACCAAGAGATCTTCTTCCTCTGCTATTCGTGTCGATGGAGTTAAGAAGCATTTTTTTCCTGATCTTTGCCCCTTCCCAGTCCTCTTCTCACCAGGTCTCAAGAGTTCTTCTGGGAGTCATTGTTTTCTCTGGTCAGTGCCTTTTGGGGCTCTCTTACTGTAAACAATAACATCAATCAGAACAACCAGGATTAGTACAGTAAATTGCAGTCAGCAGAGGACTTCCACAGATCTGTTCTTATCCAAGCTTCATATGAAATATAGTATTTTTATTCTAATACGGTCATTATTACCATTTTAGATTTACATAAGAGGAACCAGGCTCTTAGGGAAAAGTCACATGTCTGAGATCAATGAACCCGGGGTGGAGGAGCCTGGGAGCACAGGCAGGTATTCTGAGACAGACCCTGTCCTCTTCCAGTTCTGTCAGGCCCTGTCCTTGTGGGGAGACAGAGTGGCTCCTTTCCTTCAAGCACAAGTAATTATCATAATGATTGTTGTCATTGTTCACCAGCACGGGTTCATTCAATGGCCTTCATTTTCTTTTCCCTGAAAATAATTTACTATTCATAGAGTAGGATGATGTAATGGGAACCTGCGGAGAATAATTGTGTTATTTTAAGCCTCAGTTTACCCATTAGTTTTTGGCTTTATGCTTGAAATATAAGAAGACAGCTACTGTAATTATAATGATATAATAAATACTTCATTGTTTTAATAGACAACGATGAAGCTTTATAGAGTCTGGTATTTAGCAGCTTAATAGGTACTTCAATACAAACTAATTCATTTGAATCTCACAATTGTCCAGTAACACTGAGCAGGTCATACGCCTATTTCATGGAATATGTAGCTGACCTTCAGAGATGTCAGGTACCTAGTCCCTACTCCTCACAAAAGGAAAGGTATGCTGAGATTTGTCCTCATAATTTCAGAATTGTTCTGTTCATTTCCCAGTACCTCTGCATGGTGGGAGATGGACGGCTGCACATAATGCCCAGATGCACTGAGTCAAGGCGGTTGGGCCCAAGGCATTTACAGTTCTAACAAGCCCCTGGCTTGTGCATGCTATTTCTAGCTTGTGAGTATCATTTTGCGTAGGTTTGGGGGACGGCAGGGCATTCCCATAAAGTTCTGGTTTCATTATCTCAGAAAGGGTTGGTGGGGTACCTACCTCACAGGCTAACAACAGGGAAGGCAATATGCCAGTCATTAAAATTCACCTCAGGCTACTGATGTTATTGCTCACTGTTGATAATGCACAATGTAAAATATGCTTGTAAGCTGAAAGAATTAAGTCAGAGAGCTCCTGGCCCAGCTCCAGGGGCAGCCATTCACGTAACATCCCATGGCTTTGTTTCTCATAGATTCGTGTGACATGGCAGATTAGGCTAAACAAGAATCCACACTGCTGCACTCTAGAGTAACTAGAGTTACTAGAATAGGCTTCCATCCAACCAAGTGTCTCACCTCCTCGACTATAAGCACCACCATTCTTATGGGTGAGCTCTGACTGTGGCAACTTCACCCTCCTCACTGGGAAGTGTTACCAAAGGGTGAGCAGAGAGGGAAGAGAGGTGCCTCATGTCCCGACCTCACCCCTCTGCCCTGCTGGGTTTGACTGTTTCCACGTGCCCTTGGATTCAAAGTCGGGATGAGGTATGTGAGTTGCTACTCTTGCTTACTGTAATTCAGAGCTGGCTGGGAAACTTGACAGTGCCAGCAATTGGCAGTGAGGGGTGAAGGAGGTTGAATTGAGGGATTACAAAAACCACATTTGCTAGTTGGCCTCTGAGTGAGAAGAGATATACCCCATAGGGATTCATTTATTCTTGACCCCTGGGTCAGAGAGTGTCGGATTTAAGTCTAGGCAGTCTCCATCATGATGATGATCATGATCATCATCATCATCATCATCATCATCTATACTGTATAACTTTCCTTCCTTGAACCACAAGGTTTTTTTGTTTGTTTGTTTTTCTGTAAAAATATTATTGCTGTCCCAGTGCTAGGGGCTGAAGACATGGATCCTAGGTACAGCATGAAAAATCTGAGGTTAGATCCCTAACACCCATATTTAAAACAAACAATGAACCAACTAAACAACAACCACAACAAAAATGGCTGTAGCTGTAATCCCAGCACTAAGGAGAGGGATGTAGGCACATTCCTGGAGCTCACTGGCCAGTTAGCCCAAGGAAAGCAGTGAAATCCAGGTTCAGTGAGAGACTTTTAAAAATCAAGGTGGGAAGTCATCAAGGAAGACACCCAAGATCGGCCTCTGGCCTCCACATTCACGTTCACAGATATCACACGGACGCATTTGCTCACAGAGGTACACAACATTCAGACACATGCATACAACACACACATAAATAATGACATGCAGTGCCCAGAAACCAAGTAAACAGAAGCCCTTTTAATGTTAAGATGATTCCAGAGGGATTTATTGTGCATGTGATATAAGCCAACCATTATCCTAGGCACTGGGCATGGAACTTGCACTGAAGAAGGCAACGTGGGGAACTCCAGTAGGCAAGGCACAGATTCCGGGTGCCATCTCAATGCTTGTACAAGCGATGGTGTAACTGGGGGAAATTGGCAGGATGGGAAGACTATTTCCCTACAGTCCACAGCCTCCCGATTTCCCTCCCTGTCCTTTCACGAACCTTCTTAGTCCTCAGGAGCAAATTCAGAAGTCCCCAGATTAGGTCAACATTCCCTGAGCACCCCAGTCTGTTGACTGGCTGAGACCAGCTGAGACTGCTAGCTAACTGAAACAGCCAGGGATGGTGGCTTCGCTCTCCAGCCAGCACCCTTCGTCCACCCAAGGCTTTGCTCAGGTTTGGAAAGTTACAGGCTGACATGCTCTAGAGGTTTGCTTGACTTTTTTTCTTTCTCTCTCAAATGTTTCATTTCTTTCCTTTTAGGATCTGTGCCCTAGTTGTTCTGGGAAACTTGTGACCTCTCTGTGTTTTTAATTAGAAGATGTCATTTTTCCATGGCAACCTATCCTGATGTCCTAAATAGAAAAACTGTAAAATCAGTTTCCCTGCGATGGGTGCAGCGGTTGGATTAGCACTACCCGAGGAGCGTTGGTGCCCCAGCCGGATGTCACTAGCTCTAGTGATGGATTCTCCAAGTTCAGGAAGACGATCGGGTCTCCTGGAAAAACGGATCTGCACTCGGATCTGCACTGGGTACAGTGGGCTCACAGAATCCAGTGCTTCATGACTGTGTGGAAGTATCTGCGTTTCTGACTGGCATGGGAGCCACACTATGTCAGCTATGAACTCTGATGTCTCCAGGGCGCATGGCCAATAGGTGATAACTTACAGAAGCCACAAAAAACATTGATGGGAAACAGTTGAAACTAACACAGACTCCATGGTGACAGGATTTGTACTGACCCTTTCACCCTAAGGCCCTCCCTCCTGAAGGGATAAATGTCTTCAGGGAATGATGGCGGAAACAGAGAAAAATGCCCCACCCTTAGTTAAACGATTTGGCAGAAAGTGATTGACTTAAGAAAGAATGCCCTGAGTTTTGTAATTCTGGTTTTTCTTCCTTTTTTTTTTTTTCAGCATCATTTCCATTCAGCAAGGCAGGCATGCTGATAAAGGAAAGTCATTCTGACCACAGGGACCACATTGATACGTTTTAAATTATATGGTTAAATGGGATGCTGGGCCCTTCCTCTGCTTGTGAATGTGAGAAACCGTGGGGCTCCTTCAGGGGACACATTGTTGAAAATCCATGAGGCCTTAGGCACCCAAAATGGCAGCTGACAATTATTTGCTGCTTGTCATTTCAGATGCTTAGCATGTCCTGGTTAAAGCCTTGCTGTGGTATCATCCAAAGCTTGCTCTCCTGCCTTCTGAGGGCCAAAGACCACGCTTCCGTGCCTTCTCTTCCGATTCACTTCTGTCGCCCTGACTTGAAGATTTTGGAACTGGAGCTGAGAAAGGCCCAGGGAGAGCATGGGCCCAGAGTCCATCTGCCAGTGCAAGCTTCCTCCTCCCTCTCCACAGAAGAGTGTCTAGAGTCAGGGCACTGGATTTCCTATACGATGTGTATTCCCTTCTTGGGTCTTCGAGGCCATTTCTTTCACCCTAGCGCACTGCCTGACAGGTTTGTCCTCACCATGCAGGTTTCAGGTTTTGATGCTTCTGAAAACGCTGCCCCTGTCCCCGGCCTGCCATTCCATGCCTCCTTTACATTCCTTCAAATTGCTTTTCACTTGCAGAAGTTTCCCTGTTTCTTCTTTGCCTGACTAGGATATCATCTCCGTGCTATGCAGGACTTCGTCTCCCTCACCCCATGCCCCTTCTACAAAGAATGATGCCTGACTCGGAGAAAGTGCTCAGCTAATCCCTGTTGAATGAGTTGGAGTATAAATGCACTGAATTTTGTTGTGAGCATCCCCTGTATTGATAACACTGCAGCAGCCACCACAGTACCACTGGTAATAGCTCCTGTTTAATTATGAAGTCTACATTAATTTAAGGCTTCTTAGCAGACAACTCTTAGCAGACAAACATTAATTATTTTTGCCCCGTGTTTTATAGAGAATTTATGTGGTATTGGTGTTATCAAGAGGCTGAGAACCATATAAGAATGCATTTATATTATCTCAAAATGCAAAGTGTGAAGTTTTTCGTTATTGAAAGAAAAGATAGACAGTCGATACCCAAAAGTCCCCAAGTCTCCTGATGCCTCTGTTTCCTTCTCACCTAAAAAGAATTTGAAGCATCACAAGAAGTGTGAATGTAGAAGGACTGGACTCTTGGAATCAGTTTTATCTAGTACAGATGCCACCAGGGACAGAGGCCAGGCACCTGTTTTGCAAATACCTGTGTTTGAATTCTGACTTTCTCCTCACCACTTTCATGAGTATGGGCAACCTCCTGGTATCCATATCTATGAAGTAGGAGGCAGCACTCTAGCCTGCCTTCTTTCTCTGCAGTGGTGCTCTGAGAAGCAGTGAGGCGGGGCTTGGGGAAGCAGCTGACAAGCTTGTCTAACTTGTACTTAGCACACAGCACAGCAAAGAGGTCTTTTCCTTCTCCATTGTTCTGCTGAAAACCATCCAGCACTTGTCTTCTCAAAGGATGTGTGATGCTTGAATGTTTAAACTCCATGTTCTCAAGTCAAGCCAAAAGCTACACAGGTCACTCGTGGCCAGATGGCTCAGTCTTTGACCTCATTAGAGAAAGGATATCTGGAAAGCCGGGAAAGCAAAACAAAACACAAAACAGACAGACCAGAAAAAAGGTCTCAAGGAAGAAAATAGAAACTTCTTTGACAAGGGGAAACATTAGTGTGTGGGAAGAGAGGATATTGCCAGAAACGCGAGGCAGGAAGAGCCTCAGCAAGGCAATATTGGGTGCCGGTAAAGAAGCCACGGGGAGCACGGTGTTTCCTTTGGTCCTTTTGGAGGATGTTATATCTGGGAGGCAAGTTCCTTCCCTAGATGCCAGTAGCACAAATCTGCAGCGATCTTGTCCTCATGTGGACACATAGGGCCGGTGGGGCAGTATCCCAGTGTCACCTGATGGGCAAACCCTACTTTTCTGAAGTTCAAAGCTCCAAAGAGCTGCAACAGTGTGATTGTCCAACAATGGCTACTGTTCTCAAAGTCATTGTTTGCACGTCTGTCCCCGATATGCCTTGCCCACTCAGCAAGGAGCACATCTTACCTTAGTACCTTGTGGGTGACTCGTGATTGTACATCAGGAAACTGCATAGCCATGGATCAATCTTCTAAGGATGTTCACAATTACAAGAGACATGTATCGGCTAACTAGATGAAATCCACTAATGAAATTGTATGCCAGTCCTCAGAGGAAAAGATTTGTTTTAAAACAAAAACAAAAAAACAAAACAAAACAATAAACAAAGAAACCAACCAAACAATCAAAAAACCCTGCCATGTGTGAGACACTAGGCCTGTACATCAGTCAGGATTCTCAAGAGGAGCAGGAGCAACAGGGAAAGCACATATGCACACATATAAATGGGCGTTATTGATTAGTTTGCCTGATTGGAGGCTGGAAAGTTCAGTCATGACCATCTGCCCCCTGCAAAGGCTGAGAACCAGGTAGTTGCTTAGTTTAAGACACTGATGCATCAGAGCAAGCAGAGATGCTGCCCAGCAGAAGGCTGAAGGGCATTCCCTGGAGAGCTACTAGTGAGAGTCTATGGAAGAGACTGGTACCTATTGGGTGACAGAAGCAGCAGGGGACACACTCACTCAGGGAGAGGGCAGCTTATTATTATGTCTGGCTGGCTCCCTCCTTCCGCTTCTCTTCCATGTGTGACCATAGCCTACTGGTTAGTGCTACCCAAATTCATGGGGCTTCTTGTCCTGTTCACTACTGTCCCACATCCTCACTCTTCTCTGGAAACACCCCAATAGAAACACCCAGGGGTATGCTTTACAGGGGCTTGGGGTCTCTCAATCCAGTGAAGTTGACAGTCAAGATGAACTATTACAGCTTCCAAGGGTGAGATGGTCTTGGTCTTCAGGCAAGAGACTGAAACAGCTTAAAACTGCCCAATAATGGAGATTATCACACTTAAAGGAAGAAACAGAAAAAAAGAAGGCCCCAAGACAGTACTGGAGAAAACGCAAGAGAACAAGGTTGGAAAAGAATGGAAAACTGACGCTGGGCAGAAGGAATAGTCTCTCTCTCTCTCTCTCTCTCTCTCTCTCTCTCTCTCTCTCTCTCTCTCTCTCGTGTGTGTGTGTGTGTGTGTGTGTGTGTGTGTGTGTGTGTGTGTGTGTGTGTGATATGGTTGGATAGTGGAAGAAAGGCCTGAGTTACACCATGAAGGGTTTTAGATTTCCAGCGAGTTTCCTCTGTGACTAGTGTGTGGATAATCTGATCGGCAGCAATGGAGTACGGGCTGAGAGCCAGGCAGGACAGAGCTGTGACAGGGACTACAGAGTAAGAGTAGGGAAATGAGCCAGAATAAGGCAGAGTTCGAAAATTAAAACCAACATGTCTTGGTGATTATTTGGTATGAAATAGAAAAGGCCCCGGCTGATCTGGTGTGTGGGAAGCAATGAGCAGTTAGGGAGGCAACTGTGACAGATGCTTATTCTTGCTTATGTAACAACTATTGGGATCTGCATGCCTATGTCTCCCCAGATGCACACATAAGGTTCCAACCTCTAAATGATGGTTTCAAGGGAGAAGACTCTTGGAAAACGATTAGGTCAGGAGAGCAGAGACTTCAGGAATGGGCCTAATTGCCTTGTAGAAGAGATTCTAGAGAGCTAGCTACCCCTGCCTATTGTATAAGGACAGTGAGCAGATGTCTGTTAATAAGGGAAGCAGACCTCCTCTCCAGACACCACATCTGTATGCAAGGATAAATTATACTGTTTATAAGCCACCCAGCTTCTACTATTCCGTTACAGGTAAAAGCCACTCCCCATGTGCCTTTTGCCTCCTATTGGGACCTCATCCTATTTCAACACAGATTGAGATCCCATATGAGGAGGATGAAGAGTCCCCTGAATAAATTATGATTTGCTTAACCTCATTTGGATGAATTGTGATTGGCCGTTTCTCTTGGCCACCTAGTCAAGTTGTAGGATGGTGTCCTTAATGAGATAGAATGACAGACTTCCCCTTGGTAAGTAAAGAGACACTCTGCCTTGAGAAACATCCTTCTCATTTCCCTTTCTTCCTTCCTGGAAGGTGGACATACCACCACATCTAACATCTCCCCTTGAAGTAGCCACCTCAGGACCATGGCATAAGGGCATGAGAACAAAGCCAACACAGTAAGAATGGTGGAGCAGAAACTGGTCCTAATAGTATCACTGAGCGTCCGACTCTATTGTTGACCTTCTTAAGGTAAAGGTGCTCTGTTCTTTTCTGTCATTTGCTCTGCATTTGATAGAATATGGGAGTGCAACAAACTCTAAAAGTAATGAGACACACCCAACAGACACTCATCTCCTGTTCTTCAGATGCTGCAGGTGAGTGTTGGAAAGGGCTAGGGCAGAGCCTTCTGAGTCAGACAGGTCACTGAACAGTGGGAAGGCTCTGCTTCTGCATCTCTTCTGGCTCTCTACATTAGCGAAATGTTGCTTTCCACTCTGGTGACTTATCCCATATCAAATAAGGTATTTCAGTGCACAGCTCCCGTGTCACTCTGGGTCTGGAATCAAATCCAGAATGGTTAAAAAAAGATGGAAATACTCTTTGGGGAGATTTTGTGTGCCATTAACACTTCTGCATCCAGCCCACTGGAGTGAACTGGTCAGACCCAAGCTCAGGACAATCTAGAAGATGCAGAGAAAAGGAGCCCAGACTCATCTTCTAAGGATGCCAGTTTCTGCCACATATGGTAAACTTCTCTGTTGTTTTTGTTAGTTGGAATTAAAAGGATTATTCATTGATCCAATGGCCTGGAGATCCAGGGACGAGTTTTTATGGATTACAGTGAGATTTTCTCTGACTGTAACATGGAAACTTTCCTAACCTACCCCATTTGATAGAGAGTGGGTGGGTCCAGGGAAAGGAAAGCCTCGTTTGGGTGATGCAGAGTGAGGGGGGCACAGGGGTGAAGTTTTACGTTGCTCACTGACCTGGCTAACTGAGAAAACTTCTCCTTACTGTTTGTATAAAGAAAAACTCAGACATCTCAATGGCCTGGAGGGACTTCTTCAAGGATGAGTGGGCTCATGACTCACAGAGCTCAAGTCTATAGATGGTAGTCACCCAAATGTTGGTTTTGAGGGAAGGGCCTTCTGGGTGTCAGATGCAAGGAGCTGTCTTTGCCTCTTCTTTCTTTCTATCCACCTCTAGCTTTGACAAACAGCTGAAACAAGTCTTGAGCAAAAATGTGTTCAACTCCCTTTCCTGGTGAAGATATTTTATGTGGACACCTAGCAACCCAGATCCCGAAATAACCTCATGTGGGAAACACTCCAAACACGGTCTGATTTCTCTCCCTTCCTCCTTATCCCCACTCTCAAGCCTTCGGATTTGGAAGCTCTGACTTTGGAGGTTTTAACAGTACAAAACCACCCCAAAAGACAACAATGAAAGGAACCGACTGGAAATTTCCTCACTACTAATTTGGCTGGGACTTGAGCTTTCTTGAAAGGTTGTCTCCATTAGGCTACCCTGCCTTCTGATCTCTTCAGCTGTTCTTTGCACTCTATGGAGTATGTGAGTTGTCACAGCTGTGGTCTCATAGTGGGTATACACAACCATGAGTAGACTGTCAGGTTTCTGCCATCTGACTGGCTAACAGTGCCCTCCAGCATCCTCCCCTTAGAATTCCAATCACGAGGATTAAGTGAAAAGTGACCCCACAAGGGTAGTTTGGTCAGGAAGCATGGGGTACAGGTACCATTCATCTAGAGACCTATATGTGGTTAAAATTCAATCTGTAAAGACAGGGACTTTATTACAGATGTCCCACTCCCTGATATGAAGCATAGCCGGATCCTGTCCTCTTAGCCAGGCGTCATGCTAAGCATATTGCTAGGAGTGTCTCATTGAAGTGTCTCAGCAAAGCTTTATGGAGTAGGTAAACTAGGTATTACCCCTAGTTTGCAGACAATAAAAGCCAAAGTTTAGAAGTCACCCACACCATAGAGTTCAAAAAATGATCAAGATCGGATCAAAGCCCATAAATATAACCCTGAACCAATAGTATAGCCTCATACAGGTTCCCTTATTAATTAAATTAAACAGATTTTAGGTGTATTCTGGGCACCAAAACCGAGCACTTGACTAAGATCCATCAGTGCTCAGTAAATGGCTGTATGGAAGTGTGTCATCACGCCACGAAAACATGCATGTTATCTTGTATCATGCATGACTATAAGAAAAGAGGTTCACCTAGTAGGATGCAGGGACTTCATGGCAGGTTAACACCCAAACCCTTGTGAATGATAGATAATTTCAGGAGATTGTAGCCCAGATAAATGAAAGACCAGCGCCAAGTATTCTGAGCTGTGGTGCTTCACTAGCAGCCCTTTTTGGAGTCCCTTGGATAGCAACATTAAATTATAATTATAATTGCTATTATAAGTTTTTCTTTAATAAAAATTACTCTCCCAGTATATAAATAATGCAAAAAAATTAGAAACTGCAGTAAAATAGTAAGAAAAAAATCAAGACATTTTACCATTTGACAGGCAATTTATTGGCATTTTTGTGTTAAAAATTGAGATTTTTAAAATCATTTTTCTATTTTGTTTGCTTTGCTGATAGCATGAGCGACCTTCAAATTCTCATGTACCTGAGTCACCAGATTTCTAAATCTGGTCCCTTTGACTAGGGGCACAGAGAGGGCCTGTGACTGGCTGATGCTAAGCCCTGAGTCTCAGGGGTACAGTAAGATAGATCCTGACAGGGCAGAGACCAGCCAGACTTCTCTGGACGGGATGACAGAGGCCTTGCTATCTCAGGGAAAACGCTCAGCACTGAGCCAGTATTCTGCACAAGGGTCGACCCAGTCCAGAAGGAAGTTTTCCTGGGCCCGGTTCCCACTCTCGTGGTCACATCACGGTGACACAGCAGGAAGCTGCGCCTCCCCAGAGCCCAGGTCTCTCACAGGAAAGTGCTGTTAGGGGTTTCCACATGGCCATCAGTCCAGGCACATGGGGTTAGCTGCAGCATTCCAGCCTGCACTGTTTACCCACAGGCGGCTGGCTGGGACCTCAGGACTGGGCTGGGGCACTTCCTCTGTGCCATTCTGATGTGTTGTTGATACCCATTGTGGGGACAAATACCCGATCTGTGCTGAGCCTTACCAGAGAGATTTCTTTGTGTCGACCCACCTTTCAAGATGTTGCTAAAAATGGCAGACATGAGGAAATGTGTAACCGGGCTTTTTGCCATTTTGTGGGTCACCCATCTCCACCCCTCCTCTTCCACACTTTCAATCCCTTAACATTAGGCAGGAGAGAAAAAAGATAGAGGGCAAAGGGGGTGACGACATTAGACTACTCCTTGATACCTAGGGGTGTCGAGTTCCTTGGGGGCAAGTTTGATCTTTGTTGTCAGGGTATCTAATTTCTTCTTTTTGTTTTTTCACACGAGACTACTTGACAAACCTCAACAAACTGCACCTAACAACAACCACCTACCAACCTGCCAACTAGCAGCAGCCCCTTGTATGGTGGGATCTAGCATTTATATCCCCTCTGAAATGTCCCCTGAATTGCAAATGTCACACACTCACAGAAACTATCTGGAGCTGGCAAAACAACACCCCTCCTAGAGTACGAGGCAAATCATAGTCAGCTGCTATGAAGCAACCCATATTGCCACACCTGGGGTTAAAACAAAAACATTCTTATATTTCTGCATTTTTAAAAAGAAACCAAAATCCTTGATGCAGAAATGCATTTTCCAGTTGAAAGAAATATGTCTTAAAGCCTTGGACATCTTTTTGCTGGATATTGCCCCATGACTTGAGTGAAAGGGACTCTTTCCTGCACTGGTCTTACATCCAGAAAGAATTCTGCTGTCTGTGGATGCTGTAATGCCAGGCAAGGGTTTTGGGATCTATTCTGCCATCCTGAGTTGATCTGCATGTTGCTCAAGAGTGGAAGCATAGAGATAGAGGGAATCGCATAGGAGGGATCCACAAGTTCTCTCAGCTTCGACATCCAGTGCTGGAAATTGGCTGCCATCTTACTTTTTTGAGTTCTTGACTTCTTCCCAGGTTTCTTTCTTTCAATAGGCTATTTTTTTATTATTGATGCTGTCAGTCCAAGGTTAGTGAATAAACATAATGACCTTTCTGAACCACAGAATTCTAAGACCCCATTTGAGTCCTCTATGTCTCAGATGACATTTTATTTCCTCACCATCTTTGGAACCTGTAGACCTGTATGCATTATGTTCAGGAACTCAGGTAATAAGAATGGTGGTCTATGGGGTGTTAGCTGACTACCTAGTGAGTTACTTTGGGAAAAATACGATATAATACATTCTAAGTCATTCCAGCAGAGGTGAAGGGATATACATGAAAGTATCAGATTATCATCATTAGCCCATGGAATAAGACTTGGTGTTGGCAATGGATAATGGCTTTAGGCTCCAGGCTCCTGTTTCCCATTAGGTTTTATCTTTTTCCCCATCTGACAGAGTTACAGAACTCTGTCTACTACTCTTTCTGCTGATCTGACCTCCCAAGTGCCCCCTGGTACATGGTACTCTTTTATATCCAGTTCCTTCCATTCGATTGTGCTTAGTTCATTATCCTCCTATCCCGAAGGCTGTGCTGTAGGACAATTATGTCCTTAGCCATTGTATAACCCAGAGTCAGTGTAAGACGGTAATTTGCAGCAGGGAAGGATGGTTCAATGTTTTTACTATGAAAACCTTAGGTTCTGAGTTCAGTTTTCCAACACCCACATGTGTGGCCTTGTACCTGTAACCCTGGCACTGGGTGAAGGGGATGTTGGGTGGAAAAGATTTCTAGGGCTTATTGGCTTCTGCCCTAGCCAAGAATTTGTGAGTTCCAGGTTTTAGTGAGGATGGATCAAGAGAATAAGGTGGACTGTGATATAGGAGGACACCCAATGTCCTCATCTGCACCCCACACGTGTGTGCATTCACATATGCACCCCAAACACACAAAGAGAGAGACATACAGAATTCAATTTTGAGGATTGGCTCTTGTCTCAAAACCATGATTCTCCTGATCTTGGGGATATTTTTGCATTCAACATTTCATTCACATGCTGACAGAGGATTAAATGGGAGTTTATTTCTTTTCTAGGTGTTTTACTTGAGCACCTAAAAATAAACAAAAATCTTCAGCCTCTAAAGATGCTGCCAGCCCATATGTGTAGACTTTGCCTAAGCAAAGCTCAGCACCAGGTCTACTGCTCCTGTCTTATTGCCTGTTTCCATATCAGAACACACTGCAGTGTCTATGGTTTCCACAAGAGCAGGTTCCCAAACAAGCACAGAGTGGAGAGAAATAGTGGGCATGCTGATACATGGCAGGCCAAGGGTATGATATCAGATTCCAGAAGCTCCATCCTGGGAAGTGGTACTTCATCCCATTTCTTTAATTTGCACTCTGTGAGCCCAGTCAAGGAGGGAAAAGAGACAGCAGAGAGCCATAGAACAGGCAGAGCTCTACAAAGAGGAAAGCAAGAGCCCTTTCTGCCGGTTACTAGGCTGGTCTAGGCCATAGTCATAAAAAAAAGTCTTGGAGAAGAGTTTGGTTAACTCTGGCTGGTGGTTTCTTTCCTGATGAGGAGGGTGAATCACATATGAAACTGATCTAAAGGCTGCATGATCCACTCAGAGCTTACATGCAGACAGCTCTGACAATGTCAACTGAGGAGAAGCAACCCAGAAGAGCAAAGCTTGCCTCCTGCCACCCTTTGGTGACCTGGTCAAAGTCTACTTCCCAGACTTCTGATTCTGGGAATATGGGGTAGAGATATTATTCTTCTCTATTTTGGATACCAATGGGAAAAGACATAAGACTCAACAAAAGCCTGCTGGCTCCAGGCAATGCACCATCAAAGGGGTAACTCCCTCCCAAGATCAAGGTACTCTAGACGGAAACTGTTCTATTCTGGTCAAATATCAAATAAAAGTCTGAAATTCATAAGACCAACAACTCCATCAAGGACCAAGGTTACATATGGTATGACAGTATGTCTACCCTCTCTAGGTTGTAACATGGCATCTAACCACACTTGCTTTCAGTGTGGTTCCCAAGGAACACACTAAGGGGAGTTGAGACATCTGTACCTTTGTTATCTAAAAAGAGGGCAAGTCTCCAACACTCTGAGTTCCCACATCAAGAATCTATGAAGCCAAAAGAAAAAATAACCTAAGGACACTGAAGAAAGAAAACAGTATAGATAAGAACATGAATCAGTGACATTGAAAACTTAAAAGCAATCGAGAAAATTGGGCTCCCAGAGGATCAATAAAGTGGGCAGACATCTAACAGGACTGACAGAGGTTGGAAGACACCTACCAGCAACATCAAAGGTGGAGGGGTCACTGCTCTAGGGCTCAGACACATGAAGAAGACAAGAGGAGTCACCATAGTCAACACCCCATACTCATCCAGCATGCACCAGGTACCTAATCACAAAGGCATTTCTACTATGTATTCGAGGCTAGCTCATTGTGCGAAAATCAATCAGCATAATTCTTATCAAAAATTAATGAATGTCTACATAGCCATTTTAATTTGTGTGTGTGTGTGTGTGTGTGTGTGTGTGTGTGTAGACAGACATGCATGCGTGTGCTCACATAAGCATCAGATCCTCTGGAACTGGAGTTACAGATTGTTATGAGACAACTGATGTAGGTGCTGGGATATCAGAAGGAATATAGCAAGTTCTTAACTGGACAATTTGACTTAAAGATACGGTTCTAAGTCCCTAACGCCAGCTCAGAGAAACCATGTTTGTGGGCTTCCCTTGACTCCCTCCCCTGCTCCTCCTCTCCAGGGCTGCTCCCCCGGCTTTCTCGGGACTCTGAGAATTCTCTTTTTCATCTGCGTGTCTAATTGCCTGTGCCCCACCACATCTGAGGTAATGATGTTAAGGGTGTCATCACATTGTCATCAGGTCAGAGGTCACCATGTTAGGGGGTCACCACGTCAGGGGTCACTAAGTCATTGGGGGGATGGGGCACTATGGAAACCACTTCCAAGGACATAACACAAAAGAGAGAAACTTTGGAAGAGGCAGAGGATTTTTTCCCTTAAAAGTACTTTAAAAGGAAAATTTTGTGTTTTTACTTACATTTCATATTTTGTGCATATTGTTAGGGTTTATGTGTTGGCTGAATCTCACAAAGCTTCAGGCATTTTTTAACAATGATGTTGGGTGACCAAACATGCCTTGGAACAATTTCTGTCCGGCTTCTGACTTGACAATGGGTATCACCATGCTCACCACAACCTCACTTTTTTCATGTATGTCACTGTACTATAAGCAGTTAGCATCCCAAGATTGCTAAGAGGGCCCAAAATAGAGAATTGCTCTGTATTTCTTTCTCTCTTTTTTTGTCTATGATGTTTGATGGATGTATGAAATAATGTACATCTTTAAACAAGACTTTTTATTTTACTAAGATGTTTAATACAAATGCCAGAAATATATATATTATATAAATATATAATATATAATTATATAATATATATATAAAATTTTCCACGTGTGTGTGTGTGTGTGTGTGTGTGCTTCTAGCACTAACTTGGCAAACTTAGCTCCAGCTTAGTTTCTCATTATTTGCATCTCTTTATTTCAGTTCTGGGCAAAGATGGATGGCAGCTAAGGACTTGTTGAACAAGCCAGCTTAACCTGGGCCTAGAATGGAAACTCAGAAGATAAAATGATAGAAACTGAATTGTGTGGACCAGTTTCTCCATTTCCTTCCCTCCCCTTCTCTTCTTCCCCTTCCCTCTTTTCCCTCTTTTCACTCCTCCACTTCCCTCTCCTTCCTTCCTCCCCTTCCCTTCTCTCGCCCTCTTCTCCCTTCCCCTCCCCTCTCTTCCCTCCTCTTTCTTTCTTTTTACTGGCTGCGTACTTTCTTTTGGGTTGCTTGCTCAGGTTCAGATTACTCAACCGTTTTAGGATGAAGGTATTTAGAGTTGGTTTGACACTGTGCGTGTTCCATACAAGGATTCTTCATCATGAGAAGCTCAAGGTCTCCTGCTGCAGCAGTGGGTATGCACCTTACTGTTTTAAAAGGCAGCTGGATGGAAGCTCTGTGACTGGGGTTTACACACAAGATTGTTTTACCATTCTAAAAATTAAAATGATTTCTACAAGTTTTACAATTCCAACAAAATTATATTGAAATTAAAATAACTGGGATCAAATCATCTTTAAAAGGAACACAATGTGAAGAATTCATCTACCCAATTTTGTGACTTACTTTATAGCTAGTGTAATCAAGACATGGTGGCATTGGGAGGATACAGATCAATTGGAGAGTAAAGACAACCAGAATGGACTCCCACAGATGTGCCCAGATGATTTCTCACAAAGTTCCAAAAGTAGCCGTGTAAGGACAGCCTTCAAAAATGATTATACAACACTATAGCCAGCCTGGGCCTAAGACTCAGAACTTAGAAAAAATATACTCTAAGAGGATGAAGGACTTAAGTGGATATAGAACTCTGACACTTTCAGAAAGAAAATAGGGGAAATATCTGGCATCTGACCTGATGTGAAGTCCTCAGACTTGACAACCAACCACCACTCATACCAGGAAACCAGACTGGGTCAAAATTTAGGCTTTTGATCCACAAACTATTTTTTAAATTAGATATTTGCTTTGTTTACCTTTCAAATGGTATCCCCTTTCCATGTTACCCCTCCAAAAATCCCCCTCTCCCTGCTCACACCCCCCAATTTCCTGACTTGCATTACCCTATTCTGGGGAATCTAGCCTTCACAGCACCCATGGTTTCTCCTCTCACTGATGTCTGAAATGGTCATCTTCTGCCACATGTCCAGCTGGAGCCATGGGTCCCTGCATGTGTACTCTTTGGTTGGTGGTTTAGCCTCTGGGAGCTCTGGGAGTACTAGTTGGTACATATTGTTGTTACAAACTATTTTTTTTTAAAAAAGACTTAGAGATTTGCTACGGCCTGAAAGGAAGTATTTGCATACTGTATACCCAGCAAAAGAGTAGTGTCTAGAACGCAGGATGATCTTTCAGTACTCTGTAGTTAAAAAAATCCAATTAGAAAAAAACAAGAACTATGCACACACACACACACACACACACACACACACACACACACACACACACACGCTTCACTGAAGAGGAAGTGCTGCTGACAGGTTGGCACATTCAGTACATTCAGCAGTTAGTCACTAGGGCACACATATTAAAATCACAGATAGCATCACATACCTAACAGAATGACTAACTACAGGAATGCTCACACCACCAAGTGGTGGCGAGAAAGTGACTCTGAGACACTGCTCGCAGTCCAGACACAATGGGAAATAGTCTGGCAGCTTCTGTAAAAACTAAAGTTACAGATAGCAAGTAACTCAGTCAGTACATTCTAGGCATTTACACCAGGGAAAAGAAAAAACTTATTTTCGCACACAAACCTGCACGAAAATCTTCTAAGCTTTATTCATCAGGGTAAAGGTAAAAGGGAAGCAACCCTGATGTCTATTAACAGCTGAACGAACTCCAGTGTAACCATACCATGGGCCATGATGGAGCAACAAAGAAGGAAGAAGTTACTGATACAGACAGATAACTATCTGAATCCCCAGAGGGCTTTGCTGATCATGAACATGCCCAAGTAAGGGACTCTACTCACAGTACATTCTTGAAGTGACGAGGAAGTGATGTTGAGTGGATGGGTGGGTTTGGGCGTTAAGGAAGTGTAGAGATGGGAGAGAGAGAGAGATGAACATAGCTGAAAGGCACCTGAGGCATATCTGTCGTGATGGGAGTGTTCTGCTTCTTCATCAGATTGATATCAGTATCTGGTTGTGATCATGGACCAACATCTCCCAGGGTGCCATAGTCAGGGAAAACTGGGTGTATACTAGACTTTAAATATCTCAGAATGAATTTTTTTTTCTAAATAATTGGACCTTAGTACTTAGGAGGTAGAAACAAGACATGGGTGTCTGAGTACAGGCTGGAACACACAGTGAAACTCTTACCAGCATCCAACACCTTGAAAAAAAATAGTACAATCTCAGAATCAAAAAAAAATTATTATATGTGTCTATGTAGGTATTTGCACATGAGTATAGTGCTTGTTGAGGCCAGAAGGGGGCGTGAGTTCCCCTGGATCTGGAGTTACATAGTTGCTTGCTGTGAATTGGGGCAAAGCTTGAGTCCTGAGCCATGACTCCTGGGCCAGAAACCTAGAACTTACCAACTCCTTGGAAGTACAAGAAAGAAATGGCACTATTACTTAGATTAATCTTTCTATCCTAGGACACATAAAGCCCTTTTCTGGATATTTCCACAATATTTTATGCTCATTTGAATGTCCACACTGATGTTGCTGTACACCAAGATTCTGTCTGGGGTCTCTCAATTCCCTTTAATTTGCTTCCTTTTCTTCCTGGGGTCTGTTTATTACGCCCCCCCCCAACCCCAGCCTTCTGCACACAAATAAGCTTTCCAGTTTCTCCATGGCTGTTCAGAATTCTCCACTTTGCTGCTCCATCTGAGCAATGCACTGCTTGATCCCCCTCCTCCACATTGGTTGCAACTGTCAAGAGTGTGCTGACACTGACATATGCTTATAAGGGGAAGATTTTTCTGTTGTAGACACTATTAGGCAATTTCTTAGGTACTGTTGAACCATTCCACAATTTTCCATCATTTTTGTGGCTTCTTCCTTATATCATACATCAAGATATAAATTTTGCTTGACAGATACAAGTTTCCATTACATTTTCCTCAGGAACACACTTTATTCTAAAGTTTTAGCCAAGTTCATTTTTTTTTTTACTTTAAACATAGTAAGGGTTTAATAAACATTAACTATTATTAGTCAATCTTTGAAACAGTAGCATTTACAAATTTGTTTTGAACTATAACAACATACCATAAAATTTTAAGGTGTGCAATTTAGTGACTTCTTAAAAACCTTCACAAGGTTTTGTAACCATCTCTACTGTCTAGTTCCAGAACCTCAAACAAATTCCATACGCGTGAGCCAGGCATCCTCCTCTCTAGGGCTCCTGGCAACACATACTTCCTGTCTCTATGAATTTGCCCATGAAATCTTACAATATTCAGCCTCTTGGTTCCGGCTTTTTCCACATAATTTAATGTTATCAAGACCCATCTGTATCTTAGTATACATCAGCACTTCATTACTTTTAATGGATGAATGATATCCCATTGTACAATCATAATACTTTGCATACCCACTGCATGAATATGCCCTGTTAATCTTTTTTATCAAATGATACATGCTTGATTTATTTCTGTTCTCAACTATTGTGAAAAATGATGCCTCAAGTTCTGCGTCCAAGCTTTTGTGTTGACATGTCTTTGGGTTTCATGGACATCTGCCTAGATGTTGACTTGCTGAAGTAGATGCCATGAACAATTAATGAAAGTCCTACTTGCTACACACACACGTTAGTACAAGTTATGTCGGTCTCTTTTGAGTGTAGCTATCCTAGCAGGTGAGAAGTGGTGTCAAATCCCTTAGTGATTAATAATGTTTAGCCTATTTTCATAGAAGCATTTTCTTTGGAGACGTTTCTGTTCAAATTTGATTTCTCAATTGGATTGCTTAGCTTTTACTGTTGAGTAGAAATAATTCACATATTTCAGAAACAATCCTCTTATCACATATATAATTGGCAAGAATTTCTTTTTTTTTGTGTGTGTGTTTTTTTTTAATTTAATTTATTTTTTTAATTTACATTCCAAATCACTTCCCCTTTCCCGTTTCCTCCCTCCCCGAAAGTCCCATAAGCCCCCTTCCCTCCCTCTTTTCTCCGTTCAACCCCCTCTCATTACTCTGTCCTGGCGTTCCCCTACATCCAGTCTTTCCAGGACCAGGGGTCTCTCCTTCCATCTTTTTAGAAATCTATTGATATGCTGATTGTGTCTAGGGTATTCTGAGATTCTGGGTCAATATCCCCTTATCAGTGACTTCATACCATGTGTGATCTTTTGTGATTGGGTTACCTCACTAAGGATGATATTTTCAAGTTCTGACCATTTGCCTAGGAATTTCGTGAATTCATTGTTTTTAATTGCAGAGTAGTATTCCATTGTGTAAATATACCACATCTTCTGAATCCAATGGTCTCAATTCCCCAATTAAAAGACATAGACTAGCAGACTGGATACGTAAACAGGACCCAGCATTTTGCTGCATGCAGGAAACGCACCTCAGTGTCAAAGACAAACACTACCTCAGAGTAAAAGGCTGGAAAACAATTTTACAAGCAAATGGCCCCAAGAAACGAGGTGGAGTAGCCATCCTAATATCGGATAAAATTGATTTTCAACCCAAAGTCATCAAAAAAGACACAGAAGGACACTACATACTGATCAAGGGAAAAATCCACCATCAAGAACTCTCAATCCTGAATATCTATGCTCCAAATGCAAGGGCACCCTCATTCGTAAAAGAAACTTTACTAAAACTCAAAGCACACATCGCACCGCACACAATAATAGTGGGTGACTTCAACACCCCGCTCTCTGAAATGGATCGTTCAGGAAAGCAGAAACTAAACAGGGACACAGTGAATCTAATTGAAGCCTTGGACCAAATGGAACTAACTGATATATATAGAACATTTCATCCTAGAGCTAAAGAATTTCTTTTTGTAGATTGCCTTTTACTTTTCTGATTGGATTCTTTAGACCACAAAAAGGTTGAGTATTTTTGGGATGCATTTCTTCTTGTGCATTGAGTATCAAGGATACTATACAATACAAGATCACAAAGACTTGTACCTATTGTGATGGTTTGAGTGAGAGTGACACCCAGAGGCCCTTATATTTTAATTCTTGGTCTGTAGTGAGTGAAACTGTTTAGGAAGGATTAGGAGGTGTGACCTTGTTGGAGAAGGTGCTTCACTGGATGTGGGTTTTAAGGTTTTGAAACCCTAGACCAGGTCCAGTCTTCTCACCTCTTCCCTCTCTATCTGCTTGCTGTGGATCAGGATGTAAAGCTCTCAGCTACTGTTCCTGTGCCATGCCTGCCTGCTTCAAACCATGATGACCATGGACTAATCCTTTAAGTTTATAAGCAAGCAATTAAATGCTTCCTTTTATAAAGCTGCCATGATTGTAGTGTTTCTTCATAGCAATCGAACTGTAAGACACCTATATTTTCTTCTGTTTTGTGGTTTTAATTCTTACAGTTATATTTTTGATCCATTTAAGCTAAATTTGTATATTGTTTGAGATAGTTCATCCATTTACGCGTCCCAACATCATTAGTTCGTGGTGAAATCTTTATATTGAATAGTCTTTGCCCTCTGTTGAGAATCAATTGACTCTAAATGAATGTGTTTATTTCTGAACCATTGAGCCATTGTCTGTCCTTAAAAAAAATCGAAGTCCTGACAGTGTGTGTGTGTGTGTGTGTGTGTGTGTGTGTGTGTGTGTGTGTGTAAGTCATAGGACAATTTGTGAGCAACAGTTCTCTCCACCATGTGAGTTCTAGGGATCAAACTCAGGTTGTCAAGCATGGTGTAGGTATCTTTATTTGTGAGTCATCTTGCCAGGACACCATGTTACATACTTTGAGATTAGAAAATGAATCTTACAACTTTGTTCTTCTTTAATATTGCTTCATCTATTCTGAGTCTTTTAATTTCCCTGAAAATCTTGAGAAGAAAGTAGAAAGGGAAGGAAGATAAGGAAGGAGGGTGAAGGAAGGAGACAGGGCCAGGGGTTTGCTACTGGGATTTTGATGGAGTCAGTTTGGGATTGGTGTCACTTTAACAATATTGTTTTCTAATCTTCTAACAGGAAGTGGTTTTCCACTAATCTAGGTAATCTTTATTTTCTTCCAGTGGTATTTTGTAGTGTTCAGTGCACAAGTCATATACTTTTTTGCTTGTTTGTTTCCTTATAATAGGGACAAGATGCTGCCATAATTTAGTTTATAATTAAGGTGGAATGAGAGTGGCCAAGAGACTGGAAGAGGGGCAACTGCAGCAAATTCATGCTCAATTCTTGAGTGTCTGGCAGTGTCAGAGTAACATGAGAATATTTAGGGACCACAAAGGCAGAGTGCCAACTGTAGGCTACTAAATATTGTCTAAAATGGAGGGAGGGGAAGGAAGAGAGTGGGGAGAGGGACAGAGGGAGGGTGGGGAACATATGGGAGATGTTTGGCATCCCAGGGAAAGACCTGGCCTTGCTGCCTGGGGAACAAAATAGCTTTAGGAACTGATCTGTTCTGGAAATGTCAGAGTCCAGTTGCTCATAATATGAGATGGACATGTTTCTCCCAATTCCTTGAGGCCTGTCAAATTGCAAAAGACTACTGACACCAATAGTTTCCATTTCAGCAACAAAACAGTTTTCCAGGCCTGGCCTGCTCTCTCCCAGTGTGCTGAGGCAAAGGGGAAGACAACAGTCATGGCTGGGAATCAAAACAATTCTGAGGAGGAGTTTCTTGAGTCTAAAATCCAGTTGTGGAAAAAATTCTAAAAAATTCCCTTGAAAAGAATGAGAAAGAGTCCACATAAAAGATTTTATTACTTATGACAAACTCTTACTGCTCACATAAAACCTTTATGGACCAGAGTAATATTGTAAATATGAAACATATATGTGCACACACCTTAACGTGTTGAAGAGGTTGAATTTTCAGCATATTATACAAAACCAAATGTTTATTTTAGGCCCCAAATTTTTAAATGCAATAGGAAAAAGCAATGCCAGGAATAAAGCTTTCACAGACTCCAGTGTTCTGTCCCTCCTTGTTTCATTCAGAGTAATACCTCCACCATCACAAGCTAGAGTCTACAGCCAGTGTGCAGATGTGTGCAGATGTGTAGCTCCATGGCTCAGCAGAGTTGTTTTGCTCCGGTGAGTCTCAAGATGCTCGGGGTATCTCATATTCATCATTTGTCCTGGCGACATTCCTGGAAACAGAATTTTTAAAATAGGTACGACCAGGGCACGGGAAAATAAGCAGATTTATCTACCCATTTTATAGGTAGTGAACCTGCGGTGTGAAGGAGAAGTAGACCTGCCCGTTCATCAGTGTATTAGTGCCTCATTTAGTTGCTGAAACTGTGTGCATTGCTTCTGGCTCCAGACATTAAGGTCCCATCACTCTCTTGTCTTTCTTTGCATGGGGTTTCTGGTCTCACTTGGAAATCAGATTATTTTCAAGATGAAAATCTGATGACATCATATCAGGGCTGAAATTATCTCTGAAGTTATTCCACAGATCTCAGAATGAACACTGAAATTCTTTTCTTATAAAATTCGCAGAGTCTGACCCTCCTCTCTTATACTCTACCTTCCTCTCTTCTGCACCCCTGACTCTTTACATGGTCTTTGCAGATACCTCCTCTTTGATCTCTGACATGGAACATCTCTCTTGCCGTCTACCAATGCCATTATTCATTTAAAATTTAACTTGCTTTAAAAAAAAAGTGTATTCTTTCCATTTTAAATTTGTAACATACAACCATAGAATACCTCATTTGGATTCTACTATATAAGGCCACCACAATGCTTTTTCAAACTGTATCAAGCAAACATGGGGGGAGGGGCATGCTCATGCTTGTGGTGTGTGTGTGTGTGTGTATGTGTGTGTGTTTCAGGGGGTGTTCTGTTTTTTATTTTTTGAATGGAGATAGAGGCTTTTGGAAGAACACTTTGTATACTATGGGAGAAAATCATATCAAATTAAACATCTTTTACTCAGTATGCTGGGTGCATGCATTTGGGAAAAGCAGAGATAACTAAACTGTTCAGTAACTTTGTATCCACTCCTTGCAATAAACAAGCTTGCCGGTGAAGGACAGACTTACAGCTAGCCTCTCTTCCTCACTACGAACTCTCTCCCCATTCCAGGTCAACTGAAAGTCAGCTGATGTTTGAAATACCATCATATCCCATTCGACACCGCCAATTCTTTAGACCTCTTACACTTTCTCTACTATTTCAAACTCCATCCCTAATAAAGGGTGAGAAAGAAGTAAAGGGGGTTAAGGGGAATATTGAGAGGAAAGACAAATGAATTACTGAACTAGACGCAACCTATGGAAGCTTTTCACCAGTCATTCAACAATAGCTATTCAATTTGAGGTGTTAAGAGTTTGGCAGATAATTACTGATCTCACCATCTTGCAGTTGAGGAAATGGGGATCTCATGGAAGTGAAATGCTTTGATCACGTTCTGGAGTTGGTACTATCTGACTGGGCTTTAAGCCAAGGGTTACTAAACTCCAAACTCAGTGACTCTCCGTCCTCCTTTGCCCTAAGGATGATTCAGGGATGCTAGACAAATTAATGCTAATGTGTATTTGCTTATAACACCATGTCAATCTCACACCACAAACCTGGGCGCTACATGCCCAACATGCAGACTCCAGGGCTCTCACAAAACTCTGCACAGGCCCTGTCTGAAGCTTCCCTTCTCTCTCCAATCTGAGCTCTGGGAGGGCCAGCTTCCTAGTTTATGATGCTGTTGGCAGCTTCAAGGTCTCACTGCCAGTTGGCTAGAAACAAGGATTTCTTGCCATGTGGCACTTTCCACAGAGCATGGCAACTAGCTCCTCTTCACGTGACAGATTAAGCAAGTGAGAGAAGGACCCAAGAAGGGAAACACACAGCATTTATAACCCAATCTTGAAGGCCTTTGTATTCTATTCTCTGGAAGTGAGTCAGTTCATCCGGGCTACACCGGAAACGGAAGGGTGTTACAGAGACCAGAACACCAGGATGTGCGTGTCAGTCGGGCTTTTGACGAAATCATTATTCTGAGTTCATTTCTAAAATAGTCATTGCTTTACAAAAGCTGTTTGTGTCTAAATGATCGTGAGGACATGAGAATCCTACATGGGTTTAGTTCTTCACATTAAAACAATTTCAACGCAGCACATTTGCAGAATTTAAAAAAAAATTCACATGAAGCTCTGAACAAAATCTTTTAAAGTAAATTTGAAAGATGAATCTGTGTGTGAACACATTTCAATAGCATTGTGTATTTTATGCCTGTCAATTAAACAATATTATGCATGTTATTTAATATGTATATTAAATGTTATAGTGGGTATATGTACACACGATATTTGAAATTTTCTAGTACAGCAGTAAGAAAAATATATAAAATAATAGAGATAAGCTGCCTCTGTCACAGTGTATACTATACTCATGTGATTTTTATTTTACAGAGATTGACTTTCATTTTATTATTTTTTATTTTTGACTTTCATGCATGATTACAGTGTACTGTGATTACACTGTACCTCTCTTATCTCTCTCCTGCTCCTACAGGCTCCCTTTCTTCTTTCCAACTGGCCTACTCTCACTTTCAAGTCCTTTGTGCAGGTTTTTTGCAGCTAGCCACACCTGCTGTGTTCATGAGGGAAGCGCCCTTGTGCTACCCAGAAGACAGCCCTCACAGTGCACCTCCCTGTCTGCTGGCTCTTCCAGTCTTTCTAGTCCTTCTACAATCTTCCCAAGGTCCATGGGTAGTTAGCAGAGATACCCTGTTTAGGTTGAAAAGCAATAATCACTTACGAAGATTTCTATAATGTTACAACTTGAACATGATCCTTCTGGCCACACACACTGCATGTCCTTCTCTTTCCTTATTGGTAACATTTCGTTAATGTCCTAAGATAGCCAAAGATGTTTACCAAGCAGACAGTTGAAACAGAGTCCTTCAGCTTGCTAAACTTCTAACGAACAAGGCTCTCTGCAAACCCAAACATTTATAATCCTCACAGAGCTTAATGGGAAGGGTGTGTGAATCAACAGTTGACACTTGAACAAGACCTCAGAGTCCTGGGAGTCTGCCCTACTGACTGAGGGTCGATGACAGCTAACTTACCTCAACATAGATTGACCAAACCCACCTTGTAGAATAACTCCGAGGATGACAGGTAAGGGAGATGGACTGGGGAGTCAGACTTCTGGCATTCAGTTCCTGGCTCTGCCTCTTACTAAGTGGAAGCAATGATGTTACATTCCTTATGTGTCCATTGAGAAGACTCTTTGAGTTAGTATGTGCAAAGCACTGAGAACAACATGTGTTGCTTGGTAAGTGCTAAATACACAAGGATAAAGTGAGGACATGTGTGCAGAACTCATAGCCTAGCACTGTTAGGAGTCCTGGTATAAATTAAGATGATTAATCAGTTTTCCTCAAATTTTAACCTTTGGTTTCTTCATTTAGAAAACACTTGCCATACATAGTTCTTATGAAAAGTAAACCAAATTATATACACACATATAAAATTATGTGTGTGTGTGTGTATACACACATACACATATATATATGTATATATACATATATATTATACATATATATATATGTATATATACATATATATTATACATATATATATATATATATATATATATATATATATATATATATATATATATATATATATAATCTAGGTTTGCAATCCAAATAAGGACTCGGGATGTGATAAATGGCAGCTATTTATATAATGGATATTTAGTAGCATTTATAGGATTAGTTATAAGGAGAAGTTGGGTACACGAAATACCAGAGTGTAGAACCTCTCCCATAAGGAGGTGAAGAGCTCTAGGATTATGTCTTGCTCTGAGTCCTTGACAAGGTGCTCTGTGCTCCCTAGATTTGAGGAGTGCTTTGCAGAGTATGTCTGGGGTAGGGTTTCTCAACCTGTGGACCCTAACCCCTTTGAGATTGAACAATCTACATATCAGATATTTAAATTACAATTCATAACAGTAGCAAAATTAAAGTTATGAAGTAACAACAAAAATAATTTTATGGCTGGGATCACCACAATATGAAGGGCTGTACTTTAATTGGCTTATTAAATGTATAGTCTTCTTATGTTTTTAATCAAGTCTCATTGCCACTATAGGCTGAGTGTACAAAGAACCAATTATAACTGGCTAATGGTGTCAAATGCCTTTTGAGGGCATGTGACTTAGAGTCCAGTCAGAGGGAATTATAAACCCCAGAAGCTGTCTCCTAAGGGCTGTGCTCATGGTGTGATGAGAAGACCTCAGGAGTGCCCAGAGGACAGACTAAAATGGTCTTGGGCATCTTTCTCAAAGACACTCACAGCACCTTTGCTTCCTGGGCCTCATTCCTCAAAAAACAAGTCAGAAGCAGCAATGTAGGTAGAAAAGAATGCATTTTCCAAAAACATAATCCTGTCTTTGGCATTGCTAATATAACATGAGCCAAGGTGGCAAGAAAAGCATGCTCAAAGCCTGTTCTGGGAAGTAGGCTGCCCCCTGACCCTCTCCCAGGACCAGAACTCCAGTTATCAGGCTGAAGACAAACATTCCACAGACCAAGCCATGGGGAGGCACTTCTCCATGACTAAGAACTTTCAGGAACATGGAATAAATGAAATTCATAAACAACCATTGCAGCTAGGGTTACTCATAGAGCTTCATTGTTATTGGAAGTTCCAGTTCCAACAGCTATCACCGTCCCTCCCTGATGATGAGTTTATTTGTGGGTGGGCCCCTCCACTCTTCCTGATGACTCTCTTCAACAATATACAGAATTTCACTTGGTTTTGACACCTTCTTTATTTTTCTACCTGTGATTTTGAAGAAGTCAGGTTACTTACTAACAAGTTATAACTTAAATCAAGAGTTCACTGTGCAATTATTAATATATGGTAAAGTTAAGAGAGGCCTTAGCTTTCATGATCTTCCTCACAGTAGCAGCCTTCACACTCTCTAGTTAGAGGCTCTCAGTAGCACAGAAGTTTCTAGTGTCTGCTGCCAGTTCCCTGTCTAGGGGATTAGTCCTGTGTTCTCATATGAAACATGAACATAATGCTGACGACTTTTTGGAGCATCACTTGCTGACATTTGACAGCTGTCCTGTTATTGAATTCATGACTGAGTTTCCCAAAATCATTTCTGGACCTTTCCGACAGCTATCTCATCTCCAGTTCACAAACAGTCCATTCTTGGTTGCAACTCTTAACTAAGGAAGTAAAACTAGAAACAAAATACAAACATGAAACTCTTCATCATAAAAGATGGAATAGTCTCGGTGTATCTTGGGGAATCGTTTGGTTTGAATTTGAAATGACCTCCTCGGGCTCTTGTTTTGAATGCCTGACCCTCTTTCTGCTGGTAGCACTATTTTGGGAGGTTCTGGAAACCTTAGGAGACATACCCTACCAGGATGAAGCACATTAATGTCTGCTGAATTCTTATCCTGCCAGAATGTAAACAGTCTCTACCATAAGCTCCTGCCACCATGACTGTCTTTTCTGCCAAACCCATCTTGACATGGAGGAATGAAACCTTCTGAACCCAGGAGCCAAAATAAAAAAAATCATCCTCTAAGCTATTTGTTTTGTCACAGTGCTATGAATGTTCTAGCACTGGGCCATGAAGATGGCGGCAATTCAGATACTTAGTTTTCTAGTAAGGCTTACAATTGCCTGCTCAACTCTGGCCATCTCACTAAGGCTCCATGATAGCTCTTCAACCCAGCTTGTCCCACTTACTCTCAGGAGCATCTTTTCTAAGGACCATTTGCTGCCTGCAGTGTTGAAAGCAGAGATGGTTCCCCCTCCCACCACAAAAAAAAAAAAGAAGAAAAAAACCTCCAGACTAGAACTGAAACAGAAGCAGAGAACGATCATTAGTAGGAAAAACACGAAGGCTAAAGGAGGTACTTAGATTAGTTTGCTGCACCCTTAAAGGCATATGCAGTCATCTTAGCAATTTAACCGTGGACTGTATTCTCTTGCATAAACAATGAGGTAGTATCCTGTGATGCCACTGGGAAATGCTTAAGAATGAGCTCTTTGGGGAAAGAAAGTGTGCTTATTGGTGGCATTTGTTGATTTCCTCAGAATAACACTCTCAGCCTTGTCCATTTTAAAGAAACCTTAGTGAAATTATTGCACAGGAGGTTAGGCGGAGAAGTAAGCCATCCTCTTCATCAGCCTGGGACCAGCCTGGCATTGAGGAAGCCCAGGAACAGCTGTCTTCTTAAGTTTGCATCTAGAAAGAAAAGGTCTCTTTTAAACTGACAAAACATGGAGAGAGAAAGCAGGATGCAAGGACTGGTAACAAAGGGTGTTTGCAGCAAGGCGAGTACCTTTGAGTGTGGCGTGTGTGGCCAGGGACGCACTGATGGAAAGACAGGCCAGCACGGATGGAAAGTTTCCATGTAATAACCTGTCTTCTTTCTAGATAGTTAGTTACAAAACAGGAAGGTTTTTCTCCAATTGAACTCCTTTTTTTTAAAAAAAAAAGTTGTTGCAAATAATCCATGGGTTACAACAGACAGTGTAATAGCTGATGAGCTAGCCACTCTCCTAGGAGCCAAGATCAATAGACTGCTATTACAGAAAATGGCCACACAACAGAGCACAACCAAGCCACGGAACAGGGAATTTCAGACAGAGAATGTCAAAGGTCATGCGTGTAGAGGAAATGGAGTCTATTGAAAGGCTAAGAGTGATGCATTAGTTTACGTCAAGATAAGAGCTCTGTGTAAGAAGGACTATTTATTAACTCATCTCCCCGAACTCTGCATGTCCTTTGTGGCATCCAGAGGCAATTCAAAGCACTGCCCCGAGGCAGGAAGTTTGTTATTGCTAATGTGAACACAGGGAGATTCCAGCTCTCAATAAATATTTACTGAGAGACATCTTGGCCCAAGATGTGGGTAAATCTTTACCTCACCCACAGTACCCCACAGCTAAGTATCTCCACGGCACCTGCTCCCACTGGCTTTCTCCCAACGCTAGAGTGATGTGTGTAGGTACTTCCAGCCAGCCCTTGTTCTGTTTTGTGACCTACAGTGAGGGAAGGCACTCAAACACCATTTTTCTGGGTTTTTTTGTTGTTGTTTTTTCTCTTTCATGGGAGTTTTATTTTGGGGCTTCTATAATTCATTTAAGCATATTTGTATGATTTAACTATATTTAGACATATAATTTAACTGTAAGTAAACATAAAAATACTATAAACATAACTAATTTAACTATTTTGTAACATGAGCTTGCACTAGAAGTCCTTGGGTAAATGAGTTCTTTAAAAATGAGCCAGAAAAAAAAAAGAAGTTGCAGTAAATCAGAAGCATAAGATGAATATCTTCTGTAAGTTCTCATTTTTAAAAAGAGAGTTTGGGTTTTTAAAAAAAAAAACTATGGGAAAAATGCTAATTTTCTTGCTTAGGAAACTTTAACAATCCTATTACAGCCAACAGTGAAAATAGTTCTGTAGTGCAACTTTAAGGATAGTGAAATAAAAACCCGCTGGTAGCATCAAGTATCTGCTAAAGTATACAGATAGTTAAGGCACAAACGTTCTCAGGATAGGCAGAAATAAGAACATGAAGACCGTTTGTTATTTAAGTCTTCATTTTGCTGCCTGGTCTTAGTGACTAGCCTGGTTCTATTTTAGTTCTTTAATCAGTGTTGAACCAGAGTAAAACCATCCCTGCCAAAGGTCAGCTTCCCCAGTCTAAGCACTTTCTCAGAAAATGTCCAACAGACAACAAAACAAAACAAAACAAAGCAAAGCAAAACAAACAAAAACAAAACAAATAAAACCACTGTCTTCCAAATATACAGACAAGTATATTTGGGGATTTATTTTAATTTCTCAAATGTGTGTGTCTGTGTGTGTGCACATCCATTTGTCTGTCTGTCTGCCTCTCTCTCTCTTTCTATCTCTGTATATTCCTGTGTCTGTCTGTCTGTATCCATGTGTCTCTGCACCTGTCTCTCTGTCTCTCTGTCTCTGTCTCTGTCTATCTCTCTCTGTGTATCCATGTATCTGTGTCTGTCTGTCTGTCTGTCTGTCTGTCTGTCTGTCTCTATATGTGAATCTGTGTATGTGTGTGTGGAGGGGTGGGGCATATGCATGCACATGTGAGCATGCAAGTCTCTATGAATGTCATGTAGTGTAGGAATCCTCAGGGATTCCTGAAGAGATCATAGATTCTTTGGGGATGGAGTGACAGGAGCTTGTGAGAGGTTATGGCATCTGGAAACTGAATTCAGGTCCTCTGGAAGAGCAGCAAGTGTTGTTAACCACCTAACCAACTATAGCATAGATGTGCTGTTATAAAGAAGAAAATTGATAGTAAGCAAGATTTAAACATGTATAAGACTGATCAAAGGAGTTCTGAGTGAGCAGAAGGCAGCAGCCATCACAGCCCTGGCAGTCAAGCTCTGTCTCCTCATGAGTCCTTCTTATCATCTACCCACTAAGCCAAGGCCCATGGCAAGAGGAGGAAGGGGGATGGGAATGTGTTCACCATCTAGAGCTTCATGCTCTGGCTCTGAACCTGTCCCCACGCTAACTTGTCCAGGGATCACTTGTTCACGCTCAGCTGCCTTGAAGAACTGAAAGAACCAAGCCTTGAGGGATCTTTCCTCTCGGACACAGCATTTAGAGAGTGGGGATGGCTGGGAGTGCTGCATCATGTGACCTCCTACTGTTTGAACAAATTGGGAACCTCTTTCCCAAATGGAGGGAATCTAATTTACCTTATAAAGAGGAGTAGAGTGTCTGCTGCCAATGACTGTTCTCATCATCGTATCTCAAAGCTCCATCAAATCCTCTCCAGAATGAAATTTCTCTCTGCTCATTCCCAGTTCCCTCCTGCTTCCAATTACGAGGAGAAAAGAATGACCATTATTGCCTTTCTTAGAATAACTAAAGGCCATCCAACTTCAAACTATGTTTGAGGCTAACGGAGAATAATCTATACATGGGCACTGAATATGGAACCTTTTAGATAACTCTAGAGGAGCCAGCTATGGTGAGGTCAAAGGTTATTTGGTGAGAGAGGAACAGCTCCCAGGAGAAATGAACTCAGCTCCAGCAACAAAGGCCCAACTCCTATGTCCCGAAGGGCAGGCATCCCACCTCTTCCAATAAGAGGCTGAAACCTTCTACCACTTGGCTGATGTGCAGAGTGCTGGAGCTGTCCCAAACTTTCTATGCTACACACTCTACATTGTGGTCCATCTGTCTGTCTGCCCACTCACATTTGTTTCCAGTATCAGCTGACGGAATCTGAACTCAAGCTACATGTTGTGTTTGGCGGGTAGAAGTGTTTTAATATCCTCGCTTGACTGGGGCTATCTCAATGTTGGTAAGTTCTGTTATTTTGAATAGGATAAAGTGCTGCCCCAGGTTTCTGCATAGTCATAGCAGAACATTTCAACTTTAAACTCCAGTTATCTACTGTAGGAAATTCTTGCTAAAATAACCACATCTGGAGCTTCCCTCTGCAGATTCCTGGAACTCCTACCAACTCTTGGACAAACCACACTCTTGTTTGTGTTTCTCACCTATTATGGGAAAATCTGAAATCAGACCATCCTTCCCTCTACCCTTCTTCCGGCATGTGTCTGGAATCCAGTGCATCACCTGGGCAAGGTTAGTGAAGATGTGATAAGTTATTTTTGTCCAAGATTTCTGTGATTTATATTTAATCCAGAAAAGGTATGTTGCCGGACCCAAACAATGCAGAGTGGAATGTGTTCGCTCCTCTGCAAACATTGTATTGCACTGTTTTGTATCCCATATGTGCCAGGTAATGTGGAAGCCCTAGGATCCAAGGGTATGCCACACAATCCTTGCCTAAAGGGCTGATTATCTAGCAGAGCAGTGGGGTGGAGCATGCAAACAAGGAGAGTCAGTCAACTGGAAAGCAGAGAAAACTTCCAGTTGAACTTCCTTATCTCCATCTGTCACAGAACTGACCATGTCCCTCATGAACTTGGGATCACAGAGCATCCAACATGAACAAATCACACTGTTCTGGCTTGAATTATCTATGTCAACCATTATAAAACCCCACATTTTCTGGACAAGCAAACAGTCACTGGGTTTATGATACATGTTAATCTCTTAGGTTAGGGGAACTCTGTTTGAAATTCGACAATCTCAGGAAGAAAGGTCTGAAACATTGCTCTTCATCTGCAACCCTGCTCTTCTTGATAGAGTAAATGCTTGACTTTTTAAAGTATGGAGCAGAAAGTGAGGCTCCTGGTGTAGGAGTGAGGAGGAATAGGGGAAGTTTTAGAGCAGCGACAATTCGTGGTGCTTGCATCCAAATATTTGCTCCTGTGCCTTTCTTTACTTCCAGATGCTGATACCCAGATCTTCACTGGTATTTTGCCACTTCTTTACCATAAAGTATAATTGATTTAAAACACTACTGACCCCATAGATCCTTATATATTTCAGAAGGAGTAAGTTTGCCAGACTCATTGTGAGATTTCTAACACCAGGGATGATAAAGGCAGCGGCCACGACGGTGAGAAAAGGAAGAAGTGAGATTAAAGCTAAGGTAGCACGTGGTCTTCACTTGCGATTTCCTATAGGCTAACCTGGGCGCATATAGAAAGCATGAGGTCTCGGATATGAGAAATGATGCCCCAGACCTGAGATCTGAGAATTCTTTAAGACGGGCAAGTTTGATGTATTTAACAAGTTAGACACCTTGCATTTACCCCTGTCTCTGTTATTGACACATGAGAGTTTCTGGTTTATAGCCAGTCAGACTGCAATGGGCACCTAAATCTTGGACATACTATATGAAATGGCCACTCGTGATTCTTAAGTAGTAGTAATTAGTTACCATCTCCTTCTGAGACTCCATCTTTCATGTTTTATGGATGTCTTGTCTCGCCAGCAGCTGAGGAAATAGTGAGAGGCAAATGTCCACAGTAAGGATGTTCAGAGCTATAGTTTACTTTTCTTCATTCACTCATATACTACAGTGTATGTATATGTGTGCAGATTTGTGTACATGTGTGATAGGGCATGTACCATGTAACATGGTACATGGAAGTCTAAGGACAACCTGTCCTTCTACCATGTGGTCACAGGGATCGAACTCAGAACATCACAGTTGGTAGCAAACTTTAATCCTCTGGACTATCTCATGAGTTCATGGTTTGCTTTTTTTCCCCCAAAGCATCTCATTTTTCAGAGGACACCTGCAGGCCAGTGAGGTTGTCTAGGAGGCAGAGAGTCCTGATTATCAAAATGTAACACAGTCATAGAGGGGCTTTCTCTTCTCTCCTGAGCAGAGGACTGTATATGTCTACACTCATGCAAAGGTGTGGACTGTAATCACCCCATGACAGATCTCAGAACACTCTCAGACCACAGATTTGGTCTTGTTATGCTTATAACTGTATGGGAGAGTTGAGCACAGTGCTGCTCAGCACTTGGTAGAAGGAGGATCAGGCGTTCCTTGACTACATAGCAAGTTAAAGGTTAGCCTGGGCTACATGAGACCCTGCCTGAAAAACAACAACAAAAATCTGTACCAGAAAAATAAATCATGAATGATGCATGGATGTTTTGGTCACAGAAGGAGGCGGTTAAAGACTAATTATCAAAAGGCTATTATGACATATTAAGGAAAGAATTTTCTCATAAGCTGAGTGATCAGCTCTGTATAGAAACACGAACAGTTATTCATTGTTGTATGTCCAAAGGTAAGCACGGATGAATACCCAATACATTCAAGGACTTCATGAGCAGATCAGTGGATGGTAAATGGGTAAACAAATAACAGAGAGATTCATGTCATGAAATATTCCGCGAAAAAAAGTTTTCAACATTACCAGACTTTTGATAGTGTATTTTAGTCAATTCAGGCTGCTATAAAAAAACTACCACAGACTAAAAAGCTTATAAATAAGAGAAATGTATTGCTAACAATTTCAGAGGTTGAGAAGTTAAAAATCAAAACTGAATCTGGAAGATTCAGTTCTTTGGTTCATATCAATACTTTATCAACACCAACATTATCAACATCAATACTTTCTCATCGTGTTCTCTTATGGTGCAAGATGCTGGCCAGCTCCCTGAGGCTTCCTTGATAAGGACAGTGATCCATCCACATGACATAGTCACCTCCCCAAAACTCAAACTCTTCAGAGACTGCTTATTATAAGTTAGAGTGGGGGCATTTAGACCATGGCAGACAAACGAATGGCAAACCAATGAGTGTCCTGTAGCTGGTCTTCCCCCAGGATATTCAGTGGGCCACTAAAATACACTAAGAGTTCAGAGACTTGAGGCCAGTGTTCCTGAGCAACACAGGAGAGTGGTAGCATGGAATCTAAAAGCTGGTGAGAGACAACAGAGAGGAAGCTTATTGTTCTAAAGGCATTTTAAACATGGTTAAGCTGTGGCCTCTTCTGCCAGCATTTCATCCACCTGTGTGGTAGCTCACATGGTCCTAGATCAGGACTGCGTGTGAGAGTGACACTGTTATAGAACAGTAGTTGACTTCTGTCAAGCTCAAGTTGGTCAGTGAGTAACCAGGGTTTCAGCAGCTTCTTGTTGTCCCCATTCCTTTCTGAAGTCTTCTTCAATTTTGCTGGAAGCTAGGCAAGCTCTTTACCAATGAGTTATAGCTCCCAGTTACAGAGACAGGTTCTTAAAACCATTCTATATTCTATCAGTGCATTGACGACAGTCAGCCTGTAGATGGACTCAAGAATCACATACTATATTCAGATTCTTTAACCAATAGCAATCAGCAAGAGGTATCTAAGCCGGAGGAAGGAGATTCACACAGCATCTCTCAGTGCCTAGCACATAGTAGGTATTCAGCAATAGTCAAGGATTAAAGCAGTCCTTGTCCCATAGTAGCTCTCTGCTCATCCTCTCTTGTCCTAATCCTCTTTTAGATGATTGCATCTCCACTGTTACTGTGTTCTGGTATCCCACTATCAATACTGGGGTGCTCTATTTCTTTCAGATGTTGACCAAGCCGGCTCAGTCAGTCAACAAGGTTTCGAGGGAGGGCATGAGGATTAAAAAGAAAAAGACAATTAGACAATATTATAACACGATGCCAGCCAGTGCTGAAGTGGGTTGGTTTTTTTTTTTTTCAGTCTGCTTTTATTCCATTCTAGGTGCATTCAAAGAATAGTGTCAGTTTTAGGTTAAAGACAAAGTAGCCAAGGAACAAAGCAAAGGTCCCATAATTACTGTATTTGTGGCCTTAAAAAAATGATCAAAGCCGGGCAGTGGTGGTGCATGCCTTTAATCCCAGCACTTGGGAGGCAGAGGCAGGGGGATTTCTGAGTTCGAAGCCAGCCTGGTCTACAGAGTGAGTTCCAGGACAGCCAGGGCTATACAGAGAAACCCTGTCTCAAAAGAACCAAAAAAAAAATATATATGATCAAGATTCAAAGAACACATTCCTCAGCTGTGTTCATCTTGGGCCTACTTCCTTGTCCTAGCCCAATGTCAAATTCTAGCCTGAGTCAGTAGCCCAATGTAAATATTCTTGCCAATATCCTTGAAGGGGCACCAAGAGCTCTCTACAGGGTGTCCAAGACTGGAATCTTTCCTAGGGCACAAGGCTATTATCCATGTCCTAGATGGGAAGTTACTATTGTTTTCCTCATATTACCTTGGGCCTCCCCATGCAGGCTCCTCTGCTGACACCTCCTGCCTCCGTCACCTGCCACAAATTCTGTTCTTAACACTTTAAGTTCATACCTCAAAGCTTATCTGCACCATCACCACTTTCTGGGATTCTATCCTAAATTGTTCTCTTCCTTACAGTCAGCTAGGGATAAGGGAGACCAGGGAACGTGTTTGCCGTCCTATCTCTATTCTCTGAAGTAATGGCAAACTCTTAGCATTCACTGAAATTTGTATAGAAGTAAGTGAAGGGATGTCATCCAGCAATCTGCACAGCCTGAGCTGTGACCCTCGTGTGCCCTCTTCCCCTCACATCAAGAGTTCCCTTGCCCTGAGTGTCTCCTTAGGAGGTCTTTGAAATACCCTTGGGTCCCCTCCTTGGCTGCTCTCCTGCCCTAAGTGTTCTCTCTCTGGTCATGTGAGGAGTTACGGCCAATACCAACTGACCGTTGCTGTGTTTACCATTGTATGCAGTCACTTTCATAAATTCAGCCATGTACCCTCACAGCTTGTGACTTTAAGATTTACTAATACACATTTTTTAATACAACTTGGCTCTGAAATATATGCCATTTATTTCAGTTGGCACGAAGAAGAAGTGTTCATTTGTTCCAACAGTAAAAGGAGTACTGTTAGGTTTATTTAAGGATGGTAGACTCTGTTCTGTACTTTTCAAACAATTTAAGGGATCTCTTAAGAATAGTTTTCATCTATAAAAGAGTTTTACCTTGCATTCTGGGTTGATTGTGTTTAAGGAATTCAAGTGCACAGTTCATGATGTATTTCCAAGAGGACATGGATTCCATTCTAAACCTGGTCACCATGTCACCCTAATATGAATAAGTTCAATAACAATTTCTTAATATTAGCAGATTTCCTTATATGTCTTGTTCATGTTCTATTTTTTTGCCTAATTTTAAGGTTTGAATTTGGATCCAAATAAGGTTAATACCTTGCAATGAGGTCCTGAATTTATTTTAATTTCTATAGGTTCCTTTTCTGTTGCTTATCTAAAGATTTATTTACTTTTATTTTGCATATATTAGTGTATGTATGTATATATATACATATATATGTGTGTGTGTGTGCGCGCATGCGTGCGCGTGCGTGTGCATGTGCGTGTGCGTGTGCGTGTGCGTGTGCGTGTGTGTGTGTGTGTGTGTGTGTGTGTGTGTGTATTATGTGTATGTAGAGCCCATGAAGGCCAGGGGAGGATGCTGGATCCCTTGGACTGAAGTTACAGATGGTCGTGAGCATCATGTGGATGCTGGGATCTGAATCTGATCCTCTACAAAAGCAGCAAGTACTCCTCACTGCTGAGCCATCTCTTCAGGTCCTCTGTTGCCTTTTTAAAATGTTGTCATTTTTATTGTTGTAGGAACACGGTTCCAGTGAAGGTTCTCACAGACTAGATGTTTCCAAGCCTTCTCAGTCCTCTTTAACTTAATATTCTTCCCTTAGAAGCAGCAGCTCACGAAGCTTGATTGAGTTCACATTTTACTTAGTTTTCTTCAAACTGGTTTTGTGTTTCTATAAATACAAAGTTTTCTAGATTTTTTTCAAAATTATGATGTGTTCACAGAATTTAATAATTCCATTCTTTCTTAGATCCTGAACAGCCAGTCCCTTGTCATGGTATCAAGCCATTATTTCATTCAGCTTTTCAAATTGTGAAATTCTGATTCCATTATCCCTAGTCTGTATATTAACTGGGGCTGTTGCTAAAAGATCAACCTTTCCCTCACCCATCATTGGCTTAGAAATGGCAGAATAAAATCCAATTACTTCTTTTTATTCTTAGGGTTTGAAATAAGTCATTTATCTGATGTCTTCCAAGGAATAGAAATGGAAAATGACAACTATCATGATGCCCCCATGGATTCAAATGTATTTGACTCCATTGTGCTGTGTGCTGTGTTTTTACTGACACTCAAATTGTTCCTTCCTCACTGAAAAGGAGATTATTTGGCTTGCTTTTTCTCATCACTCCAGGACTTGAGTTTGGGTCTGTTCTGGTTTAGACTATATGGTTTGGACCTGCCTACCAAAGATGCATGTACTGAAGGCAAAGTCTCAAGTAGGTGGTTCTCTAGTGGGAGAATCATGTGAGGAAGTTAGGTCATTGGGAAGTATGCCTGATGAGGACCTTGGGGCTCTGGTCACTTCTTGTCTTTCTCCTTGTTCCTAATTGCCATGGCATAAGCAGCATTGCCCCACCACACATGCCTGACTCACCACAGGCCAAAAATCAATGGGTCCATATGGCCATGGACTGAAAGCTACAAGGCCATTGATCAAAACAAACTTTCATTTTTTAAAGCTGATTTTCTCAAATAGTTTGTCATGACAATAAAAATTGGCTAATATAGGGACATTTTGCAGTTTGGTGTATAGAAAATTTCAGACTTATTTTATAGATCCCCACCCCAGGCCTGGAATTAGACTTTCCTTCCTTCGAGAAACCCTGATTTGGTTCCTCTTCTCCTACTCCCCTTCCCTGTCCCCCTACTATGCCCAGGGCTGGCACAACTACAGTAGTCTGTGTTTTCCTATGCCAGTTAACAATCAAGAAAATAACCTTACACATATCCACAGACCAATATAATGGAAGCAGTTCCATTCCTCAACTGAGGTTTCCCCTTCCCAAGAATGTTATGTTGACAATAAAAGCCAATTGTGATTGTGTTGATGTCACCAAGCAGATACACCACTACACCTATTTGTTTCATTTTAATTTTGTTTTAGAGACTGCCACTTTAAAATTGCTGGATTATTGAAATAGGGCAAACTTACATAGCCCTGGCTGACTTGGAGTTTCCATTATTATAGGTGAGTCTCCACACCATGGTGATTCCCCCCGCCTCTGCTTCTCAAGTGCTGGGATTATGGGTATGTACCAACATATCTGGATTTGGGTTAAAATTTTTCACATTTAAGCTTTTGGTGGTTTTTATGAATAAACTGTCCTTGAAGTTTATTTTGGGTTCATAATGTATAAAACATTGGCAAGATTTTAAATGCAAACTATTAAAAATAAACTTTAGAAAGTCTAACTTTGCTACCTGTTTCCTACCCCACCCCTAATAATAAAAGTGTAAAATCTGTATGTGTGTGTGTGTGTGTGTGTATGTGTGTGTGTGTGTCACTGCTAGATAAAAGATAAATTTGATGTGTGTTCTTCTCCACACCTTCCATGACTTTACCATCTGGAGGTCACTTCTCTGTGCAGATAGCTGCATAGTGTTCCATTTATGTACACACCCATCCGTCTTCTAGAAATGGCCATCTGGGTTGCTTTTAGTTTTCTGCTAATACTAAGAGTGCTATAATGAATAGTTCTGTGCATATATCTTTTTATAGTTCTTTTAGGACTATCTTTGGGAAAGATTCCTAGAAGTAAATTGCCAGGGCAAAGGGGAAGTGCATAAATAATTTTTACTAGATCTTGCCAAATTATACTCTGCTGCATTCAACCTTTTGCAGCTCCACCAGAAATGAACTAAAAGCTCTCATTTCTCCATGGGCTTGCCAACACTGCTTGCTGTCAGACCTGAAATGTTGCCAATCTGATATTGAGGTTTAAATTTCTTTTCACTTATCATTCCTAGGGTTGAACATCTTTTCTTGCACTTAAGAGTTATTTGCATTTTTTCAGGTCAAGAGTTTGTATTAGTTTTCTATAAGAGTTATTAATATTTTTCTTTTATGTTACTACACATCCTCACTGTGTTAAAAGTTTGCACCAAATATTTTTCTAGTTTATCCTATTCTTTAGTTTACCTATTACTATAATTTGGATCCATATTGTCCCTCAAAGTCACAGGTATCCAGGAATTCAGTCTATGACATCAATATGGTGGTGACAGGATCTTTTAACACATGCTCTGCTATGTTCATAGCAGCCTTATTTATAATAGCCAGAAGCTGGAAAGAACCCAGATGTCCCTCAGTGGAGGAATGGATTCAGAAGATGTGGTATATCTACACAATGGAATACTACTCTGCAATTAAAAACAATGAATTCACGAAATTCCTAGGCAAATGGTCAGAACTTGAAAATATCATCCTTAGTGAGGTAACCCAATCACAAAAGAACACACATGGTATGCAGTCACTGATAAGGGGATATTAACCCAGAATCTCAGAATACCCTAGACACAATTCGCATATCAATAGATTTCTTAGAAGATGGAAGGAGAGACCCCTGGTCCTGGAAAGACTGGATGTAGGGGAACGCCAGGACAGAGAAATGAGAGGGGGTTGAATGGAGAAAAGAGGGAGGGAAGGGGGCTTATGGGACTTTCGGGGAGGGAGGAAATGGGAAAGGGGAAATGATTTGGAATGTAAATAAAAAAAAAACTTAGAAAATAAAAAAAAAAGATTTTTTTTTAAAAAAAAGATGGGACCTAGTGGAATGAGGTTGGTTTCTTAGGGTTGTTATCCTAAAGGGGATACAGAAACCCTAGTCTCCTCCCTCCCCACTTCACTTCATAGACACCATAAGTGAACAGCTTCATCTGCCACATGTTCCTACCATGATGTACTTCACTGTAACAAACTCTAATCAACAAGAACAACCAATAAACTGAAAGCACAATCCAAACTAATCCATTCTTCCTTTTAAGTTGTTCATATCAGTTGTTTTGTCATGAAATGGAATGCAAATTACTTCACATTATATATTTCTTTATGTAGAATTTAAAATATTGTATGTATTAGTGAGGGTTCTCTAAAGGTACAGACCCAATAGAAGGAATACTTGTTACAAAGAGGATTTATTAGAATGGCTGGGTAGTGCAACAATGGCCATCTGAATACTGGGGAGGCCAAGGACCCAGTAGCTGCTTGGTCCCTGAGGCTGGATGACCTAGAAGTCCTACTCCTGTACTGATGGTCTGAAGTAATCTTGGAGAGCTTCAGAATGTGATTTCTTTAGGTGACTTGTGTGTTTGATGCATTGGAATTTATTCTGCTGTGCATTATGAGGCACACACTCAAGTTCATTGCATTCATGTGACAACGCAATGATCCTAGCACCACTTTTTAAAATGTTATTTCCTCACTGATTTGAGATGCTGCCTCTATTATATAGCAAATACTCAATTTTATTCAATAATGTTGGGGAATTTTTCTCTGGTTCTATTGATCTATGTTTTAGTTTTTCTACCTGTTTCTGTGATAAAAATTCCCTGGTTAAAGCAACTGAAGGGAGAGAGGGTTTATTTGGCTCACAATTCCAGGTTCCAATCCACCATTGCAGAGGAGTCAGGGTGGTAGGAACTAGAAGCAGTTCACCTTGTTTTCTCCATTCCTACACAGTTCAGAATGCCCTGGTTAGGGGATGGTGTCACCCACAGTGGCTGAGTCTTGTTATCTTAACACAGTCAAGATAATCCACCCCATAGACAGACCCAGAGGCCAACCTAACCTAGATAATATCTCATTGAGAATCCCTTTCCAGGTTATCTAGATTGTGTCTAGTTGATAACTAAACCTGATCACCACATTTTATTTATCCATGTATTAACAATAAAATATCAACATATTTTTAAAAATTTTCCAAACATGTAATCATATCTCCTGGAAAAAAAGCGTTTCTAATCCATATGCTTCTAATTACCTTCTCTTGTATAATTAATTCTTCCAATTCAACATGAAACATAACATAAGAACACTTCCACTTTATCTATCTATCTATCTATCTATCTATCTATCTATCTATCTATCTATTTAGAGAAGTAATGATTTGGTGTACAATTCTGAGTTAAAATCAGTTGTTTCAGGGAAGCAAAGGCAGGAATTCAGTCAGGGCACATTCATGGTCAAAAGCAAAGAGAGAATAAATCCAGCCTTACTCACAAATCTGTGAAAAATAAACTTCTGGCAGCTAGTACCTTTAAGAGCACCTTGTGGTTTCAGATGGATAAGCCAGAAGGAGAGTTCTCAAACCAAAGCTGAGAGATGGGCAGCTGGCTGAGCCACGGGCCAGCACACACTAAAGCCATTTGTGGGTTTCCATTCAGTAGATATTCCCAACTTGGGAAACAAAAAAAAAAAATCAAGGGAGTCAACACTTTTAGTTACACAAATTTATATAGGGTCAAATCACTTGAATAAATCATGTCTCACACAGAACATGGGTGACATTCCTTTTTTGATCAAACATTAAGTGACACATTGATTCTGGAACTGGAATATGTTGTAACAAAATCTAAAGGTACCAAAGTCCTTCACAATAGACAACTAGGAGAATAAACAGGCCTCTGGAACTCTACATGAAAACCCACTTGTGCAATTATAGAGGCCAAGGGGCCCACAATATGTTGTTCACAAGTTAAAGAACCGGAATAGATGGTATGATCTGGTCTGAGGTCCAATGTCTGATAATTAAGGAAGATATTGACTCAATATCAATGTGGCTGATGAGTGTGAGCCCCTAAGCTATGACAGAACGTCAGTAAAATTTGAGACTTTTAAAAGTGATACAGCCATTTGACAATAAAAATCAGCACCCATTGTAATGCCATCATACAAGTAAACAAACAGCATTTCATAACTGGGATAAAAGTCAGACAACAGCAATATAACCAGGGAAAAATACAACACTGATTAAGCAGGAAAGAAATTGAAATAGCTATTATATGTCCCTTGCGGTAGACCAAAGAAATAAAGATTCCTCATTTCAAAGATAATAGATGATTTAAAGCAAAATTAATAATTTATTGCTTAGACAGCATTAAAGTGAAAGTACCACAGTAATATAAAAGAAAGAGGCAGAAAGAATAATATAATGGTAAGAACTTTATAAGTGCTTCAAGAGCTCTAAAGCAACCACTAAAATGTTGAAATACAAAGACATGTGTATTAGTTCCTTTTCTGCCACTGTGGTAGAATACCCTGACAAAAAGTAACTTTTAAAGGGGGGAGTTTAATTGGCTTTCAGTTTTAGAAGGATACAGTCCATCATGGTGGAGAAGACGCAGCAGCAGGAGCATGAGAATGCCAGATATTATTTCATCCACCAACAGGAAGCAAAGAGAGGAAGGGACCAGGAAGTGGGCCAAGGCCCACCCCAAGTGATGCACTTCCTCCAGCAAGGCTCCACCTACTAAAGAGTCCATAAGCTCCAAAATAGCACCATTAACTGATGACCAAGTGTTCAGACACATGAGCCCATGGGGAACATTTCTCATTTAAACAACCACAGCTCAGATAATAAACCAATAACGAAAAGAAACTTGAACTATACAAAGTATATAAGAATGAAAAAATGAAATGGAGAGATAAAAGGGAATGGAAAGGCAGAAAACAGAGAGCAAGACAGGAGATTTAAAGCCAACTGTGTTTGCATCATATTAAACGTAGTTGTAACAATGTAGAGATGATAAGATGTTATTTTTAGAAAAGCAGAGCCCAACTATAAGTTACTATGAAATACTCTGTTATAAAGACGCTGATTCGCTACCTAAAAGGATATGGGGGCATGTGCTCTGCAAACTCCAGCAAAGGGGAAAATGGAGGAGGCACAATAACATCAGAAATTTGACTCAGAAAAAGTAATAGTACCAGATAGAGAGGTGTCATTTTGTAATCATCAGGGAGTTCATTTGTAGATGTATCTAATAAAAGACAATTTAAAAGAAGCAAAAACTGGTCAAATTGAAGGCAGAAACATACCCACAACCACAGTGGGATGTTTCAGTATTCTTCCCTCAGTAACTGATAAAGCAAGTGGAACAAAGATCCAATAAGGATATTTTTAAAGACCCAAGCAAAGCTATCAGTCAATTAACTTAATCAGCATTTCTAGAACATGGCATCCAACTGGTACAGAATAAACATTGTCAAGTACACATAGCCATTCACTCAGGTCAGATCCCAAGAGCTAAAACAGGCTTCAGTAAATGCAAGTACTGGAGTCACACAAGCATATTCTTCCACTGCAACTCAATCAGACAGGAAATAAAAAGACAGAGGGATGGCTGGGAAATCCCCAAATATTGGGAAACTAAACTACATAAGTAGAAAATAACCATGGGTCAAAAGAGAAATCACAAGGGAAGCTAGAAAATTTTTTCAACTAAACGCAAATGGATACACAGCATCCCAAAACTTGTGGGAATCTGCAGAAACAATGCTTATTTATTTTGGTGGCTCTGGAGATTGAACCTAGGGCCTCACACAGATGGGGCAAGTACCCACTCTGTCACTGAGCTGGGTCTCAGTCCCAAGAATTGTGCTTAGAGAAATCTACAGCAGTGAATAATGATACAAAGAGAGAAAGGATTTCTGAATCAGTTATCTGAACTTTTGTATTTAAAAATAAGAAAAATAAATGCAAACTAAACTTAAAGTAAGCTTAAGGAACATAATCATAAAAATATATGTGGAAACCAGTAGAATTTAAAACGGACATGACATAGAGAAGAACCCAAAAGTTAATTATTTATACACATCAATAAAATTGATAAGTCTCCTTTTGGGTTAACCCATTTATTCTGGTTGTTTGAACTTCCCCAGTGTTAGTATTAAATGTTCCACACATCAAGAGCCCTCCCAGCAGAGCTGGCCCTGGGGTCGTGAGAGCAGGAGACCTGCCCCTGCCCCTCATCTGCTGCAGCACTTGGGAGAGCAGGCCCTGCACCTCACCTGGACGTCTCAGTAGACCTGGTTCTGAATACAGGGGTTGTGGGTGAGCCTGCTGGAGGGCATGAACACGAGAGAGAGCCAAGCCAGCCTCTTGTCTGCTAGGCACTGATGTGGGAGAGACATTCTTTTCCTCTCCCTTGTCCCTCTCCATCTATGGTAGGCGGAAAAGTTGACCCGGGGGTCATGAGAGTGGGAGAACTGGCCACGACCCTCGCTGGCTGTAACTTTGGGGAGAGGGGTCCCTGCACCTCGCCTGGGCAGCAGGGTCCTGGGTGTGGAGCTGCTGATGAGCTAGCCCCAGGGGCCGAGAGTGGGAAAGCCGATGGGCTGACCAGCTCAGCGACTCCACAGGCCCAGATCCAGGGCTCTGAGCTGGCCCACCCCAACATCTACACCATCTATGAACTACTGGAGTTTGTGAAGAGACCAGTCCTATAGATTCAAAACTATAGGATCTCCATAACACATGGCAACAACAGGATATCAAAGAGGAGTCCCAGTGAGGTTCCAGTATGGAGTAGAGTAGCAGAAGCCTTACACCAGACCAATAAGTCCTTGCAATGAACATTTGCAAGTAAAAAAGTATGGACAAAAGGGTACACTGTGACACATGGAGAACTTCCACAACGAGTCTTTTCTTTCTCTTTTGGGGAGGAGGCTGCAAGGGAGGAGGGCAGGAATGAGGGGAGGGAGAGATGAGTGAAATTGGGGTACATGATGTGAAACTCACACCCACATCCCTCACCCCGCCACGTGTTAAAAAGTTTTTTAAAAAAGAGCCCTCCCAGAACTGAGTTACTGAGCAAGTCAGTCATGCTTTAAAATTTTATTTTTATTTATGTTTATAGGCATATGGCACAGGCACACACTTTTGTGTAGGTGCTGTGTGTGTGAGAAGGTGGGGGGAGTGCAAGTGCCTGCAGAGACAAGAAGAGGGTGTTAGGTCCCCCTGGAGCAGGGGTCACAGGTGCATGTGATCTGCCCCACATTAGCTTTGGACACTGGACTGACGCTCCGGAAGAGCAGTAAGTGCTCTTAGCTGCTAAACCATCTCCTAATCCCTACTCCATTCCAGTAAATCATACTATAGCAAACTTGATAGAGTATAGGAAGAGAAGGCAAAGATTACCAATATCTATAATGAAAGAAATAATAGCTACTAATGGGAAGGAATAGGAGACTATTACACACAACTTTACATAAGTTTGACAACTTACATGAGACATTCAAATTTACTCAAAGAGTTCCCCACTCCAAATGTTTAGAAGATTTCAGTGGGAAACTCTGCCAAACATTTAATTCTATAGATGTGGTTCTGGAAAAGAGAAAAAGAGGAAATATTTCTTCATTTACCTCATAAGGTCAGCACTGTCTTGATACCAAGAGCAAATAACAGTATTAGAAAAGAATAAAACTTTAAAGTTTTTTGAATTTAGGTGAAGTTTTTCTTCCATTATTAGTATTCATTATTATTGTATTTATTATTATTATTATTATTATTATTATTATTATTATTATTGCAAACCCAATCTACATGATGGATGAGAAACCGTAGCCCAGGAAGTTTTTGTCCCGGGAGAGTCAGTCTGATTTACTGTTCAGGCCTCTTTATCATTCCGCACACCATGCAGAGCAGAGAAGTCAAGAGGAGATAGGGCTATCTGATAAAGCTGGTCATCATTTTTTAATTTCTGGTGAATTTCTACCAGAGTAAGGATAAAATGGGCCTTCCTCTGCTTCAGAAATGACACACTGGAAACATCTGGAATCAGCAACAGACAGCAATGTGCCCTACCATGTTTTCTACTGACACTGGTAAAGCATCCAATGTCTGTTTTCAACCCCACTCAGCACTTGTGTGTAACAGTGAACCCGAGATCTTTGCCTCTGCAATAAGGAAAAGGAAATACACACACGGAAGAACAGAGGCTGAGAGACTGTATTTGAAGGTAACATGACCATTTGTGGACAATGTTCCAAGCAAGCTACAGAAAAGACAGCAGACCCCCCCCAAAAAAAAACCTCTCAGGAACAATATAAGATAAAATGTATAAAAATATCAGTATAAAAATCAGTCCAATGTTTCTGTTAGTATTCATAGTCAGAAAGTACAGGTAAACAATAGCAGGAAACCTACAAAATGCTGAGAAAGCTGGGAGTGGGGAGGACTCGGGAGTGGAGAGGACTTGGGAGTGGGGAGGATGGGCATAGTAAAGGGATCACAAAGCATCACTGTGAAGGGTTAAACGGTTTGCATGAATGGCACAAAATAACTTATATCTAAGAGGATTTCATAGCATTAAAAATCTGATTCTTCTACTTTTGCTTGGACTACTATAACAAAATACCATAGACCGGTTGGCTTAAGTAATAGAAAGTTATTTTCTCACAGTTCTGGAAGCTAAAAGCCTGAGGGTTGAGGCATTGGCAGGTTTACTGGTTTCCCTTCTTGCTACACCAAAGAAATAATAGGAGAAATGGTTAGGGCGAAGGTGTCTTCACTGGTGGGATCAGGAGGGATCGTGGCTCCTAAGGAAAAGCAGAGTGGCTATGCAGAGTGGAGTGTGGGCCTCTGGCCTAGGAAGCAGAGGCTAGACTCTGACCTTCATATATCTGCTTCAATAAAGAGTGTTATAACAGCCAGCTAAACTTATGAGAAATGAACCTCTCACTATACTAAAAATCCAGCTTTAAATGGGGCACTTACCTCAACACAAAAGCTAAAAGTTTATTTTATTTTGTCGAGAAGAAACTGCAGAGAAAAAAAATCTTTTGACCTTAGGTTTAAAGAGAAGTTTCCTTAGGTAAAATTGGGACTCTGGAGACTACAGAAAAATGGCCAAATTGGGAATCTTCAAAGTAGAAGCTTTGCTCTTCAAAGGCGTTGTTCAGATAACTAAAAGTAAGAATTCTTGTAAAAACGTGTATCCAACAAACAACATAGCTAAAATACATAAAGAATTTTTACAGTGCAATAAAAGTCAGATCACATAGTATACAAATATACAAATGTCAAATAAAACCCATTAACGAAAGTTTTCAACTTCCTTAGTCATGGGGGAAATTCAAATCAAAACCAAAGCAAAGTCATTGTTGCTTGCTCATTACAAAACCTGAAAGTATGTTTCCTTAAAAATAAAAATAAAATCCCCAAGTACTAAATTTTAGCAACAGTGTAGATCAGGTAGACCACTCATAATTACTGGTCGATACACACAATGGCGGAGCCCTTTGGATAACACCAGGAAGTTTCTTGGATATTTAAATGTGATTGGCCACACAACCCAGCACTTGTATGTCTAGGTTTTTTATTTTGCTTTTGTTTTTTTTTAAAAGAAATAGAAATATTTTCATACAAATATTTAGAAGGAATTACTAGTACCAGCTTTATCCTTACCCACTAAATAATTAACCTAATTGCTGACTAACTGGCAAATGAAGAAACAATTTGTAGAAGGGAATCATACTACTTAGTGATATTAAGAAACAGCTATTGACACAGCAATGGCACAGATGGGTCGCAAAAGCATTGTCCTACGGAACCTAACAAGGACTGAGAATATTTTAGTCTCTTGTGTGAATTCCAGATTTAGGTCAGTGGTGACGAGGGTTATGGGGGAGGAAAGACGGTTTGTGCCAGGGAGTGAGGGAACCTTCACGGAGATAGCACTGCTCTTTAAATCTGACTCTGCACAACTACAGCCTTCTAAAAGTGACAGGAGTGACGGAGGTTCTATAGACTAGAGGAGTGAAGCATATGGTGATGGGAATGTGGCAGCAGCAACGTCGTCATCTTCATCATCATCGTCGTCATCGTCATCATCATTATAACTGTCATCACCATTAGGCACAGCCACAGCCGCAAGAGTCTTGTGTCAGACTCTGTACTGGACAATGTGATGCATGTAACCTGGGTCATTTTCATTTTCCTTCTTTCCTTCCTTCCTTCCTTCCTTCCTTCCTTCCTTCCTTCCTTCCTTCCTTCTTTCCTTCCTTCCTTCCTCCCTTCCTTCCTTCCTCCCTTCCTCAAACAAAGATTTCTCTAGTCCTAACCTCAAGCCTTGCCCTCATGTTTGTTGCAGGACTGTAGATTTGCTTTCTCTTAATATAACTTTAATTTATGTTTTAGAATTTTATACATATGTTCAATGTATTTTGATCATATTCACTGTTACCGCCTTCCCTAATTCCTAAAAGACACTCGTACCTTGACTCCTTGCCAATTTCATGTTCATTTTTAACCCAGAGTCCAATTAATGTGGGCCAGTATGTACACTGCTGTAGTATGTAAACTCTCCAGAGGCTACATCCCTGAAGAAAACAGACTTCCTTCCCCAGTAGCACAACTGTTTTGTGACACCCCATCCCCAACACCATCCACGCTGGACCTTTGACTGGCATCCATACTGGACCTGGGACTGGCGGCCATGCTGGCTGGACCTTTGACTGCCTTCAAATCTATTCTGCTCTATTCTTAGTCTCACTTCCACCTGAGGCTTCTCAAAACAGGCCCTTCTAGCCCCTTCTTTAAGGAAGATGGTTTTAGGCTGACACATCAGCAACAGCAAAGTGGTGGTCAGATGGCAAGTTGCTGTGAGCCACCCAGTAGAAGAGCCCTGACCTATGGAATAGACACAGGCTGCCCAGACCCGGGCCTTGGGCACATCCACTCCCAATTTATACTGGGAAGAAGCCATAGGACTTTCTGGTCCTTTGAGTCCTTGTTTCCCCTCACAACTGTCCACTCCCTTGAAACAGGGACTTTTAACAAGACTAGAAGCAAATGTTTAATTTCAACATGATCCTCTAGGAATCAAAAAGAAATCTAACAGGTCTTCTTAATTCAATAATTAATTATCAGAAAACGTGCCTCTGACACTAACACAGCTGATTTACATATAGCAAGTCAAAAAGGAGTTAGCAAGTATTTTCTGGATTTGTAAAATGGTTCTTAAGATACCCTGCTGCGTTGGTGTTTAATCCCTTCTCCCATAAATAGGATAAAAGGTCTTGTACTGTTTTCTCTTAAGTAAATAGGTTTTAGAGCTGTGCCTCCAGAGTGTCCCCAGGGTTCTTTTCAGCTGTCTGTGAATGATCCCTGCAGCTGGAATGAAGGTTAGCCCATCATACCTCAATGTAGTACTTCCTGCCTTTTGTTTTCCTCAGTCATGGCCTTGATATTGTTTAAATAGTGCTCTGTATATTTAATTTCCTTCTTCTCCGCACAAAGACCCAGCAGGTTTTTGTTTTGTTTTGCTTTGTTTTTTAATCACTTTATCTGCCACAGTGGGCCCATAAAAGTGCCCCGGGGCTGAAATTGAACTCCTATCTTCATTTATACAGGTAAATAATTACACTCAGACATTAATGCGTGTCCATTTGTTTCGTCAGTTTACTACTTGGGCAGACACACATTTGTGTACATTTCATTCACTCTGCTGATAGGGGTTGCTCACTGTGCCTGAGTGTGCACAGACGGCTCAGTAGAGAGTGTGCACCTTCCAAGGTACACGGAGTGAGTCTGTTCCTTCCGTTTTGAAGACTGCTCTGTTGGTGACACTCTATTCATCCCAGATTCCTGTCCAGGAGCCAAAGACAGTTAGAGGGACATTTAGACACCATTTGACTTAAGTATCTAGAGTTGGGAAACTCCCAATGTTCTCCAGCCTCAGATGTCAACTTCCAATGATAAGATATTGACCTCTTAAAAGGGGAGAGAGGGCATTTCATTGTAGATCATTTCTACTAGAAAATTCCCTTATATCAAGGCAAAGATGTCTGTTATGTACATGCCCTGCCCTTTGGGCCCACATAGAAGACACATCTGCTAGTCTAGGGAAGGCAATTCTGGCATCTTCTGCAAAATTTCCAATTTCCTTCAAACCTTCCTCACTGTCCTAATAAGTATATCTGAGCTGGATCAACCTTTCACTTAGCTTTTGACACATCTGTGTGGCCTGGCTAGGGCACTAACATGGGGGAAAACTCCCCACCCTTTTTCTTCTTTCTAATATGGGTTTACTGGTGATTTGCCAGTTTTGGCAAACAGACTGCACTCTTTTTTTTTTTTTTTTTTTTTTTTTTTTTTTAATTTAATTTTATTTTATTTTTTTAATTTACATTCCAAATCACTTCCCCTTTCCCGTTTCCTCCCTCCCCGAAAGTCCCATAAGCCCCCTTCCCTCCCTCTTTTCTCCGTTCAACCCCCTCTCATTACTCTGTCCTGGCGTTCCCCTACATCCAGTCTTTCCAGGACCAGGGGTCTCTCCTTCCATCTTTTTAGAAATCTATTGATATGCTGATTGTGTCTAGGGTATTCTGAGATTCTGGGTCAATATCCCCTTATCAGTGACTTCATACCATGTGTGATCTTTTGTGATTGGGTTACCTCACTAAGGATGATATTTTCAAGTTCTGACCATTTGCCTAGGAATTTCGTGAATTCATTGTTTTTAATTGCAGAGTAGTATTCCATTGTGTAAATATACCACATCTTCTGAATCCATTCCTCCGTTGAGGGACATCTGGGTTCTTTCCAGCTTCTGGCTATTATAAATAAGGCTGCTATGAATATAGTGGAGCATGTGTCCTTATTGCATGCAGGTAAAGTCTCTGGGTATATGCCCAGGAGTGGTATAGCCGGATCCTCCGGAAGTGTCATGCCCAGTTTTCTGAGGAGCCGCCAGACTGCTTTCCAGAGTGGTTGTACCAGCCTGCAATTCCACCAGCAGTGGAGGAGTGTTCCTCTTTCTCCACATCCTCGCCAACAACTGCTGTCTCCTGTGTTTTTGATCTTAGCCATCCTGACTGGTGTGAGATGGAATCTCAGGGTTGTTTTGATTTGCATTTCCCTAATGACTAAGGATGATGAACATCTCTTTAGGTGCTTCTCAGCCATTAGATATTCTTCAGGTGAGAACTCTTTGTGGAGCTCTGTACCCCATTTTTTAATAGGGTTACTTGCCTCTCTGGAGCTTAACTTCTTGAGTTCTTTGTATATCTTGGATATTAGCCCTCTGTCGGATGTAAGGTTGGTAAAGATCATTTCCCAGTTAGTTGGTTGCCGCTTTGTCTTTTTGACGGTGTCTTTTGCCTTGCAAAAACTTTGTAATTTAATGAGGTCCCATTTGTCTATTCTTGATCTTAGAGTATAAGCTATTGGAGTTCTGTTCAGGAAATTCTCCCCTGTGCCCATATGTTCAAGGTTCTTCCCTAGTTTCCCTTCTATTAGTTTCAGTGTGTCTGGTTTTATGTGGAGATCTTTGATCCACTTAGAATTGAGCTTAGTGCAAGGAGATAAGGATGGGTCAATTTGCATTCTTCTGCATGTTGACCTCCAGCTGAGCCAGCACCATTTGTTGAAAAGGCTATCTTTTTTCCACTGGATGGTTTTAGCTCCTTTGTCAAAGATCAAGTGACCATAGGAGTGTGGATTCATTTCTGGGTCTTCAATTCTGTTCCATTGATCTACATGTCTGTTACTGTACCAATACCATGCAGTTTTTAACACTATTGCTCTGTAGTACAGCTTGAGGTCCGGGATACTGATTCCCCCAGAGGTTCTTTTACTCTTGAGAATAGTTTTAGCTATTCTGGGTTTTCTGTTATTCCAGATGAATTTTTGAATTGCTCTTTCTAACTCTATGAAGAATTGAGTTGGGATTTTGATGGGGATTGCATTGAATCTGTGTATTACTTTTGGTAAGATGCTCATTTTTACTATATTAATCCTGCCAATCCATGAGCATGGCAGATTTTTCCATCTTCCGAGGTCTTCTTCAATTTCTTTCTTCAGAGACTTGAAGTTCTTGTCATACAGATCTTTCACTTGTTTGGTTAGCGTCACGCCAAGATACCTAATATGGTTTGTGGCTATCGTAAAGGGTATTATTTCTCTTACTTCTTTCTCAGCCTGCTTATCCTTTGAGTATAGGAAGGCTTCTGACTTGCTTGAGTTGATTTTATATCCGGCCACTTTGCTGAAGTCGTTTATCAGCTGTAGGAGTTCTCTGGTGGAGTTCTTTGGGTCGCTTATGTATACTATCATATCGTCTGCAAATAGTGATAGTTTGACTTCTTCCTTTCCAATTTGTATCCCTTTGACCTCTTTTTCTTGTCTAATTGCTCTAGCTAGAACTTCAAGTACTATATTGAAAAGATATGGAGAGAGAGGGCAGCCTTGTCTAGTCCCTGATTTTAGTGGGATTGCTTCAAGTTTCTCTCCGTTTAGATTGATGCTGGCTACTGGTTTGCTGTAAATTGCTTTTACTATGTTTAGATATGGGCCTTGAATTCCTGATCTTTCCAAGACCTTTAGCATGAAAGGATGCTGAATTTTGTCAAATGCTTTCTCAGCATCTAATGAGATGACCATGTGGTTTTTTTCTTTGAGATTGTTTATGTAGTGGATTACATTGATGGATTTCCTTATATTGAACCATCCCTGCATCCCTGGGATGAAGCCTACTTGATCGTGGTGAATGATCGTTTTGATGTGTTCTTGGATTCGGTTGGCAAGAATTTTATTGAGTATTTTTGCATCGATATTCATAAGAGAGATTGGCCTGAGATTCTCTTTCTTTGTCGGATCTTTGTGTGCTTTTGGTATTAGTGTAATTGTGGCTTCATAGAACGAGTTGGGTAGTGTTCCTTCTGTTTCTATTTTGTGGAACAGTTTGAAGAGTATTGGTGTTAGGTCTTCTTTGAAGGTCTGATAGAATTCTGCACTAAAACCATCTGGACCTGTGCTTTTTTTGGTTGGAAGACTTCCAATGACAACTTCTATTTCTTCAGGGCTTATAGGACGGTTTAGATGGTCTATTTGATCCTGATTTAATTTTGGTACTTGGTATCTGTCAAGAAAATTGTCCATTTCCTCAAGATTTTCTAGTTGTGTTGAATACAGGTTTTTGTAGTAGGATCTGATGATTTTTTGAATTTCCTCAGTTTCTGTTGTTATCTCTCCCTTTTCGTTTCTGATTTTATTAATTTGGATACTATCTCTGTGCCCTCTGGTTAGTCTGGCTAAGGGCTTATCTATCTTGTTGATTTTCTCAAAGAACCAACTCCTCGTTTTGTTGATTCTTTGTATGGTTTTATTTGTTTCTACTTGATTGATTTCAGCCCTGAGTTTGATGATTTCCTGCCTTCTACTCCTCTTTGGTGTATTTGCTTCTTTTTGTTCCAGGGCTTTCAGGTGTGCCATTAAGCTGTTAGTGTATGCTGTCTCCCGTTTCTTTTTGGCGGCACTCAGGGCTATGAATTTTCCTCTTAGCACTGCTTTCATTGTGTCCCATAAGTTAGGGTATGTTGTGCCTTCATTTTCATTAACTTTCAAAAAGTCTTTGATTTCTTTCTTTATTTCCACCTTGACCAAGTTATCATTGAGTAGAGCATTGTTCAGCCTCCATGTGTACGTGGGTTTTCTTTTGTTTTTGTTGCCATTGAAGACCACCCTTATTCCATAGTGATCTGATAGGAGGCATGGGATTATTTCTATCTTCTTGTATCTGTTGAGGTCTGATTTGTGACCAATTATATGGTCAATTTTGGAGAAGGTACCATGAGGAGCTGAGAAGAAGGTGTATTCTTTAGCTCTAGGATGAAATGTTCTATATATATCAGTTAGTTCCATTTGGTCCAAGGCTTCAATTAGATTCACTGTGTCCCTGTTTAGTTTCTGCTTTCCTGAACGATCCATTTCAGAGAGCGGGGTGTTGAAGTCACCCACTATTATTGTGTGCGGTGCGATGTGTGCTTTGAGTTTTAGTAAAGTTTCTTTTACGAATGAGGGTGCCCTTGCATTTGGAGCATAGATATTCAGGATTGAGAGTTCTTGATGGTGGATTTTTCCCTTGATCAGTATGTAGTGTCCTTCTGTGTCTTTTTTGATGACTTTGGGTTGAAAATCAATTTTATCCGATATTAGGATGGCTACTCCACCTCGTTTCTTGGGGCCATTTGCTTGTAAAATTGTTTTCCAGCCTTTTACTCTGAGGTAGTGTTTGTCTTTGACACTGAGGTGCGTTTCCTGCATGCAGCAAAATGCTGGGTCCTGTTTACGTATCCAGTCTGCTAGTCTATGTCTTTTAATTGGGGAATTGAGACCATTGATATTAAGAGAGATTAAGGCATAGTGATTATTGCCATCTGCCATTCTTGACGCTATCTTTATGTTTGAGTGGTTCTCTACTTTTGGGTTTGATTCAAGAAGGTTATTATCTCATTTTTTCCAGGGTGTTGTTTCTCTCCCTGTATTGGAGGTTTCCACCTATTATCCGTTGCAGGGCTGGATTTGTGGAAAGATATTGTGAAAATTTGGTTTTATCATGGAATATCTTGGTCTCTCCATCTATGGTGATTGAGAGTTTTGCTGGGTATAGTAGTCTAGGCTGGCATTTGTGCTGTCTTAGTGTCTGCATGAGATCTGCCCAGGATCTTCTGGCTTTCATAGTCTCTGGTGAGAAGTCTGATGTGATTCGGATAGGTCTTCCTTTGTATGTTACTTGGCCCTTTTCTCTTACTGCATTTAGTATTCTTTCTTTGTTTAGAACATTCGGTGTTTTGATTATTATGTGACGGGAGGTATTTCTGTTCTGGTCCAGTCTGTTTGGAGTTCTGTAGGCTTCTTGTATGTTCATCGGCATCTCTCTCTTTAAGTTAGGGAAGTTTTCCTCCATAATTTTGTTGAAGATGTTTACTGGCCCTTTAAGTTGCAAATCTTCACTCTCATCTATACCTATAATCCTTAGGTTTGGTCTTCTCATTGTGTCCTGGATTTCCTGGATGTTTTGGGTTATGCGTTTTTTGCATTTTGCATTTTCTTTGACTGTTGAGTCGATGCTTTCTATGGAATCTTCAGCACCTGAGATTCTTTCTTCCATCTCTTGTATTCTATTGTTGATGTTTGCATCTATGACTCCTGATTTCTTCCCAAGGTTTTCTATCTCCAAAGTTGTCTCCCTTTGTGATTTCTTAGTTGTTTCTACTTCCTTTTTTAGTTCCTGGATGGATTTGCTGAGATCCTTCACTTGTTTGTTTGTATTTTCCTGTATTTCTTTAAGGTATTTTTGCATTACCTCTTTCAGGATTTCTTCCTGATGACCCACGTTCTCCTGCATTTCTCTGAGCGATTTTTGTGTTTCCTCCTCATGGGATTCCATCTGTTGATCCATCGTCTCCTGCATTTCTTTAAGCAGTTCTCGTGTTTCCTTTGTAAGGGCATCTAACCGTTGATTCATTTCTTTAAGCAATTTTTGTGTTGCCTCCTTATGGGCATCCGTCTGTTGACCCATATTCTTCTGCATTTCTTTATGCAAATTTTGTGATTCCTTTGTGAGTGCATCTACCCGTTGATTCATCTCGTTAAGCGATTTTTGTGTTGTCTCCTTGTGCGCCTCCATCTTTTGATCCATGTTCTCCCGCATTTCTCTAAGCGATTTTTGTGTTTCCTTTGTAAGGGCTTCTAACCGTTGATTCATGGTCTCCTGTAACTCTTTATGAGATTTATTTGTGTCCTTCTTGTGATCCTCTAATAGCATCATGAGAAGTGATTTTAAATCCAGATCTTGTCTTTCGGGTGTGGTGGGGTATCCAGGACTTGCTGCTGTTGGAGAGTTGGGTTCGGATGGTCCCACATTACTTTGATTACTGTTAGTAACATTCCTACGTTTGCCTTTTGCCATCTGGATACCTCTGGTGTTAGTTGGTCCTGCTGCCACTGGCTGTTGGTTGGACCTCCTGTGAGCCTGCAAAGCTATTTCTGCCCCCCCTGGATTACCAGGATTCCCCTGGCACCGATTTCTGGGGCCTGCCTGCTCCTGAGTGACTTTGGAGCCCTAATGTGCTTTGCCCCAAGTGATCTTATATTGGGGAGGCCTTGCACATCTAAAGGCTCAGCCTAGTGGATTCCTGGAGCAGAGGTCGCCAAAGGGAGGCTGGCAGGCTCCTGCCCTGTGCAGGGGTGTGTGATCTCTCCTGGGGGGGGGAGGGGGCGTCCCTCTGCCAGGCAGAAGTCCCACAGCAGATCTGGCGCGCTGGTCACTGCAGATCAGCCCAGCACCTGGGAGCAGGTTACACACAAGCTGCCTGAACCCGAAGCGATATTATGCCTGTCTGTCTCTGAGCCTGGTGGTCCCAACTACCTGGTCACTGGAGCAAAGATGGCGGAGGGCACTCTCCGTGGCGCTGCTCACCCTGTGGTCACGATGGCCCGCCGATCTGGCACCCAGAGGACCACAGCGCCAACCCGCCCTCGGGCACAGAAGGAAGCCCCAACAGGCCGTGTCCCAAGTGATGTTATATTGGGGGGAGTGCCTGGGTACCGGTCTCTCCAGCGCAGTCCGCGGGAACAGAGGTCGCGGAAGGGAAGCTGGCAGGCTCCCTCCCTGCGCGGGGTCCCTCCACCAGGCAGAAGGTTCCACCGCGGAACTGGCGCGCTGGTTACTGCAGATCAGCCCAGCACCTGGGAGCAGGTTACACACAAGCTGCCCTGTGGTCACGATGGCCCGCCGATCTGGCACCCAGACGACCACAGCGCCAACCCGCCCTCGGGCACAGACGGAAGCCCCAACAGGCCGTGTCCCAAGTGATGTTATATCGGGGGGAGAGCCTGGGTACCGGTCTCTCCAGCGCAGTCCGCGGGAACAGAGGTCGCGGAAGGGAAGCTGGCAGGCTCCCTCCCTGCGCGGGGTCCCTCCACCAGGCAGAAGGTCCCACCGCGGAACTGGCGCGCTGGTTACTGCAGATCAGCCCAGCACCTGGGAGCAGGTTACACACAAGCTGCCTGAAACCGAAGCGATATTATGCCTGTCTGTCCAGACTGCACTCTTAATAAGATTAACTTGTAACACACACACACACACACACACACACACACACATGCACATAAAGTCTAGCCCATTTAAATATTGAGTTAAAACGTAGAACTTTGCATTTAAATTCTGCCTTGCTTCTTTCTTCATATTCGTTGGCCCCTAAATTGACTTTTTAGGGATGATGGACAAGCATCTTAGCACCCTCTTTGAGTTTGATTTTTAACTGCAAAGCTGAGAACTCAAGTTTTCATGTCACCATCTAAGCCACAAATAAAAACATTGCATAGAATGAGGCTCCATGGGGAAGTTCTTGACATACCACTGATAGATCCTCCCCAGAATTATGTCACTTTATTAATGGACTACACCCAGTTTCTGTGTTAAATGTGCTCCCCCAACCCCATCCCAAGCCTCTATGTTAAGAACAACTTCCGAATTCATTTGTTGATTGTCTTTGGAGGTGGAGTCTATAAGAGGGCATTAGTGTTGACTGTGGCCAGAAAGGTAAGGGTGGGTGCCCATGAGATTAACAGCTTTACATGTATAGAAAAGACTGGAGGTTGCATGCTCTGCTCTCCTACCCTTTGCTGTAATCCCACCTGATGTTGTCATGGGAACCTTTCTGGAATAAATACTCTGATGCCAGTGAGAGTGGAAGAGAGGAAACGTTACTGCGAGTGAAGCCAGGACAGCTCCTGAAAGGCTGGGTCAGCTTCGATTCCCATTTTATACTCTAAAACCACAAGGTGGGGCAGGCAAACAAGAGAGATTTTACAGAAGTTTATGTGACAGCAGGTTGTTAGGGGCAACAACCCATTGTTTCAGCTATTTCTCTGGGTCACTCTGTTCCAGGTAGCAAGTGAAGTCATGCTTGGTAAATGGCAGTACAAACAGTGCTTTAAGTAGACCACTAATAAATCAGTATCTAATAGTCAGTCTTTTCTACCTTAGTCTACTTCAGTGTCAGCACCATGTTCCTGGTCTCCCCAGTCTCCAGAATATAAGATGAATAAAATTCTACTGTTTATCATTCACCCAGTCCACATATTCTGTTGCAGAGACAAGAAATGGACCAACATATGAGTTAACAGCCTTTTTTTCTGCTTATCTCTGACTGGGCTTCTGCAGTACTCCAAAAGATACAATGTGAAAATTTATAACATGCCTTATTCAAATTATGCTATGTCAAAACAGAACTTTCAGGGCCTGAAATTTAATAACTGAATCAAAAGTGAATTAGATGTCCCACCTGAGTGTTCCAATAACAAAGTACACTCATCATGTTATAGCAATTAGTATGTTGCAGCATGATGATTTACATCTTTGACCCAATTAGTCTGTGAGGACGGGAACCAACTTTCTTACTCACTACTGTATGCTAGAACGCATATGGTAAGATCTGACATTTAATAGGTACTCGGTAGATATGGATTTAATTAGTAAAATCAGAGTGTGCTGATAGAAGACAGCAGAACAAGGGTTTTAGCAGAACACTGAGCCAGAGAAGGGGTCAGGGTGAGGCATGAGTGGGGTTGACTTTTCTGACTTTGCTTGCAACTCCCCTCTTCAAGCAAGAGGTCATCAATGATTATGCCAGAGAGTATTTAGTCACCCTCTGCTCTTTGCCTACCAACAGGGATTCATACCCTATTTTCTTCCTTTCCTCTCCCCTCAGAAAATTGTGTCAACACCTGCAAACCACTGATGTACAAAGATCAGCACCAGACTCTCCATCTCCCAGACACTGGGAGATGATACTTATGGGGCTGAATTTTAAGAGAAAGAGTTTGCATGACAACATGAATTTTAGAATAGTCAGAGTAATGAAGGAAAAATTTAAAGCAAGTAATGAATGAGGTTTTTTAGTGAGACTGTGTTGAACAAGAAAAAGGAAGCAATATGGCATATGAAATAAAAATACAGAATGCTGAAGTCAAACTGACTGAACATAGCAACTCCTTTCACTTTCTTAGGCAAGTAAGAACTACATGGGTTTTATTCAATAGAAAGACACTTCTGTCAAGATGATAACACAAGTTCCACTCCAAAAGATGAAAGCCATACCTGGCATCAGTGTCAGGTCAAGCACCTATGCTCTAGACAGGTCATGGGCCAGTAGGCATAACATTTTTGTTCACTGTATAAATATTATTTTTCTGTTGTTCAAATGCTGGTTTTTTTTTCTGCCCTCATATTTTGTTTCAATTCCAATCTGGACACATTACTGTAATTCTTAGGTCAAGAATCTCCTGTCTCATGTTTGTGTAAACAATTCTGACCATTTATCCTCTGCCTTGTCAATAAATGTTTATCAGCCAATGGCCGGGTAGAAGAGAGAATATGACCAGGACTTCCACTAGCCAGAAGAGGGGGAGAGAGAAGGATAGGATTTTGTCATGAGGAAGGGGTTCCAGAGCGTCATCATGGGAAAATACATCTGAAGTCCAGAGAGTCAGACCAATACTAAAATGCAAGTATCTCAGGGATTTTAGATGGGAGGTAGCCAGATTAGTTTAGAAGATTAAAATAGATCAATGACTGCCCAGGTATTTCAGTAAAACCTCATTAAATAAATATTGGTCTCTCTGTGTCCTTTTTGGGGAACTAGCTAGGATAAAGAAAAATAGCCACTGTATTAATTTACTGCATACATTCATATTAAAAATACTGTTACACAGGCCCCTAGGGAGGACCTACTACTATTACTCTGTGAAATAAACATAGTATTAAACCAGCTCCTCACAACATCATTATCATCATAGATCAATTCATTTTTCAACCCTTATGAGAGAAACTTCTATTTTCAGTAGATGGTGATTAACATCGCAACTCAAGACTGGCCAAGGTTCAGAGAGTAAGACTGCTCAGTCTTAAATAGGACATCTATACCACATTCCCTCATCCCAACACTCAAGGATCATTACAGAAGAAGAGGCAGAAAGATGCAAGAGCAAAGAGTCATAGGTGACCACATGTCCTTCAGACCCCATAAGGCAGCTGCATTTATATGAAGTCAGATCAATTGTGATAGCATGCACAAACCCTTGCAAGCTCAAGACAAACCAAATCTCAGCATGGAGTGGACAGGTAAATGTGAAGTCCCTTCCCTAGCTGAGGAGCAATTGTAACTGATAGATGTTGGAAAGGGACAGTCAGTTTTCTTTTAAGAATGCTTCCCCTAGTAAGCTGACCAGCCACATACCCAAGAATAGATAGGTAACACAAGTTAGACTTGATGTGTAGAAAAAGAGAAAGAGGACACAAAGTTGGTTAGGCAGGGAAGTGTGATGGATCTGGGAGGAGCTGGGCAAGGTAAATATGACCAACAAACTTTGTATGGAGTTCTCAAGGAACGAATAAAACAAAAATGTGGAGCTTACACCAAGGAGTGAGGTCATCCTAGGAGACGCTCTGCAATCAAGACTCTTGGCCAACAGGAGATGAATCCACTAAGCATGCTATCCTTTAGAGACTGAGCCATTGACCACACAGGGAACTGAAGCTGACTTGGGCTCATACATGTGAATGCTAATATATGTGAGTGAAGACTACAAGCTATGGACTATGCAGGCAGACCAGTGGGCAGAAATGTCTGGTGGAGTACCAGCCTGAATTCTCATAAACATAAGAGAAGACCTCCCAATAAGAAGACCTATGTAAAACAAAACAATCAGGTAAGAACAAAAACCCAGACATAGAAAAATGCTCGTGGCACACGCGTGCGTGCACGTGTACGCGCGCGCACACACACACACACACACACACACACACACCAACAAAGACAGACAAACAGACAGACAGACAGACATACTCCTACCAAGAAAAACCAAGGTGGTTCAACCCCTCCAAGAAGGTCATAATTCTTAAATCCATATGAAATTTAATGAAATGGTTAAAATGGGAACCATTCAAAGCTGATTTTTTTTTTTAATTATCAGTGACTTCAAGGAGGATTCAAACAAATGGATGGAGTAAGAAAATTCAGAATCTGTATGAGAAACTCAGTAATATGTAAAAAAATATAGCAATAAAAGTTGAAATTCTGAAAATAAAAACAGACAGAAATGTTGGAAATGATTTAATAAATCAAATATGACATACAGCAAAAAGCATCACCAATAAATTAGACCAAGTCAAAGAAACAATATCAGTAATCAAGTACAATGTCAAGAAAATAATACATTCAAACACCAAAAAAAGAAAATGCTAACCAAGCACATTGGGTCATGATCAAGAGAACAAGCCTCACAATCCATAAAGTAGGAGTTGAGACACAATCTGAAGTCATAGAAATAACCAATGAGATTGTAGCAGAAAAATCCACAGATCTAGGGAAAGATGGAAGTGCAAAAATGGAGGAGGCATTTAATTTCAAGTAGAGACAATTTCACAGAACTTTTCCAAGATGTTTGTAGCTGAAATGCCAAGGCCAAAGGACAAAGAAACAATATTAAATGTTACAAAAAAAGGTTCCAACTTGCATACAAAGATAAACACCTCAGAATAGCATTAGACTTCTAAACAGAAACCCAAATATCTCAGAAAGAAAGAAAATACATAGTTCAAACCTTGAAATTAATTATCTGTTGGCAAAGATTATTAAGTCTAACAATAGTTCTTTTCAAGTAGCTGGACATAAGACATTCTAAGTACAATTAGAAGCAATCATGACCACTGAGTCAGTACTGTAGAAGATAAGAGAGGGATCTTGCATACAGGGAGAAGGAAGACACTCCACAAACACAAGAGTCCTGGAGAATGAATTTCATGAGAGGAGCAGATGAGTAAGTGAACATTAGTAAAGAATCAATTCGGTAAACTGGTAAAACCACAAGACCGATGAAGAAGAAAGACATCAAATGGTCTTGAATCAATAAGGAAAAGAGACAAATTTAGAAAACTAAGCAAGTATCTATTTTTGTTGTTTTGTGTGTGTGTGTGTGTGTGTGTGTGTGTGTGTGTGTGATTTGAAACAGCGTCTTACTGTGTAGCTCTGGTTGGCCTAGATTTTGCTATGTCAACCATTATGTCCTTGAACTCACAGAGATCTACCCGCCTCCTGAGTGCTGGGATTAAGGTATGTGACACCATGCTCAATAAAAATAAACAAATATTTCTTAATAACAGCCTTAAAGGATGGCTGCTTTAACTCTCTAACACAAAGAATATTCTCAGAGACAATGTTAGAGCTACAATGCACACACACACACACACACACACACACATACAATCAGTGATAACTCAAACAAGTGGCATAGCAATCAACATTTCTCAAGGGCTTAGCAACACAAACGCACATCCATTCAAACACGAAGAAGAAAGGGAGGGATGTTATCAAATTATTTCTATGAAGCCAGTATTGCTATGGTATCAAAACTTGGTAAGTGTACAGCAAAATCAGAAAATATGGCCAATGGCCCTGATTGGCACAGGCATATAATTCTGAAAGGAAATGCTTACAAAACAAAATCCAATGACACAGCACATTTTAAAAGTTACACGAAAAAGTTAGCTTTATCCTCATGCTCAGCACATATAAAATGAAGTAATAAATGTAATATAGCAAAACCAAAATAAAGCCAAGAACAAAGCCACCATCACAAACGATGCAAAAAACACCTTTAACAAAGCTAGTCAGATGGTTCAGCAGATACAAGCACTTGCTTGTTGGCCTCATAACCTGAGTTCAATCCCCAAATCCTATAAGATGACACGAGAGAGAACTGACTCCAGGAAGTTCTCTGACCTCTACATGTGCACTGGAAAGTTTGTGCCCACATACATACATACATACATACATACATACATATCAAACATGTCTTCAACAAAGTTCAGTATCCTTTTTTGATAAGTCCTGAGAAACTAAGAAAAGAAGAAAAAAAAGAAAGAGGACACAAAGTTGGTTAGGCAGGGAAGTGTGATGGATCTGGGAGGAGCTGGGGAAAGTAAAAATGACCCACAAACTTTGTATGGAGTTCTCAAAGTACTAATAAAACAGAAATGGGCAGCATGTACCAAGGAGCAAGGTCATCCTAGGAGACACTCTGCAACATAAGTGGAGAATATATGCTAAAAGAGAAAAACTGAAAGCATTTCTTCTAAAATCAGGAATAAGACAAAGATATTCACACTCCCCTCCTTTAGTCAAAATAATACTTGAAGTCTTAGAGTAATAAGGCAAGGGAATAAAAAGGACAAAAATAGGAAAGAAAGAGTCTCACTAAGTTATCCCTATTTGAAATAATGATTCCCTATACTTGAAACACTACCTAAAGACTCTACCAGAAAACTCTTAGTTCTGAGAAACCTCACATGCAAATCCTCAGAATATAAATCAATAGAAAATGCATATCATCCATATGTACCAGCATGTTTGTGCTAAGAATTCAAGAAAACAGCCCCACTAAAAATAATCTTTAAAAATGCCTAAGAACAAATCTGACAAGTGAAGGACCTTTACAAAGAAAACCCCAGAAGCCAAGGAAGAAGCCCGGGAAGACACTATAAAGTGGATCTCCTCTGTCTGAGGATTGGCATCACATTGTGGAAATCACCACATTTCTAAAGGTGATCTACAAATTTTATTCAACTTTTATCAAAATTCTAATAGCATTGCCAGAAATAGAAAAAGACATCACAAAATCCACATGGAAGAGCAAAAAACACACACGGAACATCCACAGCAATATCCAAAAGAGAAATGTTGGACTTCATATTGTTTCAAATTATACGACAGACAAGTAATTAAAAACTGCACTGTACTGGTTCCAAACCATACACAAATATCAATGCAATAGTATAATGGACCCAGAAATAAATCCAGTAATTTTCTGATTTTTGACAAAGATGCCCAAAACATTATACGCAGTGGACAGCCTCTTCAACAAATGTCACGGGGGTAACAGGATGTCCATAGGAAAACAACGACGACAACAACAACAACAAACCATAACAACCTTTTTCTCATCCTATAAAAACAATTCAAAATGGATCATAGGCCTCAGTGCATGACCTGAAACTTTGAAAAGTAGAGATACAAATAGACAAGTGCTTTCTGAAGAGGACCTCAATAGCTTAGAAGATAGTGGCAAGAAGTAAAAAAAAAAAAAAAATATATATATATATATATATATATATATATATATATTGCATGGGACGGGTGGGGATCAAGGGAAAGTAATGGCAGAGGTGACTATGGTCAAATTCCATGATGCATTTGTACAAAAATTCAAATGATATCTATTTTTTTACAATTAGTATAGTCTACTAAAAAAAAAAAAGAAACTATCAAAAAAGATGGAAAAGGGGATGTGGAGACAGCGTGCATGGAAGGGCCCTCTCAGTGGCTGACTATGGAGAAGATGGGAAAATCCTAGATGGTAAGAAAGCTTTTGGTTTGTTTTTTAGGCAAGGCTCCTTGTGCACATGTTCTGGGCTGAGGAGATGGAACCCATCTGGGAAGAAACTATTTCAGTATCACAGAAAGCAAAGACAATGATTAGGTCAGAACAAAATCCAAGAATACACAAGGGAAGGGGGCTCAAAGGAAACAAAGCAAGTAGCTCTCCTGTTAGAGGTCTGTCCATTTTCTTGCTAAAAAAGCCACTAACCTATGTGCTATGGTACTAATCCATGTGCTAATCTTCACACAGGCTGAGAAATGTTGAGTTAGCCTTTTGTAAGACTAAGAGTGTAGTATGATCAGATATCTGTAGTAAGGAGAGCAGGTTGATAAATTCTTTCTGTGGCATCGATGTGCTGACATCTCATGAGAAAGAAGACTCTGAAGTTGAGAACTCAAAGGAAACAATTGATAGTCCTGGATGGACTGACCCAGTGTAAGGATAACTGTGGGAATGAGATGGAATTGATTGCACAAAACTCAGCCTGCTCCCTTGATTGTCTCCTATACATCAAACAGTGTCAGATACCCTTTTTCCTTTTCAGTGAACTAAACAGCTGCAAGTCCTTGCAGCATGTAAGTATTAAGAAGGATGGCAAGTTAGTGTTGTACACAGGACAAAAGGTTGGTTGAGGAAATGGGAGTGTCATTTGCATAGAGAATAGTCAAAAAACTTTAATGAAAAAGTTAACATTTCAATTCAGTCCTGGAACTGGGAGAAAGACTTGTATTAACTCTGTAGGGCCTATAGGAATTGCTTGCAATACACACTGAGAGAATATTCCAGACTGCAGGGGGACAGATGAACAGGTACTGCAGCAGGAAATGTGGTGCCTAAAACCAGGAAGAAGGCTGTGAGGCAGACGGTTGGGAGAGCCAGAGAGGCTGGCAAGGTATCCATGTGAAGACTTGGATCTTATTTTACAAGAAACAGGGTAAGATCTGGTTTGCATTGTGAGATGATTCTCATTGTTGTGGGGAGAATGAGCTGGACTAGGGCAAGAATAGAAAACAGGCAGGCAGTGAAGAGTTATGAAAGTTGTCCAAGTAAGAATTACAATGACAGCAGTGAAAATGAAAAGAGGTGGATAAATTTGGGAACTTATTTTGGAAGCAGAAAATAGGAATTACTGGTAGATGGGATATGCTGGTTCAGGAAGAGGACACTAAAGAATGGTCCCAAGGTTTTATCTAGACCAAGCAGGAAGGTTTATGATGTCATTTACTGGGATGCTGAGGAGTGGAGGAAAAATAGAATTGGACTTTAAAAATTAATTTGAGATGTATATTAGGCATTCAAGTAAAAATGTCAAGTAAGCATTTGGATATATGAATTGGGGACTGAGGAGAAAATATAAATTCGCATGTCATTTATGCAGATGATGGCAGTTAGATGGTAGAACCAATTGGAATTACTTAGAGAGTATTGATTGAGGAGAACTCTAGAAACTCTAAGCATTCACTAGTCAGCAGAAAAGAAGAAATCAGGAGATGAAGCAGGCAGAGTGATCATGGGAAAGAAGCACCAGGTCATGGTACTGCTGCAGAAGACTGGAGAAGTCTGTCTGGAAAGAGGAAGTAGATGGTGTAGAGATGGTGCTCAAGGCCAAGTTCCAGGCTAATGAAGAAGATCCACATGTGAAGAAATACAGGGAAATCTTAAGAAGAGACTTTTGAGATGCCAGTGACGCAGAATGACTCGGGGTTTTCAGTGGATTAAATAGGAATGGCCCCCATGGCCTCATATATTTCAATGTTTAGTTATCAGGGAATGAAACTCTTTGATAGGATTAGAATGGTTAGGAGGCATGACCTTGTTTGGAGGAAGTGTGTTACTGGCTATCTTAGGGTTTTATTGCTGTGAGGGGATACCATGACCAAGGCAACTCTTATAAGGGTAAACATTTAATTGGGGCTGGCTTACAGTTTCAGAAGTTCAGTCAATTCTCATTCATCTTGATCCACAGGCAGCAGATGCTGACTATCTTCTGCAGGAGGAGAATCTCTTCCACACTGGGTGACGCCTAAATATAGAATCTTAAAGCCCACCCCCACAGTGACACCCTTCCTCCAACAAAGCTGTTCCTCTTAATAGTACCACTTCCTATGGGCCAAGCATATTCAAACCACCACACTGGGGGTGGGCTTTAAGTTTGAAGGTCCAGTCTACATGCTAGGCCTCTCTGCTACAGATCAGGATGTAGCTCTCAGGTACTGCTCCAATATCATGAGTGCCACCATGCTCCTACCATGTTCCTACCATTCTCCTACCATTCCCCACCATGATGATAATGATCTAATCCTCAGAAACTCTAAGCAAGCCTTCAAATAAATGCTCTCTCTTTTATAGGAGTTTCCTGGGTCACAGTGTCTCTTCACAGCAATAGAACGGTGACTAGGAGAGGGTAACACTACCACTCAAACATGGCACAGAGAGACTCAGCTTCTTCCCAGAGTTGAGTCTCCTCAGGAGAAGCTGGTGTGGTGCATAAGAAAAGAAAGCATGAGTCTGTTGGGCTTCTTTGTCCACACACTTATTAGCTTTGTAATTCTAACCACCAAGTAACTGCCCCAGACTTTCTTCCCATCCTCAATAAAATGAGATCCTCCCAGGTTTTATATATTTATTTGTTCATTCAGCAAATAAGCATCAATTGGTGTGCCTTTCTAGGTCCTGAGTCAGAAAAAGACCACCACCCTGCCTCCGACTTACTGAACCCTTTATGTGTACTTGTGAGGATGCTCTTGGTGACATGTGTGTCATTTGTTTATGGCATCAGTGTCATAAACAGGATTTGTATCCAGACCTGTATTACCTACAGTGCATGGTCAACATCTTATGTAAGAAAGGTCAAGAGAAGGCTCTGTGATAAACAGAGGCTGTGTGGTGGGATGGGGTAGTATGACTCGTAATATTGTCTCCTCCACAGTACAGTGCTTGGCACAAGCTACATTTTATATTAGGGCCATGAACACAAAGGTGTGTCATTTAAATCTGTACTGATTATTTTCAGGTTTGTGGACAAATTCCGAATCTGCTATTCAGTGCTTAGAAGTCAATTAGCTTTTCAGTGCCTTGTTTTCCTTAACTGTTACGTGGATGTGATGACATCATCCCCATCATGATGCACTGGGAGAAATAAGATGGTGCCTGGCATGTTCAGGCTGTTATTCTTAATCATGCATGATGATAGTAAAATATTCAGAAAAATATTAGGATTTATGAAGGAGTAATTAAATGCACTTATGACTACACAGCTAGAGGTAGTAACTGCCAAAATTTGGATGAAAATTCTCTTTCTCTCCACATCTTGCAATAAATCACATCATGAACTCAAGGTGCTCTAGTGGCCATTGTAAAGGATGGGGCTTTTATTGGAACTAATGTGTGGAGCTCCTTATATCATGCCCTTTCCTTTCCTTTCATGCAATGTGCTATAGAGTTGGATTACTACATGCTAATAATATATAATGTTACAGGTAATAAAAACCATGTTTGTTTGGGTGTTTTGTTATTAATTCTAGGTATTCCATTCTGTAGACACTGTTGCACTGACTTATCACAATATCCTTGTGGTAGATGTTCTTTCCATCTTATTCTTGAGAAAAATGGGAATCAAAAAAGTGGTATTACCACTGTGTTTAGTAGCCATCTCTCTCTCTCTCTCTCTCTCTCTCTCTCTCTCTCTCTCTCTCTCTCTCTCTCTCCCTTCCTCTTTCCCTCTCTCTCCTTCTCTGTCTCTCTCTGTTTCTGTCTCTCTTTCTGCCATATTGATATTAGTCAATCATACAAATTGAAGCCAAGGAAACATGAGTGGAGCAGACACAGTCCACTTTAGGCTTGGCACCATTGTTCATGTTGCTTAACTCTCTACTTAATGCCCTTTCCTGTGCCATAATGACCCTGGAAAGCAAGGTAGATATGGTTGTCTAGGCAGATCCTCCCCCCACCCCCATGAGCAGAACTGCTGAGCTGACAAGTCTCCAGATTGGTATCAGACAATGCTTGAGTAGGTTGAAGTCACTGAAATCTTGGGATTACCTGTTGCTATAGCATAACCTGTCCTATACAGACTGAAGCAACACACTTGAAAAGATTCCCTAAAGGCACAGGATTATGATTGTCATAAACAGAATTTGGATCCAGAGGTATATGACCCACCGTGCATGGTCAACAGCTTATGTAAGAAAGGTCAGGTGACGATTCCATGGGAAATAGAGACTATATTGACCATGACATCTGCTATCATGTCATCGGCTTTTTAAATCCATCTTGAATATGGCCCCAATCACATTATCTTTGAGGTTGAATGGCATTTGTCCAAATCTGCACATGTTGGTGGAAAGACAATCCAAAGAGGATCATCTTATACATGGATATGTGTGCTGTACATATGACAATTTAAAAAGAGATCACAATAACCAGGAAGCAAGAGAAACATGGGAAGAAAGACTTGGTAAAAAGGAAGCGTTAAGTAGAATGAGTCCTAGAAAAGACGTTTAATGATGAATACTTCAGAGTAACCTGTGGGAGGCAAATCCTTGATTGTTGGGACACAAAGGTGATAAAATATGTAAGCCAAGTGGCTGAATGAAAGGCTTTAAGCACATGCACGTTGAGCAGTTAAGGAGGGCAACAAACAGACCACAGAAAACATGGTCTGCAGATTACAATGGACAAACATGCATAAAGCCCCAAACTTCAGAAAGAGGCACAGGAAGAACCCAATACTGTAGGAAAGTCTGGGCCACCTGCATCTATGTGTGTATGCACGTGTGTGTGTGTGTGTGTGTGTGTGTGTGTGTGTGTGTGTGCATGTTTCTATAGGTACATGTGGGTACCCACCTTAGAGCACTGGAAGTACAAATATACTTTTCTTCCCTGATATTTTAATATAGATGTGCGGTGTGTGTGTGCGGTGTGTGTGTGCGGTGTGTGTGTGTGTGTGTGTGTGTGTGTGTGTGTGTGTGTGTGTGTGTCTATCTGTCTGTCTGTATATCCTACTTTGATTCCTAACACTGTGGTAAAGACAATGATCAACAGCAACCTGGGAGAATTTATTTCATTTTATAGTTTATGGTTCATTCTCAAGGGAAGTCAAGACAAGAACTCAAGGCAGGAACTTGGAAGCAGCAGCTGAAGCAGATACTCACTGTGGAGGAGCACTGCCTACTGGTGTACTCCCCATGGCTTGCTCAGTATGCTTTCTTATGTACCCAGGACTAACTGATTATGGGTAGTACTACCTACAATGAACTGGACCCTCCCACATCAAACATTAACCAAGAAAATGCCCCACAGGTTTGCCTACAGACCAATCTGATAGGTACATATTCTCGGTGGAAGTTCCTTTTTCCTAGGAAAAAGGCCTAAGCTTCTGTCACATTGACAAAAAAAAAAAAAACCCTAAACAACACATATCTAAACTCAGATCCTCATATTTGCATAACAAGTACTTTACTGACCAAGGCATCTCCATAACCCTTTTTGGGTGAATATTTTTTAAAAAACTGTAGTAGAAGCTTATGGTTATTTCTTTTGATTTCTTCCTTCAAGACACAGGATCTATTGATATTGACTATGACTCCCAAATTACTCAGAGAAGTCAAAGACAGCATCTTCTAAATCATTGCTAACCCATCACCACAATTTCATCAGCTTAGGTATTTCTTAAAGCCAAAACATGAGTAAGAAGGAAAATCCTCTCTTAGGTCAACAAAGACAGAAATGGCTGCAATGGCTTACTTCCTCCATCCCAGGCATTCTCCCCTTAGGGATAGATGTGATAGATGACAAATGAGGTGTTAATGGGTCCCACTAGACCAGAGTTCATAGGCATGTAGGACTCAGCCAAGGCTCTTGTCCAGAGGAAACTGTCGAGAATGGCCCTGGCCTTGAAGCATCATCTAAACAGAGTTGTAGAGTGGTAACCATGTACCCTGTAACCATGGGCTCTGACCAGGTTCCAGTATCTTCTAGGGATGTCTATAGGCTCTGTTCCTGAGAATTGGGTTCATTCTCCCAAGGTCACCTTCACCATGGCTACTTCAAACCTGATTAATTCTTTATCTAAAATATTTGTAATTAACAAACCATTCACATGGCCAAGTTGTACAAAGCAGTTTAAGGATTTCCTCTCAATTAATTTGATATCTCAAATTAATTCTCAAGTGTTAAAGCTTAGCACACCCCAAAGGTTCCACTGTACCTTTTCTTTTGGAAAATAATCATATTAGACAGGAATTTCTATACAATTACAGTGTGTTTTGTTATTTTGGTAGTGTTGCTTGCAAAAGTATTTTTCTTTTATCCCCTCATGCAGATATAATAAAGAAAGACCTGTGTATACAGAAGTCTAGTTACAATTCTATCTTGGTGACAGCCTTAGTTTCCAGGGACAAGATGTAGGCCGCTAAGCAGAAGCTTAATGACATAAGGTATCCCCAGTTAAAAGTCAAGATTTGTCTTCAGTCAAAGTTCTTGTGCTTCCCGCTCAGATCTCAGTACTTGTCTGGCTTTCTTACAAAAGAAAAGCATCTACTTCTGTATGGGAAGGAAGTACATAGAGTCCATGGTCATCCATTCAACACTTGTCAAATGCTGTATGTTGGCCTGGTGCTAAATAGTAAAGACTCAAATTCAAGTCATCCTTCCTCTTGAGGAAAACCATGAGCTTGGACTTGGACAGAATAAGCTTAGAATTTTGGTTCAGAATGCTATTATAAAGTCCATCTCCTTAAATTTGTGTTCTCTTATCTCTAAAATGTGGACAAGAGCACCCATCTAATGAGGTGCATGTAAATATTTAATGAGTTGACATAAGGAGTTAAAGCAATGATTGGCACTCAGTAAGATCTCAAAATCAAGTGTATATGAAATCCCATTATATTCTTTTTCCTGAGAGGCATCAACATCTCAAAAGGTCTACCTATTTTTGTCTGTCCATTTCACCATTCACAGTGGCCATTTCTTCAAATGGCTACATCATGGTGGCAAGATGGCTGCTGTGGAAGTCAGATACTCATATGTCTTGGGTCTTGTCTACTTGGAGAAATAGATCAGCCCAGGTTTTTTTTTGTTTTGTTTTTTAAAGAAATGTTTTCAGGAAACCTGCTTTCTTTTCAGTCAAAGCTAGGTCACACACTTATTGAACTAGTTAGTCATCTGTAAGGATATGGAAATATTCTTGGAGTTGGGGGCCACTAAAAGTTCTCAGCTGTCCCTCTTCCCTACATCCTTTTGCCCTCCCTCCCTCCCCTCTCTTCCTAATTTCATCCCTCCCTCTCTCCCTCCCTTTTCATGTTCATTAGGACCTTCAAGATTGAAGAGAATAAAATCTATTCAACAGATTATGATTCCAACAGATTCATTGTTATACAAGAAAATGGTGGTAAGCATGAATATCTAAAGTTCTCTCAGGAAGGAGCTAGGAAGCAGAGCTCAGGCAAGAAAGCTGGCCTCAAGAAAAGGACACAAGGAGAAGAAAGTGGGCCCAAGTCTTTCAGAAGCCAGAGCAAGGCCTGTCACTGCCCATTGTTAACTACCTGGATATCCAAAGAGAGAGTTTTCTACCTTCAAGGCATCTGCCTGGCTCTGCCAGAAGAAACCATTGAAGAATGCACCCTTATGTACAGAACCTAACATTCCTAGCTGGGTGATTTTAGAAATCATCTAAGGGTTGACACTGTAGAATGTGTGAGAATCATAGTTTCCTCTTATGCAATACCTTCTCCCTGTCCCGTTAGGGCAAGCTCCTGCTATGCCTTGCTAAAGTGACCCAGAGATTTAACCACAGGCTCTAGTGAAGAAAACATTCCATAATTATAAACATTCAAGAAAAGCAGCTTCCCCTCCCATGAGTTGTTACAAAGGGAGAAATAATATCTCTATAACAGGAAGGAAAAAAGCCCTAGCAAACACCAACTGTGAAGGCTAGTGCTGACTGTCAGACAGGATCTGAAAGCATCTGGGAGACAAGAATGTACATCAAGGTACACCTTCGAGGGATTCAGCCTCTGGGCATGCCTACAGTACACACAGATATTCAGGGGCCTATGGGAACTGGCAAAATCTGAGCACAGTCTTGTGTTACTGTGTCACCAATTTTTTGGTTATGGCATGCTGTAGTTTTAGACAAGGCTACCACTAGGTGCAATTAGATGAAAATTATGGGATCTTTCTGTATTACTTCTTACAGCTGCATAGAAACCTACAGTTATTTCACAGTATAAAGTTGTAAAAATATAATGAGGGGGCTGAGGAGATGACTCAATTGATAAAGTACCTGTGGTACATGCATGAGGACCTACTTGAACTCAGAGCTCTAGGACCTCTGCAAAAAGCCTAGTTAAACAACACACATCTGTAACTCAGGACTGGAGAGCAGAGACAAGAAGATTCTGGGAGTTAACTGGTCAAAGAGCTGAGTCAACTGATGAACGCCAGGCTTAGTTAGATATTCTGTCTATAAACAAGCAAACAAACGAATGAATGGCATGGACAACTACTGAAGACAATTGATATCAACATCCACACTTTATGTGCATACATGTAAACATGTTAGCGATGTTATTTCTAGGGAGATTTGAACAAATATTTACTCACTCCTGACGGGGAACTGAGGACAGAGCCAGAACAGGTACCACCAAAGTCTAACTTGATGAACCAGAGTTTTATTGGGGTTACTTACAGGAATTTCTTAGTCAGGTTTCTATTCCTGCATAAACATCATGACCAAGAAGCAAGTTGGGGAGGAAAGGGTTTACTCAGCTTACACTTCCACATAGCTGTTGATCACCAAAGGAAGTCAGGACTGGAACTCAAGCAGGTCAGGAAGCAGGAGCTGATGCAGAGGCCATGGAGGGATGTTACTTACTGACTTGCTTCCCCTGGCTTGCTTAGCTTACTTTCTTATAGAACCCAAGAACCCGAGACTACCAGCCCAGGGATGGCACCACCCACAAGGGGCCCTCCTCCCTTGATCACTAATTGAGAAAATGCCTTACAGCTGGATCTCATGGAGGTACTTCCTCACCTGAAGCTCCTTTCTCTGTGATAACTCCAGCTTGTGTCAAGTTGACACAAAACCAGCCGGTACAAGGAATATGGCTGAGGGGTTACTTGAAGGAGTAAAAATGGCTCAAAGACAGCTGCATCACCAAAGCCCACAAAAGCATGGGTGACAGCTCACAAAGCTGGGACCCTGGAGCCCACTGCACAGCTTGCAGGCAGCTCACCAGGTTGGATAGGGTCCTTTTCAGATATGTGGCTCAGTTGTTCTGAACCTCTTCCAGGCAGCTTGCTGGTCTTTGCTTCCTCTAAATAACTGGGCTTGTCTGAGAATCTTTTCTCAATGGGCTTTGCTATTTCTATACTTTAGGAAGGAAGGGATTTAATGAATCTGGTTAGTTTCAGGAACTTCCTGAAGCTCTTTTGAATTGTGTATTTCCTATCTTAATGAACTTCCCTGTAGTACTTTACTCCCTGTCTTCAACTTAGAGCATTTTGTTGTTTTACCTCCCTGTAAACATCTGTTGTAAGAACACCTCCTCCAAGATGGGATGTTTTTATCTCAAGGGAAACTGCTACACAACAACACACATGTATGAGTTCCACAGGAACAGATGTAGACCGTGTGCACACACTAAAATAAAAATGTATGTTGAGGTTGTAAAAGTCAATTAGGAACGATGCTGCATTGAGAGAGACAGAGGAGTTATAATAACTCAGTGTAACTTGGAATCCTCGACTTAGTGGGTTGGAGTCTGTAGTTTGCTTCATAATATTGCACCAATCTCATTTCTTGGTTTTGATTAAATGTATTACTATTGCTGTGGTTTTGAGTAGAAATGTGCCTCAAGACCCATATGTGTGAACACCTGGTCCCCAGCTGGTAGTGCTTTTGGAAAGTTGTGAATCACTGGGCGTGGGCCTTGGATTTTACAGACCCATTCCACTTCCTGTCTGCTCTCTGCTTTCTAAGTAGGGATGCCATGTGACCATCTACTCTACAATATTGCTGTCACTCCTTCCCTAGCGTGATAGACTAAATGCCTTTTTAAATTGTGAGTCCAAATAAACCCTTCCTCCCTGAAACCACTTTTTGTCAGGCTTTGAAAAAAGGAGCGGGCATAGTTATGCCTGACAGTAACCCCAACTCCCGTAACCCCCCCGTAACCACCCCCCTGGGGAGGGGGGGAAGGAGGGAAGAAGTAGAAGGAAAGACAGGCCTCTCAACACTGCTTCTGAAATGCCATTTCTCAGAACTTTTTTGTTTAAAACAATTTAAAACAAAAATATCCAAAAAGAATTTTCTGTAAAATAAGGTGTCCTTTATGCTAATTACTTTAAAATATCCTTTAAACCTCAACTAGAAATGTAGAAAATCAGCCAGCAAGATTTAAAGCAGAGGAAAAAGAAAAAAGACCACACACAATTTCTTGCTACCTTCTCTCCTTGTCTCTGTTTAAGTTCAGAACCATCCACACAGCTGGGAGACATACTCCTTGAATTTAAACTTAGAATCTTTAAACTGAGGCTCTTCTTTACAGGAGCCTCTCCAGGCCACTGTCCAATTTTTCCCAGTCTGGCCCTTATTTTTGTTTTGTTTGGTTGGGGGCATTGGTTGGTTGGTTGGTTTTCGTTTTGTTTTGTGTTTTTTGTTTGTTTGTTTTGTTTTTGTTTTTGCAGCAACTCCCTTTTCTCCTGACCAGACTGTAAGCAAGCCATCTCCTGTCCTGGCCTGCCCTTCAGAGAGAAACCCAGCTGAGTATGGTGGGGCGAATCTGTAGTCCCAGCCATTGAAAGGCTGAGGCAGGAGGATCATGATTTCATGGCCAACTTGGGCTCTACAGTGAGTCTGAAGCTGAAGTCTAAGTTACATAGTAAGATCCGGTCTCAAAGGTAAAATTTTAAGTGTGATTTCTTTTTTCTTTTGAAGGAAGAGAAGAAACCCAAGTTGGCATGTAGCCTACAGAGTTCATCTCAGTGGACACATCTCAATTCTATTTTCTAGCCTAGATGGATGAGCGGGCATGACTCAAAATATCTTTAAAGCATTGCTTGAAATCTTGTTGATATAATTCTTCTCACATCATGCATATGAAATGGATTTCTTCACGCACGTGGCATAGATGCCACTCTCAGGTCCAGGAAGCTCAGAAGCAGCAATGGACTCCCACCTGGCAGAGACTTCTCTGCAGACGTATTCTTGGGTTCTGTTTCTGCCATCTTGATAGGCCAAGTCCTTCTGAAGAAGCCAGATTTTGCTATGTAGACTTTCCCCTTTCCTTTAAATAAGTATTTTTCCAAGCATGGAATTCAGAGGAGAGGTCACTTTTCTGCCTGGGAATCTATCTGCTTTCTTTTTATGGCCATTTCTATATTGAGAAGGTCCCAGGTCCAGTCAGTCATGAAGTCTCCTGGTAAAGCTTCCCCCGAGCAATTACCCACGTGTTTACTTGCTAGTTATCACCTCAACTGCCCTTCAGAGGCTACGCTCTTCCAGTCTCCTCAACCCCTGATAATTCTTCTGGAGTGGAAAAAAGTATCTAATGATAAACTATTTGTTTCTTCTTTGAGTTCTTATCTATGCAACTCTGGTCCAAGGCTGGACTGATCTGGTTTTCATCCATCTATCTGGAGAGGTTACAGCAGGATGGACAGAAGTTTGGACATAACAGTCTGGGAAAACTTCTCTCATAAACCTGACTTGACACATCTGTCCTGCTGGCAGCTGGAGGCCACCATGATTCCAGCTGGCTCCTTGCCTTCTAAGAGACTCAGTCAGACAAAGAGTTCCCTAAAGTCCTTCACTCAGACTGACAAAGGCATTGTGCCCAAGACAGCCACAGGGAAGTTGGCATACAGTAGGCCCAAATGCAATATTTCAGGTGCTCAAGGAAGACTCGGGTATTCGACAATGAGAACAAGATTGGAGAGAGCAGATTACCCCAGCCTTAGTACTTCAGAACAACATTCTCCTACAACCACAAGCAGCAGAGCCTTCACTTTCATCTTGGTCTGGTTCTGCTAGCTGAACTGATACAACATAAATCGAAGTTGCCGATGTCCAGATCCCAGAGTAAATACATTCATTTTTCCCCCCATGGAAGATCAAGCCTAGAACATCCTGTACTTCACTGTGGAGCTGAAGCACTCTATCATCACACACTTTAAAAGGAACTCCACCAGTATCTAGAATGAATCTCTTACCCTGTTCTCACCCCCTGTATTTGTGGTTCAGACTGATGACCATGTGGAAGAGGCTCAAGCCACCACTGGTAAGATTTCAGGCTTCTTCAAGGGTCCTGGTTACATGGGTGATGCTGCTGTACTGTAGGAGTTTGCAGGACTGACAGGTGCAGTGTGTTCTCTTGGTGGATTTTGGCCCTCAGCAGGGTTATTTAATAACTATTGCATGGCTATTACTTCAGTTCCCTGGTCCTGCAGCTACAGCACCTAGCACCCACTGGTGGAGGGACAAAACAGCTCCAGAAAGGGCTGTGAGTCTTGACTTGCCTTTTTCTATACTTTTTCTGGAAGGTTCCAGAAGATGCTAGAAGGAGGGAGGGCTACAGGACTCTGGCTGCAGAGTCTGGACTAGCCTCCACTTGATGAGGGGAATAATCCATGGAACTCAGTAATATTCTATTTCTATTTATTCTTTATATTTTAATGGAATTCTGTGGTCCAGACTTGGTTTCAGGCTCCATGCTCTCAGAGTCAGCTAAAGTACAAGGGGGAAAAGAAAGTAGTGGGGGAAATTAGATTCTTGATTTGTGTCCAGATGGTCCTAGCCGAAAATAGACTCAGAGATTCTCACTGCAGACTTGCCTCTGGTATGAAACTCCCCTCCCCCTTCATCCGAAGTCTTCTTGGTAAGAGAGGGAATGGGAAAAGCAATGGGAACACTCATTTCTCTTTTTCCCAGCCATGTATTAAAAGGCCCGTGCAAGTTCCAGTCCAGGGCTTCTATGGAGCACCAATGGCTATAGCAAACACAACAGCCTGGGGTGATGTGATTTTGACCAACTTGGCCTGAAGGCCATCCTAGGCGTATGTGGCAGCAGAGGAGCACAGCAGTAGCTGGCCCTGCAGTGAGGGTTCATTCAGGCCTGCCACCAGTACAGTGGCTTGCTCACACTCCCCTGGGCATCATATTCTGGAAGCTTAACAGCCAGGAAAGAAGGTGTGTCCCAGACGACACTTTCCAGGTAGAGCAATGTCTCACAGAGCAACTCACTCAGGAGAGGTGTAGAGCCTTCCTTGTCTCTATAAGAACATCAGCTTAGAAGTGAAGGGATGAGGTCATCTGTGAGGGCAGCGCAGGGAATCTTAAGGGCATTTGCCCATTAGAAAAGCTGGAAGTTCATGGCTCATCTCAGGTCCTCAAAGGTATGAGTATGTTAACAAAATCAAGCCGACCTACAGTCTAGCCTTAGCCACTTGAAGGCCACATACCCTTTTGGACAAACCCTCGAAAGATTATCACAGAATTCCTGTCATTTCCTGATGCTTATTCATTGGAAACAGTATCCATACTAGATGTTACACAGGGTAAATGTCTGCCCTAAAGTCGAAGACACCCTCCTCTGACAGACAACATAACTTTTGGTCTTGGGTGTCAGTAAAATAGATGACCTCATCCCTTCACTTCTAAGCTGATGTTCTTATAGAGACAAGGAAGGCTCTACACCTCTCCTGAGTGAGTTGCTCTGTGAGACATTGCTCTACCTGGAAAGTGTCGTCTGGGACACACCTTCTCTCCTGGCTGTCAGGTGAAAAGTGCTTGAAAGAAAGAAAGAAAGAAAGAAAGAAAGAAAGAAAGAAAGAAAGAAAGAAAGAAAGAAAAAAAGCAAGCTGTCTTTCACAGCTGGATTTCCTTTCTAATGTGTGAATAGTCTTGGAAGATGCCTTAGTCATTTTTCTATATCTGTGAGGAGACACCATGACATGGCAACTCTTATAAAGAATTTAATTGGGGCTGGCTTCCAGTTACAGACAGTTAATCCATTATCATCATGGCAGGGATTGTGGAGGCATATAGGTAGATATATGGTGTTGAAAAAGTAGCTGAGAGTTCTACATCTGAATCCAAAGGCAGCAGGAAGAGAGAGACACTGAGTCTGGCTTGGACTTTTGAAACCTTAAAGCTTATCTCCAGTGACACACTTCCTCCAACATGGTCACACCTACTCTAATAAGGCCACATCTCCTAATCCTTCTCAAGTAGTGCTACTCCCTGATGACTACGTATTCAAATATATGAGCCTATGGGAGCCATTCTCATTCAAACTGGCACAGATGATAAAAGAGACCACCAAGGACTGGATTCTTGGACCAGGACTACGAGGACAACCAAAGCAACCTGAGAGACAGGACCCAGGAAAATGCCAGAGCACAGAACTGGCAAACATTCTTATAAAAAGCAACCCCATGAAGACCAGACCCAGGGCAACAGGGCTGTTTCCAGGTTCAAGTCAGATTGTGAGACAGGCCCAGGGCAGCCATCTCAGCCCAGAGACTCAGAGTTTGCCTGTGGCCACATTTGGGTTCTGAGCCTGGTGAATCTGAATCTTGTCTTTTAGAACTTGAGGATTAAAACTGACACTTTCAATATTCTCTTATTTGGTGTTTGTTCAGTTTCAAATCATTGTGTGAGCAAATCCATCAGTATGTTTGAACAGAGGATAATAATTTGTTGCATTTTATATTTAACAAATCACTTTCATATTCTTATTTCCTCATGTCAATCTCGGTTTGACCTGTGAGGGAGAAAGGAGATGATAGGATTTTACAGGTACTTAGGCTCCATGAGGGTGGGGACCGTTCACTGGGATGTAAACAGTAGCTTGCCACACACTGACAAGATCCTTATGCAAATATCTGATGAAGAAAGGGGTGAATGAGTTAGTGGGAGGAGGGATGGGTACACGGGTGGGTGAATCGATTGGTGAATAGAATTTGCCCCAAGTTTTAAAATGGATTCAAAGGCTGGGGAACTATCTCAATGGGTAAAGTAGTTGTTGAGAAGCACGAAGAGTTGAGTTTGGGTTCCAAGCATCCTCGTAAAAAGCTGGACACAGTAGTGTCTCTGTAATGCCAGCAACATGACAGGAAGACATGCATGATGGCAGCCACTGGTTGAAATTGTGAGCTCCAGGTTCACAGAGAGTCCCTGTCTTAATAACAAGGGAGAGAAGGGTCAGAGAGTTCTACGAAATTGTGTCTCCTTGAGACATCAGAAGCTACACCTGTAAACCCTTACCAGGATCACTGCTCGAATGTAAGCTGAATAATGATGACATGGACAAACATGCCAAACTGGATGAGGCCTCCCACGAGGCCTCAACCCTACCCCACAGGCATCTAAGTAAATCTGAGTAGAAGAGGCGGTCCTCTCAGGGAGGACAACCAACTGGGTTGTCCAGTGCCAAACAGTCAGCTTTGAAAACACATACATACAAGTAATATTTTATGAACTCAGCAGGCTATATTTAGGAATATATACATATACATATACATTCAGCATACATACATAATACATGCATATACATGCAATGACAATGAATGATAAAAGAGGCATGAATTTGAAGGAGTAGGGAGGATTCATGGGAGGTTTGGAGGGAGGAAAAGGAAGGGAGAAACTTTGTAATTAAATTATAATCTCAAATTAAACAAAATAAAAAAGAATAAAATAAAATAAGGGAGAAAGTGTTAGAAAAGGATATCTAATGCTTATCTCTGACTTCTACAAGCACATACACAGATGAATACACTACACACACACACACACACACACACACTCATATATATATACATACACAGAAAGAAATTAAGAGAGAGAATAAGTATAAAATATAAAGAATAAGTATAAAATATACCCCTTAGAAAACAGATACATTTCCCAATTCTACAACTAATGAGTGGTTTTGTCCAAATTTCTGAACTTTATTCTTGTCAGCTACAAAACAAGGATAATGACGTTGCTTCTATTTCCTTGTTGGAAAAAAACCAACCAAACAAACAAAAACCCAGATTTGTTCAACATCATAGATGTCAGGGAAGGAGCCACGGTTCAAATTGGAACTGCCAATTTTCTAGGCCATTGATTGTCCTGATGTGTTATGGGAGAAGGAAAAAGCCAAGTATTTCCAAGTGTTTCTGTCAGACACTGCTTAGAAAGGATGAACACATAGGGCATTTGCTACAGAAGTATTATTCTCAAATGACAGATGGAGAAAAGAAAACTCTAAGAAGCAAAGCCGCTTGCCTAAGCTTCCTCAGGTGAATTAGAACCTGAACTCAGGTTTGACTTCACCATCTGTTACGTCATCATTTGGCTCACATCAACTCCAAGGTCAGAAGCCTACCGTGTTCTCCATCTGCCCTGGAAACAAGACTGGCAATGTCTGCCACAGGGTCTGGTACTGCACTGAAGTGGTTGGCACATTTTGATCTCTTGACTGATACACACAAACCGCCCTGCAAAGTTGTACTATCTGGATGAAAAGCATGGCTTCCCAGAACCACATTCTAGACATCAATATTCTAGAAATCAAACTGCTTAACTCAAATTTTTCTTCTTTCTCTTTGTCTCTCTTTGTCTCTGTCTCTCCTCTCTCTGTCGCTCTCCTCTCCTCTTCTCTCTCTCTCTCTCTCTCTCTCTCTCTCTCTCTCTCTCTCTCTCTCTCTCTCTCTCTAATTCCAGACAGTCTGAATGTAATGGCAACCTTATCAAGACAAACCCCATGGAACCATTTATGACCCAGAATAAACTTAAAGTATATGGAGACCTGTTATGAAAGACACTATAGGAAGATCTGGGAAATGAAAACAAGATTATGAGTCTAAGCCTTCTCCCAGCTTTCTCGTAGAACAGTTGGTGGAGTTACCAACCAGCAAAGAAGCAAGTGTACAAAGCAACTTAAGACTCTGATTCAGAATGTTCCAATGTGGGGCACACCTGCGCTCAGGAGGGAGGGATGAACAGGGGGTGGAGGAGAAAGAAATGGCTTTAATGCTGGAACAAATGGAAGCTCTTCATGGGTGGGGCTCAAACATACTGGTCTCCAAGATAGATATCTCTGTTAGTTAAGACTCAGCTACAAGCAAACAAAGGACCCAGCCTAAATTACTCTACAGCAGAATATTAATTCATGGATCCTGTAACTCATAAGCCTGAAGAGGAGTTGTTATAACTTGAATGTTTGTGTCTTCTTCAAATTGCCATTGAAAATCTACCCCCAGCCATGTGATGATGGTGCTAGTAAGACACTAGGAGGAGGACTTGGGGTGAGAGCCCCGTTGCGGCATTCCTGTTCTTTGCCCTCACAGGAAGCATTCAGTGATTCCTCTCCACCTCCATTTCCTGTCTCCTCTATGTCTTCTTTTTTTTTTCCTTTAGCCACTTTTCCATCTGAGGATATGGTGAGAAGCCAGCTATCCATCACACAAGAAGGTGGTCCTCACTGAAACCCATCCTAACTGCCACACTGGTCTTAGACTTCATAGACTTCAGAATCATGAGAAAGAACTATCTGTGGATGAAGATACCAGTTTGTGTGATATTTTGTTATAGAAACCAAAGCAGATCAAACTTTGTTTTAGGTATGACTGGTTCAAAGGTCACCTTACTCTCCCAGGGCTCCATTGTGCCCTATCAAACTGAATGGGAAAGATTGTCTCAAGTTCAGGCTAGAAGAACAGCCTAGGCAGAGGTGTTTCCTGTTATCTCAGAATTCCTAGAGACATCTGATTGGCCTTGTGAGGTCATTGTCATTCATAAACTAACCAGTGACCATGTAATACGATGAACTGATTGTCCATAGAATGACTATCCTATGCCCAGACAACAGACTTTGCCTCATGTGGATGAAGTACGGACATTAAATCACCAGAGCCTAACCAGGGTCAGGCTACATATCAAATATAGTCCCCAAAGGTAAGACAAGAGTACTACAGGATAAACAGAGGAATGTTGGCGAGTAGCAGGCTGATATGTCTCAATAGCTGGTACCCTGGGTTTGTGACCAAAGCTGCAAATATTTGACACTAAATCATAAGTTAAAAGGAAGAGTTTAAGATGAAAATTCCTTCCTTACGTCTCTTGGTGCCAAATTCAGTGCCTGGGGATCTGCAAAGGATTGCTTTTTCCCATAGACCTGATTCCTAATTAAATATCTTACAGATGGGTCTCTTTACATTGCATTCAATCCTGAAATACTGTGTGGAAACTGAATTTAGGAGGTTTTTCATTTTGTTTTTGTATCTTTCAGATTTGTAGCACAGAAAGGCATTCTAAAATCCACGCACGACATGGAAAAAAAAAGCCTTATATTCTCTATACTCTCCCTCAGTTTAGGTTGTGCCCTATTGTTTTAGTTTAGCTTTGTTTTTCTTTTTTTTTTTTTCTAAAAGTGTGATCTGTTGATATCCTTACACACACACACACACACACACACACACACACACAATCTACCACCACTACCACCAAAACAGCACACAAGCTGCATAAGAGTACCTGTGAAGTAAAAGAAGCTTCTGTGCATTCCTTCAGTGATTTTTTTTCCCGTCTGACTCCACCCTTGTGGGAGTAAACCTCCTTGAGTTCACTTCCCCAGACTGTTCTTTCTGACAACAAATTCCATCAACAAACAGCCCCTTCCAGCAACTCAACAGCAGAAAGATGCCAGAAGCCAACGGTCCCTAAAAAAAACAAACAGAATTCTTTTTCAGTAATGTCTGTTTTCATCAAATCAAAGTTTGGCTTCCTGACCATAACAGTGGCAGTAAGTCCTCTAAGTGAGGCAGACTTCAGCTTGGAGGCTAAAGTATTTTGGCCAAGTGAATCACTTCCTGTGGCCGTTCTGAAGTATTGATTGGGAATGTTTTTGAATCTGTTGATTAAAGTTGACATTCAGCTCTGAACAGCAGAGCGTAACCGTCCAGTCTTCAGTCCCTACCTGTTCCTCTTTGTCTAGTTATATCTGGGTCTTCTGAGTGTATGGAAGAGCCATCTAGTCTTACCTTTGTCTCATGACCAGGAAGCCATCACCCGGCATGGAGGTGGAGGCTCTTATTCCTCTTCTTTGCCGCCATTCACATAATTGTTACTTTGGAAATAGCCGCTGTAGGACACTTCCAAGGGGAAGTGTCTTGGTTGTCACCTGGATGGCCGCTAGAACCAACTGAAACATAAGCTCCTGGAGCACTCTTGTGAGGGATTTCCTTGATCAGATTATTTGAAGCAGGTAGACCCACCTCGAATGTGGCAGCAGCCCAGATTAAAGGATGTCAAGAAGGAAACTTGCCTTCTGTCTGTTTGTCCTCACTCTTGTTGGCAAGTTTGTGTATCCTGCTACTGTGTGGCTTTATTAACATTGCCATCTTCTTCAGGGTTCCAGTGTAGACTCTGTGAGGCTGCTGAGACATACAGCCTTGTGGACTGAGCATCTACTGGATTCTTCGCCTCTCCAGGGAGGGTTGAGCAGCCATTGTCAGACACCTGGACTGCATTCTAGAAACCTGTCTAATGAATCCCCTTTTGAAACTCTGATGCTCAATCAGGATAGACCTGAAGTTGTGCTTATTAGGAATAGAGTAAGAGGCTGGGAGGTCAGAGTGTCTGCCAGGCAGGAGGATGCAAGCAACCTCATAAGAACAGAGGCCTCTCCCACCGAATTCCTATGACTTCTGACTGTGACCCTGACACAAACTTCTCAAAGTAGGATAAGGTTGGATTTTCAACCTCTGTGGGAATGGAAGAAGGCATGTTGTAAAGGACATGCTCATCTTTATTTCCCTTCCCCAACCACTCCTTTGTGAAATGGTCAGCCTATCCTGGAAGTAGAAGGACACACCACTCAATGAGACTCAAGGGCACCTGATTCTCAATTCCAACACATTGTCCCTAACTGCCGACAGATGCCAAAGTTCTTCCCACAGAGTCACATGGCACTGACCCTAAGAAAAGTCAGCGTGGAATGCCAAACACTTTCCCGAAAGACAATATTAGGCCACTGGGTGCTCATTATGGAACTCTCATCTTGTGGTTCAATAGTTTCGTGGAAATAAATGCTATTTTGATGTCCATGTTATCAGCACATGCTCATTACACATGTTAACGGGCCATGTACCTGTCCTAGTGCCTAGCAACCACTGCTCTTCTCAGGTTCCCTCTCTATCCCTCTGTTTCCACATCCTGCAGGCAAATGGATGTAGAGGATATGACATATATGTATGTATTCATATTTGCAGACATAGGGAAATGTGAAATACTTCCATTTGCAGCACGATGCATAGAACCAGAAGACATTGTGTTAAGAAAAAAAAAGGACAGGTTGCCCTAGTTCCTTTTCTTCCACATGCATTTGTAAACAAACAATTGATTGCTTGTTTTATTTTGTTTTGTCAATTATGGTCATTGTAATTGCCGTGAGATGCTATCTCATGTAGTCTAGATTTGCATTTTTCTGATGGGCTCACACTACCAAGTCTCTTTTCATATAGCTACTGGCTGTTGTATCTCTCATTTGGAGAAAGGGCTATTTGGATTATTTGCCCATTTTTAGTTGGATTGTCCATTTTTATTAAGCTCTTTGAGCTCTTTATATATTCTGGATAGTAATCCTCTGTCCAATGAATAGCTGGCAAAGCTTTGCTCTCATTCTGGGGCTGTGTCTTCACTCTGTTGACTGGCTTCTATGCTGCAAGAGATGTTTGCTGTAATCCTGTTTTTCAAGTTTTGCTTTCCTATGCATTTGGCATTCTGTCCACAGAGTCATTGCTCATAATAATGCCTCAAACAACCTTCCCAGTTTGTATTTCCTGTAATATCTTCCTCTAGTTTCTTTTTAAATTTTGAGTTTTACACACTACCATCCATATAGTACTTTGAAGATGAGAAACGCACACACAGACATTGCCTGGGTCAAATGGGGTTAGAAGATGCTGAGGTTGGGAAAGGGACAGAAAAGCATGTGACTAAACAGACCTTACCCACTTTACGATTGTTCTGAGGGCTAAGCTCCAAAACAAGTGGCAAACATAACTACCTGTGTGCGAATACTTTTTAAGGAGAAAAAGGGGGCCCAAATAGGCCACGGGTGGGGTGGGGTGGGGTGGAGGGTTCCCAACTAGCAAGCCACCAGCTCTGCATACATGTGAGTAAGCAGGAGCATTTTCCCACGCCAGGTTCCAAGGAGAAAAGGGAAGCAGCCATAGGATCCTCCCTTCTTGCCTCCCGTCACTCATGGCTCTGAGCACATCCTAGGGAGCTTTTACACCGAAGCCTCGAAAGTTGAGCAGCACAAACAGGAAAGTGACAGCCCAGTGGGCCTTGCACAGAACTTAGCATCAGCGAACAAAATCAAATCCAGGTCTGAGAGTTCTGGTACCCGATACTCTCGCTGGCTCTCCTCTCACTGCCGCTCACCTGAGGGATTGCTGTGTGCAGTACATTTAAGAACGTGAAACACCACACAGCCTTACTGCCAGGAATTTCCTGTAATATCTGTGCTCTGCTTTGTAATCTTAAGCCTGTTCCACAGTTGGAAGCTCCAGTCAGCTTAGATGAGACCAATGAGAAAGTTGCTTAAGTCATTGAGGTCCCTCTGGCATCTGACCTACCTGTGAAGATCTCATCCACTGTAGAGCACCACGAGGCCCTGGGATTGCAGATGCCTCTTATGAACACACCCCATGTCTGTGTTATTAAACAAATTTGTCCAACTGCAAGCGGGGAGGGAAATAGTCTCTGGTAGCTCTCTTTGCAGTTTCCCACGCTGCAGGAGATCAAAATTCTTTTCAACATACTAGAGAGGAGCTGTGCTATTTGACTTCTATTTGATGGGCTTTTAAAACCCATCAGTTGAGGCATTTGACAAAAGCTGCAATGTGCCTGACTCAGGGAAGGCTGCTGGGCTCTCATGCTCCCCACAGGGACAGATCCCAGACAAATCCCAACATTAGTAAGCGTCCCAATTTGCAGTGGGAACAGACATATCCTATACCACAGGAGTGGATCACAGGTCCGAGACTGAAATGGAGGCTGACCAGCCAATGGGGCACAAGTCACTCCAGAGCACTCTGGTCTCATCTGCCCTCTGGATAACACTTATGCTCAGATTCGAAGTACAGCAGGATGCTTCCTAATCAGATAAAGCCGAGCCACCCTGTTACATCAGGGGACATCCCCTAGCAAGTGTTTCAGGGACTCTGTGCAGTCTGGCCTGATGGAAGAGCTAGTTACTTTACAGTCTTCGACATGCTAAGGCCTGGAGATCTCAGGGACAGAAGAAACTAGAGGAGAGTAAGTACTGGCCACTTTGTCCAACCCACCGGTCACTCAGTCACTCATTCATGCAATAGAGACCTGTGCAGTCTGTTGTATACTAGACACTGCTCTGGGGATTAGTATTGAAAAGTTCAAGAGCTGTTGCCCTGTGGAACTCATCGCCCAGTGCAGTGACTCAGAGGGAAACGCAGAATAGCAAACATTGTCGTGAGGAGCTTCCTGTTCTACAGACTTACATATTTCATTTCCCTCACCATGTTGGAAGGTGGGCACCATTATTAACTCTACCTAATAGACAAGGACGCGGAGGTATAGAGAAAGTCAGTGTCTTCCCCAAGGAAGCAGAGTTGTAGATTTGAACCTAAGCTTCCGAATTATACTCTGCCCATGTCAGAGGATGACAACAGAGATGATGTAACCCCAGATGTTGGAGATGCAGTGGAAAACATAGAGAAGAAGTGGGAGGCAGGGCTCGGTGTGTATAGGGGAGAGGGTAGCTTCCATTCTAATTATGGTGGTAAGGAAAGTCCTTGTGAAGGGACACTGAGCAAGGGCTCCAGTACAAAAGGATGGAGCTATGCAAACATTTAGAGGAAGAGCATCCCCATGGCTGGAAAGCAAGTGCAAATGTCCTGAGGAGTATATAGAAGACAGTAGGATGCAGTGAGTTCTGAGAGTACTGGGCCTGAAAGGCCTTATTGAGCCAGATCTTAGAGCAACCTCAGCACACGGAGTGCCTTCTAAGGAATACACTAAGCTGGAGCTCAACCTAATGCTTTTTGTGAGATATTTCCAATCAGCATGTCACATGATTGCCTTGTCCTTCTTGGTCCCCATTGAGAGACATGTGACTTATTCTCCCAATAGAACAGAAGTTCAGGTAGTTGTTTTCTTTCTGGCCAGAGCTTTAGAACCATTGGACATGGGTTGCCTTGTCTTCATCCCTGCCTGGGTGACTGAGGGAGGCTTCCTCAAGCCAGACCCTCCCCATGCCAGTGACCACCATGAACAGCGTTCCTTCAGCGAACCCCTCTGGACAATGCAGTTTGAATGAAAAGTCGGTTTTGCTGGGCTAAGGGCTGTGACTGGTGTTGCTCACTTCCTTGACATGATCTAGCCCGAGCTGCCTGACATGGAGTCAAAGAAAAGGCAAAGGTTGGGGAAATGGGGAGCTTTAGAAGCATTGTCCTGGTAGCAGCTGGTGTTAAGAATTGGCCAAGAAGGTCAAGCTTAGACAAGCCTGATAGCACCGCCATAATCTAGGAAGAGGCGAAGGTCTGCACCTCCACAGCAGCAATGGAGGCAACCAGCATCAGTATGTGAGATGGAATGACAAGGGCTTGACGATTTACATAGTGGATGGAGAAGAAGGGAGACACAGATGACTCCAAGAGCTCTCCTTGAAGATGAAAAGCCCTCAGCTTTTCAGCTCAGTGGTGGGCAAAATGACCCAAACTTCACCATTAAAGAGCCATTCCTCTTGACTCAGCATCGCCCTTCCGAGGTTTATTTTGAAATGCAAAGACCTAGGCTAGAGGGATAACCATCATAGAGACCAACTCATGTTAGCCACTTGCAATGCTAAGAAACCCTGGTTCGAATTTCGTTTAAGTTGGAGAAGCCAAGGTAAGGTCCAGAGAAGCCAGTGATCCTGTACAAGGTTAAGGTAGAGACATAGCCAAGCTGAGGTCCAGAGAGGAGGCCCCTGACTCAGCAACGCTTTCCTTCTCACACCACGCCCAGCCTGGATGAAGATGCTCTGGGCTGGGTTTGGGCCTCCCTAGAAATGCAGGAGGGGGCCCTTTACTATATGTAGATCAGTCTCAGGTAGAAGTTGGGGAGCACCTTCACTTACCCTACCTTTGATTTCACTGGTTCTGATCCAATGACCAAACAAGAGAAGAAAAATTACTATAAAAGGAACTGGGCATGGGGGGGGGGGGACCGGGCGGAAGCAGGGGGGAACCCTGCCTTTTTGGTGTTTCTGACATCAGAAGGCATGGGACATGTTCAGGTCTCTTCTTCATTCTGTCCTAGGTGGTGTTTTTCTGTCTGCCAGCTTTGTGCTATTCTCCTGGCAAAGCATTCGTTATACTGTTCCCCACGGGTGGGGCACAGCTAAGAACAGAAAGCGGCAGCCCGCCTCTCCGGCTCCTAGCAGGCCAACTAGAATCATTCGGATTATGCATCCCTGTGTCACACTTCAAACCTAAAAAGTCCCCGACTGTGATTTTTATTGGATTTTTATTATTTGTTGTACCTTTTAAAACGTTAATTTGAAATCATTACCTTGGAAGCCTTCCCTGATGTTTTACAAACCTTGGCCAATGTCCATGTTCAGTCACTTTTGTTTGTCATAGACCTATTCTGGAGTCCTGGGGAGCCAAACTACCATTTTAGGTAGATTGGCCATGTCCCAGGGTGGTAGAGTGGTAAACAGGAGGCTCAGACCAGAATCTCCTCTTCTGAGACGCCCAGCAAAAGAAGTCACTTGAAGAGAAAAACATTGCTGCAGAGATTCACAACTCTGGAGGCCAAGTAGCCACCGTCGGAGCCATCAGCAGCTGGAGGGACAGCTTGCAAACTGCACTGGGCCCCAGTGTTTGAAAAAAAAAGTGTAGGATAAACTAAAAGTGTGTTAACTTTCCCTTCTGAAGTTTAAGCAAATATCTGCATTACATAAAAGTGCCGAAAGTGCATAGAAGTCTATAAAAATGTTAACTACGGCAGGGTGTTTCCAGTGAATTCGCTTTCATTGGAAAAGAGATGTCCCCATAAAAAGGCATGTTCCGTGCTCCATTCCCCTGCAAATACTGAACTGGATGTGCTGGGTCAGCCTCCCTTTCTTCCAGTGCAAGCCAATTTTGTCTTTCCCTGCACACGTGCAAGGGGTGTGGAAAGATCACTAAAGCCATGCTTGGAACCACGCAACAGCGGGCTGCTCTGGACACATAGCCTGTTTCATGTATTAACTCCATGCTAAACTCCATTAATGGCAAAGCCAGATGTGCCGTCTTCAGATTTTCACCCCCCATTTATACCTTTATTCTAGCCTAACTGATCCCAGCTGTTATTAAAGAACACAGTTTAAGCCCCCATTACAACAAAGACGTCTCCACAATGAATGATCTAAACAATGGCCCTTTTCTTTGAATAATTTTACTCAGTTCAAGTTTAATGACTATTTTTGAAGACAATTCTTCTAACTCCTGTATTCGGTTCTGCTGATGCAGACATGAAAAGAGCTGAGTCCTCAATCTCAGAGGGCTTGGCATTTGAAATGACAAAATTCCAGCACAACAAAGAACTGTGGTTATCCCTTGAACTTGGTTCAGATGGGACCTAATGTAGGGTGGCCAGTGGGAATGGTGGTTTTACTGTAACAATTTTAGAACATTTTTATTCTCTTATTTTTGCAGTTCTTTGTCAGGGCCAATGGCTCCTAAGTTCTAGCAGCAGGATAGAAGTCCCTTACTTCTAGACACTCTTCTGTATTGCAATAGGTAAGTTTCAAGAGCAGAGTTTTCTGGTCACTTCAAGTAGTCAGGCAGGTCTCCTCATATGATGCTGGCACTGACTTCATGCAAATGACCCAGGATTGATCTGCACCAGTATACTTGACAAGCAGATTTTAATCCGGGTCTCTGCTTCATTTGGGTCACAAAATAACTACTTCATCTCTGTCCAGTGAAAGTACATTGCACATGGGAGCTTTCCTTCTTTGGGCCTCTTGTGCAAGCATAGTTTCCCTCACCACAAAACTTTTTTCTTTTTAAAAAATGAACTTGTTGCTCCAACCACTTGGTATCTGGCTCTAGGTCCAGAACTTGAGGGTAAATGGTGAAATCAAAATGTGTTTCTGGATTCTGTGGTTTCAAAGCGGTTACTCTTTCCAAACCAAGGTGGGCCTTCTGCAAAGTGTGCCTCCTGTCATAGGGCTGCTCTCTGAGCACCTCTGGCTTGTTTGAGCGGAAGGCAATGAACTGAATAAGGACTCCTCTACTGAACACTATGTGCCAAGAACCATTCCTAATGACTTATGCAAATGGTCTTGGTTAAACCTTTCAACATCCTATGTGTACTTACAATGGCCATCTTCTGTCTCTGAGAAGACGATGTTCAATAGTTTGTCTAAAGTCACAAAGTGAACAAGTGACTGGGGCTGGGTGAATTGAGGACTTTGGTAAAACAGAAATCATGCCTCAACCTGTGTCCCCTATAAATTCCCACAAAACTCCAGCCATATTTTTTTAAACCACAAAAACATGCTATTTGTTTTAAAGACAACAAAGAAACATTGTTGGGAAAGTACACAAGTCAACTACAATGAGTTATTCATAGTTATTCACATTCAGAAGGCTGTCTCATAGAACACCAGGACTCACTTCCTCCCTGGTGCTGGGGCTCAAGTTCTTTGCTGGAAATGATGCCATTGCAAGCAGCGAGCATACACCTGCTTGGCAGGCCCAGAGAAGGCTGTCTGTCAGGAAAATGCCTTCCCCCAATGCACTTCCTTCTTAATTAAAATAACATTTTGAAAGTAAAATTATACAGTGTGTCGAATAAACAGCACAACAATAGCTGTGATTAATCTGTCAGGGATTGTATAATGGGATGCTAATAGGGAGAAATAAACTCCTGATGAAGATCAGAGTCATCTCTGCACGTGGGGAACTTTTAAAATTAGAATGATGATAAATGAATCTCCATCCTGAACCAAAAAATACCCCCCCAGCCCTTTCAGACTTGCAGAATGAGGGCAAAAAGAAGCCTGAGGACATCAACATCCCAGGAGCTGGGAGCTGGGAAAGGCGCTCTAGCTGGAATCCACTTCTGCTCTCCGCAAGCACCTCGGGCACACTTGGTTTAACTTGGGATGCTCACTCAAGTCCATCTGCATCTGCCCAAGTCCTGCCATAGCCCACTGGGCCCAGCCTATGGGTATGCAGGGAGGGACAGTGCATTCAGGGACCGTGTATGCCTGGGAGTTCAAGAAAAGAGGGTATGCACCCACCTCTCTCAGAGAAAGTTATATGCTACACAGAAGAGTCTGGTTATGAATTTTTTCATCCAGCCACCAAAATTTCAAGATATAACCAAAGAGTATGCATGTCAGCAGATAGTTCTGCAGCAGCTAAGAGTGGAGCACCTACTGTGTGCTCCCTTGTATAGGCATGGTGCTGAAAACTGTGGACAGAATGGCCCCTGCCAGCAAACAAGGGAGCTTGCAGTGGTTTGGGAGGAGAGAAGGAAGAGAGAAGAGCACATGGCTGGAACACTGTGGAAGCCCCATCTAAGGTACGCTGGCCTACTGAGGAAGAGGACCTCTAACTTAGGCAGTTGGACTGCCTCTCAAGATTGTGTCCACCTAAGGGTGAGGCAGGGCTGAAGAACACACCCAGAAAAGAGAGAGTATCCAAGGAGGAGGGGCAGGACATGCATTGAGGCACAGGGGTGGGGGGGGAGAGAGAGAGAGAGAAAGAGAGAGAGAGAGAGAGAGAGAATATCAATGCAGTCTTCCTCTGGGAGCAGTTTTTGAACTTACACAGATTTAGTGCTCTACTCTTTAACCCTGTGATGCCCAAATAGCGCCACTCAACTTACTTACATGTTAGTTCTCACACCTTTCTTAGTGAGCTCTGTCACCTGTGCCCTGAAATGTGATCGCTCTGAGAAACCAGCGGACAGTCCAAGACTGTTTTCTGAGAGTAGAACTGGCTGAGACTTGATGGTGCAGCATGCTGAGGTGTCCCACCCCAAGGGAGCTTCTTCCAGACTCAGAACCTGGCAGAAGGTGAAACTATTTGAGCAGGGCCTCTTGTTACCAGCAGGGACAGTGGGATAACCTGTGTTTAGCACCTGCAGCGCAGCAGGTGTTATGATGGCTGCCTCCAGTTCTTACGGGTTTTAGAGTTTAGTGGGGAAAGTACTCTGCAGCTGGGTGTGTGGCTGCTCTTGTGATCTCAGCACTTGGGAGACTTAGGAAACAGGACTGGTGTGAGATCAAAGCCACCCCTGGTTATAGTGTGAGTTAGTGACTTAAAAAGAAAAAGAGGGAAAAAAGGGGAGATGGGGATGGAGGAGAAGGACAAGAGGAACAGAGGAAAGAACACACACACACAAACACACACACACACACACACAGACACAGAGAGAGTCAACCTGTTGCCTACTGTGTGGACATTATCAGATGTATGTACATTTTCTCTTACTTTTCCCAGTGTGTGATCTGCCAGCATCCTTCCAGAAGCATATGAGTTTCATAAGCTGCTTCTAGGCTTGCTGTAGTTGGAACACAGAAAGAGCCAATATTCATCTTTCCACATCAAGAATAGAATTTCTGAGTCCACAGCAAGACAATTCTTTTGAAAGCCAAGCATTCACAAGTAAAAAAAGAAAAACAAGTTTTCTGAATTCCTTTGGCTCCCATAAAGTATTAAGAGCAAAACTTGGAGGATTTGACCATAGAGTCTTCCTGTAAATCTGGAGTAGAGAGAGCTCAAGATATAATTTAAGAGGTTCTGGAGGCAAAGAACAGGAGAAAGAACTTCCTGTGGGCTGCAGAAGAGGAGACCAGGGTGGAAAGGATGGACGGGTCAGGCACTCGCCTCCCAGAGTCCTCGTTTCCCCTGTCTTTGGCATGCACCCCTTCATGGGGTCTGAGCATTATAGGAACAAACAGGTAGGGGGGCTGCAGAAAACACTCAAGCAAGTGATCTGTTTCCCTGAGCTCTGACTTCTAAACTCTGGGAGATGTCCCACTGTTGGCTTGGCTCTAACAGAGGATGGTGTAGCTTTGTTGGGGAGGTGAGCCTTCAGCATAGACTTGGAGATAAAAGTTAAGGCTGTTTACTTCAGCCTATGTGCACTGTGCCAGGACTACTAGCCTTTATACTGCTCATAAATCTCCTATTTCTCTACTGTACACACACTTAAATGTCACACATGTCCCCACAAAAGCCTAAAGACCGTTGTTCCCCCTCCCAGATCACCATCCCATTGATAGCCCTTCTCCATAGCTGGTACTCTCATCTACCGGGTCAGACAAACTGGGAATACAGGGACATCCATGAGCCCTGTTTCTCTCCCTCACTGTCCCTTACCCTGCAGTTTCCTATTGCTTAAATCAATTTACATAGTACTTTTATTCTGAATGAGTCACTGAATGATCATGTCTCGGGGCCTGGCTCAGGGGGTCATCATTGTTGATCTAAACTGGCACAAAACCCAGGTAGTTCACCCATATTTGTTCTTACTCATCGTATCCCATCCCCCCTGAACTTCACACTCACACTTCACCCATAGCCCCCTCAAGCCCCAACAGTTCCAGACTCCTTCTGACCCATTCTTTATGTAAACCATTCTTTCTGTCTCAGATGATGCCCTTCCCAGAAGTCTTCTTGTAGTTCTTACTCATGCATCAAGGCACAGACGGTATCTCACTTATGAAAGTGTATTAGGTGTGTGCTGTAAGGCATGTAGATTGTTCATAGAAGCATCTAGAAAGGGTGTCAGGCTTGACTTGGGGGTTCGGAGAAATCTCCCAATTAGAAGTGTGGCTTAAGAGTCTAAGAGATATGTCTAGATGGGCAAGAAGAAGGGATCAGAGCAATGGCCTTTGAGGCCTTGCTATTTAGACGCCAGAGTTGTTGCCATTACTTATGAATGAACAGCCAAAAACAAAAAACAAAAACAAACAAACAAAAAAACCCTAAGGCCAGAGCCAGAGCAAAGCAAAGCAAGTGGCAAGGAGAATGGAAGGACAGGTGACACACAGTCTCCTTAAAGAGTGTGGAATTTAGGCTAAGGACAGTTAGGATCCTTGAAGCTCGAAGTGGATCAAACTCTATCCTTTGAATGGCCACATCTTTTCCTTCAGGTTTCCCATTCATTCATAGGTCTGTTTTTGCACTGGGTAGTGGGTGCTTACATGGTAAGAATAATCCTTCTTGATCTCTGTTTCCTTTTATACAGCTCCTTTCCTAGAACCAAATTTTATGAAATATATTGAGCTGGATTTCTAAGGTGGTGGCATTAGGTCCTGTCCTAAATGCACCTCTGTGGTGGTCCCACAGGAATTTCCCCACTCAGGACCTGGGTGGAGGCAAACTTGTTTGAACCACAGGTTCCTAAGAGACCCCGGGGAGCTACCGCAAAGGCAGAGACCTCTGAAGACAGTACCGGGGCATCGGCATCTGATCTAGGTCATCCACATGGAAACCAAGAGTACTAGGGATCTTTGATGGGTCAGAGTCCGGCAAGATTGAGAAGGTGAAGACTCACAGTGGTCAGGGACAGGATTTGATCCCCAGGGACATAGTTGACTCTCTTTGTGCCTAAGTAGTATTACTTCTAACATCATAGAATGCTGTCCCTTGTGTTCTCCCAACTTATAATGTACATTCAATAATTTACAATTGTCAAATATTAAATTGGTGATGGGAAATTTTAGAACTTAAATTCCATGTGTCTAGAGGAAGCTTTATTTCTGGCCGAATCCTCAGTGCTTACAATAGGGTTGGAGTGAAAAGGTGTTCAGAATTTTTGATTTAGTGTATTTAAACAGTATAGCTATAGTTTTGTAGTGATCATAACTATTATGGCCCTAACAGGTTAGATCTTTCTCTCAAGGTCACATCAATGGGCCAAAGCTTGCCTATTCTCAAGGTGATTGCTTTTCTGAGCCACAGTGCCCCCATAGGACAAGAGTGGAACTGCTATGTTTCCAGCTCAGGAGTGTCCCATGAGACCCTGCAGGGAATGAAGGACGAGGGATGTAGATAAGAGTGCTTATCAAACAGCCATGAGTTCCCCCCCCCACACACACACACACTCTGCATGTTGATCTCCAGCACTGAATAAAATGGGTGTGGTGGCACAGGCCTGTAGGCACACTGGGGAAGTGGAGGCAGGAGGATCAGATATTTAAAGTCCTCCTCAGCTATATAAGTGAATGGGGAGGGGGCTGCAGCCTGGGTGACATGAGACCGTACCTTAAAACACACACACACACACACACACACACACACACACACACACACACACAAAAGAAGTAAAAAAGAAAGAAAAAAGCAAGAAGGACTGTGGATGGGGCTGGGGTTGAGGGCCAGAGCTAAGATGAAGCAGTCCTTGCTGGTGTCCATGCACGTGACTAAGGCAAGAAACTAGCAAGCACTGTGCATACAATAGACACTGGTGACCGAGGGAGTGTATCTGGGCAGTCAGGGATAAAGATAGGATGGGTATCTAGAAATTAGGCAGGAACACCTGGAGGAAGGACTGTGGCGGCAGAGGCAGGCCAGGAGGTCGGTGCCACGCTGTGATGCTGCTGCTGAGGCTCTCAATGGCTGCAGGCTTCTGCAGCCTCAGAAATAACAACAATTACCATACACACCACAAACTGTCCCGCTGTCCTCCGAGTCAGTCAGCACGTGCATCAGCTGCTGGTTATTTTGATGCCCTGGATAAAAAGCTCTTTCGAGAAAATCTAGTACATCAAAACATCCTCATTCTCTGCTTGTCCGCACCATGCCTTCTGGCCACTGCCCTCTCAGCTGGTTTTCATTTCGGTAAATGTAACTGAGGCAGGCCTTAAGGTCCTTTGCTCAGTGACCCAGGAGGACACTCCTGTGGGAGTCCTTGAAAGGGGAAAAGGCAAAAAGAGTAGGCACCTGACTATGGTCATTGGAAGCCAGGCTGACTGACCTGTTACAGAAACCGACCCAGGATGGATGGAGTATTTGACACCCGCAAGTGGCTATCACCATATCAGGTCCCAGTGCCAGGTCCTGGGGAGACTAATAGTGTGGTAGGACCTAATAATCAAGCCATCATGGGAACAATTGTGGCAGCAGGTGGCAGCCATCTCCCAGTCCACAGCACAGAGTAAACTCAGTAAATGATGATTGGTGTTTACATATTCTTACTTGCTCAAGAGCCTTCAAATTCAGGGACAGCAATAGATCCAGTTAGAGCTAGCCAAGAACTCCTATTGAGCCGCGTGAATATGACCAACAATCTGGGGCAGGGCAGCTGGACTTCGATTTTACTCACTTTGCCTTTTAAATTTTCTTCTTTTGAAAAGAATCACAAGTGACTGAAATCCCTCTGCCCTTCAAGGTGATAGCACAAGGACACATACAAAAGCTCAGCTTCTGTAATTTGTAATTCCACCCCCAAATGCACAAGTAGTTATTATTTGGGCTTGCACTTTTTTTTAAAAAAAAAAATACAGCATTATACGTGAAATGGTTAATTGAGAAATGTATCATATTGCCTGGTAATTGTTAGTTGTTTAATTAACAGTGATAAGTTTTCTAATAGAGAATTGTGTCCACGATGCCAACTCTGCTTCTTGCTATTCTGGTGTCCCCTGGCCTCTCACCTTTACTCCTAAAATCTGTTCATCCACCAGCCCGGGTCTGGACCTCACAGAGCATGCAGCAAAGCAAAAAAGCCCACTCTCTTCTTCCTTCATCCTCCTCAGAGTACCTGGAATGGAATGATGGTAGGCATGGGGACAAAGTCAAAGTCAGGGAGAAGTTGAAATTCAGAGGGTGGAAATACATCAATAGATCTTCTCCTTCCCCAAGTGACCTTCAATGGGGAAAAAGGACCACCTGGGCCTCACTCCATCCCAACTTCATGGAACATGATTTTTGCCTGGACTAAGGTGTCACCAGCAGTGGGGAGATTCAGTACCTCACCTTCCCTCTGTCACTCACTCTTCTGCATCCATTCCTTCCTGTGGCATTCATGTGTGTGTGAGTGGAGCATAGAACATGTCTTTCCAAAGGAAGAAAATTCATTCCACACAGGAGTGTGTGCATGTGAACATGCGTGTGTGTGTGTGTGTGTGTGTGTGTGTGTGTGTGTGTGTTAATTTTCAAAGTCCATAGAACTTGATTACAATTGTTCGTGCACCTTTGGTGAAAAATTTGACTTAAGGTATATTTCTGCCTTGAGGCTGAGGTGAAAACATCCTAGGGGAAGGGGAGGTCAAACAGGTGAAGCCCCCATCAGCTCTGGAATCTATCAGACCCAAGACATTCTGGAGCGTCAGCTGAGGACCCTCAAAAGTAGACAAAAGGGGTGAAAGGGAATTGAGGTGGACCCTGGGGTGGTGTAGAAGGCTTGGCCTTCTACTGAGTGTGTGTTCACTGACTCTTAAAAGCTGACGGAAGCCCTAGGACCTCAGATCTAGAAAAATGTAGGGAGCACATACAGACACAGTCCACCTACAGTATCCAAGGGACCAGATCTCCTGGGAGGCTCCTGCAATCCCAGCCCTAAGGCTGGCTGGCAGTGGGAGTGGGAGTTGAGGTAATCCAGACACCTAAGGCCCTCTTCCTTCGACCCCAGGCAGATGTACCGCTGTCTGGACATTCAAGTTAATTTTACCTCTGCCTGGCTTCAGAGCAACCCCTGGTACTGGTCAATCCAGGCGCATCCTGGGTGTGTTCCCTCAACTCTCAGATTTGCAGGGATAGTAACACCTGATGCCCTGGCCACCCCAGGAGGCTAGCGAGGCAGTGAGTCAGGTCAGGAGGTAAAGGGACTTCAACTCAGCCAATCAACTAGGCCCTGCTCAGCCTGTTTGCCCGTTGGTGTTTGGAGCCAGCTACCTTGCCTGATGCCCTAGAAAATCTCTCTCTGCATCTGTGACCTCCCACCCCCACCCCATGCATTTTCATCTAAACTCTAACCTGGAGTTTTGAATCCTTCCCTGACTGACTTTTCCTGGCTAGGTCCCACCAGCTATCCTGGAGCTATCCATCCCTTGTCCCCAGGACCCCTACAACGCGGACCCTCTGGGTCCAGTCACAGCAGGTGCGGGGCTGGGATGGGGTTGGCCAGAGAGGGAGGGGTCGGGTGGGTGGGGGGCAGGATTTGGAGAGGGTGTGACTCGAGCCTGGAGGAGGGGCTAAATACATTCAGGAAGCCTGTTACAGAAGCTCTGTGCTCCAGCACGGCAGAGAGCGCCTGGAGCCGGAGGGGAGCGCATCGGTGAGTCAGGCTGCTCTGAGCCGAGCCCCGATAAGGGTGCAGCGCGGTGCGGGGGACCAGGCTTGCTGGGCTTCCTGGGACGGTGTGCTTGGATCCTTGTCTGGATGGATCTTTGTGCGTTGAAACGCACCCTTGAAAGAAGTGTCCCGAGTAGATGTAGGAGCACGAGATCTTGGGCACGCAAGGGAAGCGAAGAAAGTGAGGGTGTCTCTGGTCGTGAAATTCCCTGTTCCAGGATGACCAGAAGTCTCAAAGTCAACACTGGCGCCTGCAGAAGCTGCACTGCCCAGCCTGAGCTCTCAGGCTAGAAGGGGACAGCGCTCGATAGAGCCTGGAGTGAGGGATGCGCGCGCTGCGAGCACGCTGGGGTGGCGGAGCAGTAGCCCGCGCGGTGGAGGGCGAGTTCACAGCATGCCAGCTGGGGAGTGTTCACAGTCCCAAGAGTGCCACGCTGCCCCTAGGTAAGAGGACTGTGGCCCAGGGTGCTCGAGACTCGGGGTTTGTAGCAGGGCTCAGAGTCTAAGATTGTGGGTGCCAAGGGTTGATTCTGGAAGCTTGGGTTCCAAGTGCCGAGCACCGGGGGCCCTCGGTGGGGCCTGCTGGGCATCCCAAGGCATATAGCTTTACTGCTTGGGTCACCCAGTACATTCAGCTGTCTGCTGCCAGGTGTGGCAGAGGCTGGCACCCAGGATTGGGAAGGGCAGCGGGCACTCTTGGAGTCAGGCAGAGAAGCTGCAGGGGAGGGAGAGAGGACTCTGGGGTCAGGGTGTTGCAACTTGAAGCCAATGTAAACATGAGGCTTAGTTAGCCCCGTGTGATTACAATGCTCTTGCTTTCCTAAAACTTTCTGAGATTCATAAGGAAGGTGCTTTTTGACTTGATCTTTCTCATCAGGTTTACATCAGAGATTCAAGAAGAGCCCGCTTGTTAGGCTGGTTTTTCCAAGTTGTTCCGGGCTGGAAATTGTAGCAGTCTGAAGGATAATTTATGGGTGTTTCGTGCGTTAAAGTGTATTACTGCAAGGTCTTTTGGGTGCTGTGGGTATTAAGGAAAACTCAGTGCACGTTCCCAGCTGCAGACCAAAAATACTGCTCTCCTGCGTGCCTCTGCCCCCATCTATCATGGGAGGCCAGTGGAAACCCTGGAGAAAAGGCACTTGATGTATTGCCCTCCATCCTCTCAGAGTACTCTCTCTGGCAGTACCAGTCCACTCTCCCCATAGGCATGGCCAGCTGAACTTTGCAAGCTCAGAACTAGCCACAGAGGTCCCATCCATAACTTCTCCTCAGGGTCTCGAACTCCTAAAACCGGCAGCTATAACTGATGAAAAGGGCTGTTTCCCCCTCTCCCAGCAGTCCAAAGGGCAGTGCAGTCACCCCTACCACACTGCTTGGCCAGTGTTCCAGTTCCCTACCAAATGAAACTTCCCCTCTTTCCAGAGTCACGGGCCACATTCGTTTTTCATCTGTTGAGTAAGCCGTGTGTCAGCCTGGCAACCTGAATTACTAATCCATCATAGATGGTATTCCCAGAGGTTGACAGGGGACGAGCAGCTGGAGGAGAGTATGGTTTGGAGGATGAGGCCAGCATGGCCGGTACTGACATGCAGAAGACTTGACTGTCCCTTGTGCTGGGTCATTAAAGGAGGATGGAGTTAATGCCACATCTCTGTACTTTTCCTCATCAAGAGAAAATGTTAAGGGTACTGTGAATAGGAGGTCAGGGTCTCTGTGGCATGGGGCACATGATTTGACAGACTAGAGCAGTGACTCAGAAGGTCTTATAGTCAGCCAAACTCACTGTCATGCCTGGATAGCCACCTGAAGCACCCGGGCTCATCAGGAAGTTTGGTGAACTGAGTTTGTTCAGGACAGTCATCCAGATGCTGGCGGCTCTCAGTTCTTCCCTTTTAACCTTTAGCAAGGAATGGGCTTGGCTCTCACGTTCTCCTCTGACCCATCTTCAACCCCCATGCCCAGAGGGCAGTGGGAGGAAAGGATGAGGCACTGCACTCCATTCTCCTCCAGGGAGAATTCTGTGCTGGGACCAGAAAGGGGGCCCCAGCTGCCAACATCAGCATGGAGACCAGGGCAGGGCAGGGCAGGGCAGGGCTGGAGCCCCAGGGAAGTTTCTCATGCTACTGAGATTGAGCTGATGAGAAAATCACACACTTCTAAGTGAGTGCTGAGTGGGACAGCTGCTCACTGGTGGAGCGCCGGCCTCAGAGCTGTGAAACACACGACCTAGGCATGCAACCAAGCTGTGCCCAGACCCCACACAGCAGTAACAGACTGAGCCGGAGACCTGGCCATTTGCCTTCTCCTAATAAGAACTTCCAGGCACCTCAGTATCTGAGCAGGCCTTCCAGTGTGAGGAAGTAGGTTTGCTGAGGATGTATACAAACTCTCTGGTTGTCTGAGGGGCAAAGGACCCATGTTTTCAGAAAGTGTCCCTTTTCTCCATTTGACTGGCACGTCTGACCTTGTGTACTGCTGCTCTCAAGCTTAGCCAGTTCTAAGATTAACTCTGAGGGAATTAGTGTCGTGTCATAGTGACGTCAGCCAGATAAATAAAGAGGAAAGAAAGACCCTTCCTAACCCTTTCCTGGGATGTTTGTGTCTTGTCAGTGAGGCTATGGCTGTGACTCCTGATTCTAAACAGTGAGACTAAAGTGACCCTGAGACCAGTATACAAAATAGGGAAACTGAGACTTTGGGCAGGTATGCAGAACATGGAGATATTTCTGCTTGAGCTAAAGGGAATAGACCTTCAGTCACAAAGTTTAGACAGGACTGGAAAAGTGAGACCCCCCCCCTCCACAGAAGGTGCTGCTTGGGGTTATGTTTTCTTTGCTCCTCTGTGGACTCTATACCATGTTTCAGGAATTTCTGTAGACCTATGGGCCTTGGAGTGTGATGGAGGGAGAATCAAATAGCCAAGTGGAGATGGCCTCTTGGTTACTTTCTCCTGTGTTTTGAGTAATCTTCCGATGGTGGTTTCTCAGTGCTAAGAAAGGAAAGGCAGCAGTCTGTGACTGAGAACTAGTCACTAACCCCATGGAATCCGAATAGTGTATTGCATGGTAGCATTTGTCAATGGAGCCATTGACATATCAGGGCAATTCTTGGTTAAGTGTGACCACTCTCCTCACACAGGAAGTTCAGTGTCTCTGCCTTACCTACTAAATGTCAGAGGTCATGGTGGCAACAGAGCTTGACTCCTGCGTAAATGGTTCTTCCAGTTGAGAATTCCCTTGGCAATCATCAAAAAAGGTCATTCTTCTTTCTCTTGTGGCATCTATGATACAGCCACAGAACTGGGACTTTAGAAGCTCTAGTCTTTGTCCTACGAGTATTGCCACATCAGACTCAGTGCTTCCATCGAGAGGGACCTCAGTGTTGCAGTCCTGCCAGGTGTCACCTTCTGTCTTCTGTGACTGGAATTTCACTGCAAATGACCCACAGGAAAAGCAAAGCAGAAAGAGTGGAGGAGAGAGAGAGGTATCAGGACATGGCAACTTCCCTCTCAGCCATATGCTGTTGAAAGCACAGGCAGACTGACTGACTGCTGGGGAGTTCCCAAGCCAAGGAAAATCCTCCCCTTCCTTGTCGAAGGGATTATTCTTTGGCAATAGGAGGTGCCCTCCCTAAATCTGGAAGCCCCATCCTCTCTCCCTGGGCACTAACAATAAGTACTTGATTTAGCATGAGCACATGTTGGCATCAAATTAATACAACTAGCCAAGCTGTGAAGGTAAATTTTGATAATTCATTTGAAAGAATAAACTAGCAATGCCACATGGGAGACATGCTGCCCGAGGCACCGGTGACCATTCTCAAATAGAACAACTCACATTATCCTCACCTCTGACCCAAGGCTTCATCATGGGACCAAAGAAAGTGTATAAAAAATAATATTTTTGTAGAATGTATTGGAACACACATTTTCTATTATCCCCAACTTAGTAGATAGAAATAGAAGAGAAACTTAATGTAGGGTGCTTACATTTCAGAGTTGATTCTTAATGAGATCAAAAGAAAAAGGAGAAGAACCAGGAAGGAGATGGGTGGTTCAGGTGATAAAGTGCATGCTGTGTAAGCATGAAGACCAAAGTTCAAATCTCAAACACCCAAAAGTGACTTCCAAGTTCAGTGAGACACCCTGCTTCAAAAAAAGAGAAGGTTAAAAGGGAAGAGGAAAATGCCCAACATTACACATGTATAAGCACACACACACACACACACACACACACACACACACACACACACACACACACAGTGGGGGAAGGGGAAGGGGAGATTTAAAGGGATTACAAATGAGACTGATCTGTTGACAAAATCTGTCAGGTAGGGCTGGCTACAATGCTTTCTGAATTGCCCAAGACTTTGGCAAACCTTTTGCACGTGCAGCAAGTCTTTTTATTAGTAGGGATGTGAGTCAGAGTTAGACAGTCAGGGCTTCCGTGAAAACTCATCAGTAATCTAGCAGCTTGAGAAGCTCTGGCACAGCCTGGGTGGCTTTTGCAGGTGGAATCCTGATGAGTGGCTGAGTCTGGCTATGAAGTTGACTGGAATGCACAGCCCAAGTCTGGCACAGAAGCTATCCATCCCATGCTTTGCAGTTACAACCCACTGATACTGGAATAGTTTCCAAGTAACCACAAGGTATTTGCTCTCTTGGACGATATTATAGGAGCACATAGTCCCTGCTCACCACTAAGTCATTGAGATGGGAGAGAATATTAATGCATGGCCACGGATAGTTTTTCCTGTTTCCTTTGGCTGTTCCTTCCATAGTAATGGTGGGTGTTCTACATGCTGTTCCTAAGGAAGCTCAGAGACAACAGTCCCTACTGGTGGAGGCAAGAACTCAACCATTGCCCACGAAAGAGAAGGGGAAAGTGTCGCATCAGTCCTGTGGTTTGCAGCCAAGCCAGCTCTGTGGTTTACAACCATCATTACTCATGATGGTGACTTGCAGTTCTTCCCTATTCAGTCTGGTGAAATGATACCCCATTTTTGGATCTGAGTAGACCTGGATGAGAGGTCAGCAGACAGAGGTACTGCCTCATCATTATGAATAACCATGTGTTAAGTCCTCTGTGGCAAGTGGGAATTGCCAGGAGAGACAGGTTCCCTCTGCATTCTGATCATGAGTTTAAAAAAATTTAAATTATATATATGTGTATATATATACATATATAATATGTATGCAATACATATATGATATAATACAGTATGTACATACATATATACATATACACATATACGCATATACACATACATATGTACATATATATACACACAGACACACACACACACACACACTTAAAGAAGAGAGAAGTCATATTGGTTTCTCATTGCCTGAAAGATGCTCTGCTAATAAATTGGGGAAGAAACAGTCAGCACTCTGTGGAGAGCAGAGATCCAAAGGACCAGTTTTCTCTCCTTTGTACAAAGTATACATCACTGTGTTATGACTGCCATGCCCTGATGGGATGGGATGGTAAGAATGTCAAAGAGCCTGGCATAAAATAGGCATGAATCCAATAGGAGCTTCCTTCCCTAAAGCTCTTTCTCCATGTGGGGATGGAAGGGAGTCTGGGCTTTGGGGAGCTGACCTCCCTTTGTGGTGCCTTCATTTTTAATAGAACAGCAACATTTTGTACTTATTGTGTCTCTGTATACACAACACTTCTGCTTTGTTGGGGACAAGAAATCTTTTAATGGCCCTGAAGTCTCCTCTATGAATTTACTCATCTGTCTTTCTCATCATATCTTGGTATTTGTCTGGTGTTTTCTTTTGGAGCCTCTGTTCTCAGATTTTGCTGTCAGAAAATGTTAGACAGTTCTCTCGAAATAAGGCCTTCCTCGAGAATCTCCATGCTTGCTGGCAGGCTTTGGAGCATTTTAGTTCCCTTTACTGAATAACAACTCCTCTGCATGCTTGAGATCCTAAGTATCTTGTCACATTTCCAAGGGGAAGAAGGATGTTGCAGCTCAGTATGTGTTCCCAGATTTAGGCCAGGGTGGGCAGCTGCCACACCCTCACAGTTAACCATTTAATTTCATTCTCTCAATTGGCCTCTTTGCTGACATGCTCCTGACATGCACTGTGGGAGACGCAGGGCAAATACAATCATAATTATATATCAAGGAGCTTGCTCGAAAAGAAAGAAAACAGTCGCTCACAAGGTCATATGCAGGAGTCAGGACGCAAAGGACTAGGAAACAGGAAAGTTAAGAGAAAAAATGGCCCACTGTAAGGGAGCAGGTCATCTAGTATTTTGCAGGATTGTAGATCTAATGGAGCCAACATTTACCACCATTAAAGAGTAATCAAAACTTTGTGAGTTTGGATGTCTTATTTCCTCATTTTCAAAATGTCTCCCTGAAGCTGGCTGTATTAGTCACTTTTGTTGCTGTGATAAACACTATGATCAAAGTAACTTCTAGAAGGAAGGGTTGGTTTGGCTTATGGTTTCAGAGGGATAAATGTCCCTCACAATTTGGAATCATGGTACCCATGACATCAGAAACAACTGAGAACTCATATCTCCAAGAGAGAGCAGGAAGCAAGAGTGAACAGGGATTGTCACGTGGCTCTTAAACCTATCCCCAGTGACTATTTCTTCCAACAAGTCTATAACTCCTATAGTGATCCTAACAGTGCCACCAACTGGAGACCAAGTAAACAAACAGCTGAGCCTATGAGGACACATTCTTATTCAAGGCCAGCCTGGGCAACTTAGTGAGACCATGACTCAAAATGAAGTGTAATGAGAGGGTTAGAGGTCAGACAGGCAGGAATGTGGCCTTAAGTTCACTTTCCAGTTGTAAAAGTTAGAATTTTGTTGCTATGAAGAGATACCATGACCACGTCTTATGAAGGGAAACATTTGGGGCTAGCTTGCAGTTTCAGAGGTTTGGTCCATTATTATCGTGGCAGGAAACATGGCAGCATGCAGGCAAAGATGGTGCTAGACAAGGAGCTAAGAGTTCTACATCTTGATCCACAGGCAGCAGAAGGAGACTGTGTGCCACACTGGGTGTAGTTTGAGGAGGCCTCTAAGCCCATGTCTACAGTGACACACTTCCTTCAAGAAGGTCACACCTCCTAATATTGCCACTCCCTATGGGACAAGCATTCAAACATACGAGTCTATGGAAGTCAAACCACCACATTCCACTCCCTGACTTCCATAGGCTTGTAGCCATAACATAATGTAAAAATGTATTCAGTACAATTTCAAAAGTCCCCATAGTCTATAACAGTCTCAAATTTGCTTAAAAGACCAAGTATTCTAACACAAGAATCTATTCATGGGGGCCATTTCTATTCAATCTGGTAAAATAAATACCAGTGACTCAAACAAAATTTGTGAGAAGGCTCCTTATCTTTTGTTCTAAACTCTCACCTTTGGAGTAGTTACCATCACCTAAAGAAGTACAAATTGTTATCATAAGTTCTGAAGAGGAGAGAAGTGAAGGGCCTGGAGATCCCAGGAAAGCTCTGGGGTTGGAGGGCGGGAATCTGTAGGGTATTGTAGATGTTCAGGTGCAGATCCACCAGATTGAGCTTTGGATTGTTCCAACTTCTGTGGCCTCGTTACTTTAGTTAAGGCACCAGAGTATGCCCATAGTGAGCAGTTGAGCCAGTGAGGAGAAATGGCCAGGAGCAACTTCCAAAGAGGCCTAGGAAGTCAGTGATTTGCCGCTGTTTGTGTGGGTGAGAAACTGAGGGCAGGGTGAAGACAGGGAGCTGGCTTGGCTCTGAATGCCCCCTCTCAGAATACAGCTAGATGCTTTGCCTTGCCTCATCTGCCCCCCACTCCCAAAGCATAAGAGATGCAGACTCTTTTCCCCTTTCCTGCTCCTCTCCAGGGCCTGTGGGTGCCTGCCCAAGGTTCCCCCATCAGAATCCTACCCTTTAAGCTAGGCCACCACAGGAAAAAAAAATAGTGTACTAAGTTAGAAGTTGCTCGGGAGTCTGTACAGACACGCACAGCAAATATTCAAGGAATTCTTAGGAATAAAAAAAAATCACAAATCTGGATTTTTGCATGAGGACATCACAGGAACATGTTTTCTCAATTACTGAGCACATTTGTGAAGTGAAGTCACCAGTCCTCAGCTCATCAGGCTCGCTCGGCCACACCTGACCTGGACTGGGCTTTCCATTACCCAAATCTGATTCAGCCAACCCAAGCCACCACACTTCAGCACCAGACAGACTCATCCCCAAATCTTAAGCCAGGGTGGGAAGCACATCTCCCTAATAACAGCCCAATTTCAGATCCTAAGAATTAAGAAGGGCAATTTTATTGTTTCTGTAAAGGGCAGAAGCCCACAAGCCCTGGCATTCCCTTGACCTTAGCATTTATTGTTAGATGGTGACCATGCATGGCCTGATAGAGCAGATGAGTCCTTTAGTTTCTGAAAGAGAAGAAATAGTCTCTTTTGCAGAAAAGCATGCACTAACTGCCTAAAATATCACCCACTGGATCCCGCGATCAGCAGTTGTGTCCTCTGGATGGTTTCCTGGGCTGACTCGTTTCCAATCAGTAGCTCTTTGTCAGATATTTCTAATTTCTGGGATATTTTTTAATGATGTCCCCTTGGCAGAGGGATGCTCAGAGTACACAATTAGCAGTGTGCCTCAGTGCAAGACACTGCCCACACCCTCTCAGAGCAGCAGAAGGCCGAGAAACAGTTCAGATCACCTGCCTAGAGGAAGAAGAATGTCTTTCAAAATACAGGGTGAGACCTGTCGGCAGACTGGGAGATAAATTTAGTACTACCATTCTCGTTAATGTGAAGGGAGGAAGAGAAATGGAAGCAGGGTGGGGGGAAGAAAGGGGCAGAGAGAGAAGAAGGCAGGCAAGGGGGGGAAGGATAGATAGATTTGCATAAAAGATGTAAAAACCAATGCACATTGGGAGTAACAATGAAATCTTGTCTTCCTGTACACTTGTACACATGGAAGTGTTCAGATTGGCTAATAATGGAAAATGTTTCCTAACTGAACTATGAGGTATAGATTTTTTTAAATATATTATTTAAAAGCTGATGGTATAGAAGACAGAGTGCTAAAGGGTTATAGAAAAGAGCAGAACTCTGAAACCAGACAGCCTTGGGGTCCAGTCTCAGCTCCGTGATTTCTCATTGTATGGTCTTAGGTAACTTTGTTCCCTAAGTGTTGGTGTCTTCTATTAGGTAGACTAGTTGGCCCGTCCCAGAGATGTTACAGAGGTGCAGTAAATGAAGTCTGTGGTGCTGAGCCTGCACCTTGTAAGTTGGGGCTTCTGTAGCTTGGTGTCCATCTCTGCTTCCCATCCACTCTCCTGCCTCATCATCCTCTCCCGCCACACTGCCCTCCCTCCCTCCCTCTTCCTCGGCTTTATCTTTGTCAGTGCTGGGTTGTTTTCATCCTGAGGTTTGCACTTCCTGGCAGAGAGGCTCTAATGATCACACAGTCTTTGGCCTCACTTCCGCCCCTCTTCCACATTTCACATGTGCAGAGTCAGCTTAGATGGGCTCTGATCCCCTAAATGTGACCACGACAGTCATCATGTAAGAGACACAAGCTTAGATGGGCTCTGATCCCCTAAATGTGACCACGACAGTCATCATGTAAGAGACACAAAGCACTTGTCTCTGTCACGGGAGGTCAGAGGGATGCTGTGGTCTCTCCCAGTCCTGTCACTGGGATAGATGCTTTGGTCTTGGTGTGGGTGAAGTGACTTTTGGATGGAGCTGCTATTCTTATAAAATCATCCTTCACGCCCTTCTGTCTCTGTCTCTGTCTCTGTCTCTCTCTCTCTCTCTATATATATATATATAAAATTAAAATTATAGATATAGATACACTGTTGCAATGTTGGCAGAAGTATTTTCTGCCCAGAGCAAAGGGCTGAAGATTTTCTCATGAACACCTGAAGGGTTTAAGTTTCTCTACCAGTAGAAGTAGCTGGAAGGTCAATGTGGACATTGGAGGTGACACCTTCAGGAAAGACTAAGGCCAGCTTTGCCCTCAACCTGAGCAGCAGTTGGTTCTTGACCTTGGCTGCTCAGGTTCTCAGTGGAGGTCACAGGAGAAAGTGACCCCCACTGTGATTGGACTCTTGAGCCGGGAGGGTGGCTGTCTCAATTTCCTTGAGAGTCTGGCCAATGTGGCCCTGAGGGCTGATCAGTGGGAACCGACCGCCTGCCTCTTTGTTTGTAGAAGCCTTGTTCCCCTGGGGTTCATTCCAGCCCTTCTTGTAAAATGTCCTCCTCTGGGCACAGCTTTCACCACAGAGACTCAAAGAGGATTATTTGTGACATCTCAAAGGTTGAATTCCAGCCCAGATCAGACACTGACTCCTTCCAAACCGTTTGAGGGCGGCCAGGAGAAAGAAAATGGACCTGATCTTAGGGGTACTCAACACTCACACTTCAGTCTCCACAAAACTAATGGCACTAGCCTAGCAAGGACACATTTAAAGTGATATTCATAGCAGAAGAATATCTTGTCCCATCAGACCGAGACCCATCCCCAGCAGGTGTCTGATTCAGAGCCAAGCGCCTGGGAGCTGGAGTGGACCGGACCTAACACCTGGGTTTTAGGGCAAAGCAAACACAGATGAACTTTTTCTGTGCCCATGGGGATGGGGTGGGGGGAGTGTGTTCCTGCCTTTTCTAAAACTCACAATGACAAATGGGATCACTTGTCCCGAAAGTGGCACACCACAAGAAGGAAACAAATTACCTTTCTTTTTGATCTGTATTCAAGGGTGTTGTTTCTGAGCTGTCCACAGGGAACGTGCAAACACTTGGCAAAGCTTTTCTTTCCCCTTTGAAGAGTTCAGAAGTCAAAGCTCCAACTCTGGATTTCACACCCGTGCGTCAGCAGCCCTGGATCTTAGAAATGAAAGAAAATATATTAGGGGGTGGGTTAATTTTTTTTAAAGTGTCATTGATTTTGAGTTTTTCTAAAAAAAAAAAGGGTAGCATGTGTCAGGAAGCTTGGAGCCTATAAAGCAGCAAATATGTCTCCAAAAGGTTCTTTATAAAATGCCTTCATTAAAGGGAGAAAAGTAATTCTAAATCTCCACAGTACAAAGAATGCTTGCTTTCTACTCATTTCTGTTCTGTTGATGATTTTCTGTTGTGGAATTGTATATGTTGGTAGAGTTTTGACCTGCAATGTTTGTGATGGGGAATCTTCAACAAACCTGCTGGCAGCATTTTCTTTTGTGAGTTGGGAAATGTTTTACATAAGAAAGGAAAACTCAGATACAACCTGAGTTTAGTAACACATTTAAGAGATGGGAGAGTACCATGCATTCAGAAAGACCTCCTATTCTTATCATCTACCATCTAAGTTGGGCAAACCATAGAACTCATCTATGCCTGTTTCCTAATCCACGGAATGAAGATAAGATTTGCCAGCAGTCCTGGGGCTCCATCTGGGACCAGTGATTGGCAATGCCTCTCACCCCACCATGAACAGAGTCAGTATACACTGGAGTCCCACCCTTCCCCCATCCAGGCCTTCGCTTCTGCCCTCTGGATCTATAGCTCAGATGTATAAACACATGACCTACAGACACATGGTGGAGTGAGAGGCATTGGCAATCACTGATCCCAGGTGAGGGACCTCATCTCAAGAGCAGGGGCAAATGTGGACTCACCCTCAGAAGCCTGGGAAGTTAGGGAGGTGTTCTGGCCATGCCTGGATGGAGCCTGCACTAGGCATTAAGCAGACACCTGGGAGGCAGAGTTCAGGGCTCTGAGGGAAAGGCCAGAAGAAGGAAGCAGAGTCTCCAGGTTCTAATCTCAGTGGTGAGGCTTGAGATGACTGGACCATGATGGACACACATTGCTGTCGCTCCCTGCTTGTCCATACCCCCACATTTAAGACAAGGCTGCTAGCATGCATTTCTTCACATAAGGCTTCTGTCGTCTGCCGATCTGCAGCATGAGTACTGTGCATTACAGTGGTGTGACATGGACACAGAGCAAAGATGGATGTGAGCAATTCCCCGCATACCCAGTGGCCTGGCTGAGGACATCTCAAGGCAGATGTGGCCATGGCATCTGCATGACCTGAAGAGAGGAAGCACTCTTATTGTCCTTATCCTTCGCTGGCTCCTCCTGTGTCTCCTTTTCTGACTTCTCTGTCTCCTCCTGACCTCTAAATGAGAGTCCCTAGAGCCTCAGGATCCTCTTTATTTTCCAGATCATTCTCTTCCAGGATGATGTCATCCTGCCCATCATTAAACACGACCTAAGATCCTGGATGTCTGTTTCCGTTCTGGACTGCTCCCTGGGCCCCAGGCTCTTCTGTTCTATCTGCAGGCAGAATCACTTGAGTAGATAATGGACATCTCAAATTTAGAAACATTGGCCACCCCCAAGCCCCTCCCCTAGTCTTACTTTATTCCCACAGAATAATCTAGAAATTGTCCTCAATTTTACTTCCCTCCTCACTGTTCCTATCCCAGTAACCAGTAAGTCTTGCTGGCATCACCCGAATAGTGTAGCCCCTTCTTGCCAGTGTTGCTGCAAGTTTAGTCTGAGTCACAGTTGCTGCTCACCCCCTGGCAGTCCCCTCTTGATTGATTTTGTTCCCCTGAGTACAGCATTTTATCCAGAGGCAGCCACACAACATCCCCTTGCAGGTAGAAATCAAGCTGTGGTGTGTCTCAGTCTCTAATCGCTCTCCATATACATAGAATAAAATCTACATTTTTGGTGCACATTTGTAATCCCTAAACTTGGGAAGTGGAGGCAAGAGGATCAGGAAGCCACCTGGGACTATGTGCATGTGATCTTGTCTCAAAGTCATGTCTTTGTCATGACCCTTATTGTACGGCTTCTTTGCCAGAACTCATTTTCCTTCCATGGGGATGTTTGACAATACTTAGAAACAGTCTGGATTTTCACAAAATAGGGTTACTACTGGCATCCAGTGGGACAAGACCAGAGACGCTGCTAAGGAACCCACACTATCAGTGTGCAAGACAGTCACCCAAATAATCAAGGGTCTGACTCCAGATGCTGGTGGAGAGAAATGGTGTCTTACCTGAGCCAGACTGGCTATTCCTAGCCTTTCCTTTCACCCTCACCTTTACACACAACCACAGTGATTGTGCTGTGACTTAATACAATGCGTGCAGCCGTCTCAGGGTCTTGGCAGGTGCTGTTTCTGCTAATGAGGTCACTACCCACTCATCTGTGTATAGTTAGCTTTGCTCATCATTTAGGACTGCCAGGATGTCACCTGATAACCATTCTAATCCGGAATCTGTCTCCACTTCCACCAAATCCAGTCATTTCCTTCTGCCGTCTGCTTTGTTTATTCCATTGTGTTCTGTACATTTCCTTCTTTTACTCTCCCTTCCAAAAGAATGTGGGTATGGAATTTATTATATTCATCAGAAAGTTCTCCGCATAGTAGGATCTCAAAAAGTGTTTGCTGGATGGGTGATTTAACAAATAGATGATACTAGTGGTTCAGTTGTGGTCAGAAGGGAAAGCAGTTAGTGATCTTCAGTAGTTTGAGGTGGCCATGGTCCACAGTGCAAGTTCTTGGGTCGCCACCTTCCCCTATAGATGCAATGTCTTAAAATGGAACAGGATCTGACACACATACCCCCTTCAGAGAGCTATATGTCTGCAGGTGGCTGCCTTATAAGCTAGAGACAGCTGTGGACTTGAATCTTTAAAAGGATGGAGGGATAAGCAGAAGGCTAACTGTCCATCTCTGGCTTCTCATTCATAAGAACCCATCAAGGCATCACTGAAGAGAGGACTCTGGAAAGAGTGGATGGGGGCAAATCAGAACCAACAGGGACATTCTGGGTGGTTAGGGCAGACAGAAAGGGGGGTGTCATGGAAGAACTGGTGTCTCTATCAAACAGTCTCTGGTCTACTGTTCCAGGATTATGGAAGGGATGGAGGTGCTTCTGGGACTGTCTGCAAGGAGTCAAACAAAAGGGATGGGCGTTGGTCCAGAGACACTAGGAAGGCAAATGAAAAGAAGGTGTCCAGACAGAGAATTTCCCTGTACAGTCACACGGGCCTCCTCAGAGTTGGTAGCACTGGGTATAAGTATATGAAAAACAGTTCCAAATGCTTGGACCCACTGTCCAACACCTGTGCTTTGGTGCAGCAGTTCTTACAGTAACACCATGTTGGAGGAGTGGTCCTTGCCACTGACAGGTAGGGAGTCCCCCTCGTATAAGTTCCCCGCACTATCTCACAATGATGACACCTGATAAAGACGAAACTTTAAAAGCTCACATATCCAAGGCTCTGAACTCTAGGGGATACAGATTCTGGGATGGACAGATAGTAAGGCTCCCATTGAGGAAGGATGCTCACCACAGGCACATAGCACCAGCCACGCCAAAACCTTATTCAAGAAATTGTGTGGTCAGGGCCACCTTAGGACATGTACTCATGACTGGCTGGTTTTGCTGCCTGGACACTTCTGAGGAGATGACTGTATGGGATTAGCTGGCCAACACCTCATTTTATTGGTCTGTTAATGTAGATTTAAAGTAACACACCTCAGATGGAGACAGCTTACTCCAGCCTACCCAAAATATTATTATGAAAATTTACAAGGTCTAAAGAGTGATATAATGGTGATGAAATTCAGATGTGTTGGAAGACTCATGCCTAATTTAGTCCTGACTCAGTCCATAGAAACATGAATTTTTCCCGCAGACATAGCCTCACAGTTGCCTGGGTACTGTGTGCCTTGTAGGACTGGAGCAATGAGGTTGTCTGTCTCCCAGGCTCAGGACTTACGAGCCTCACCCCTAAGGACAACTGTCCATCTCTGGCTTCTCATTCATAAGAACCCATCTGCCAGCTTGTCATGTGGAGTCTCCTTCTCCGTGCTCACAAGTTTGATGCTCTTAAACTTTTCTATCAACGCACAACCTCTGAGCCTTCATTCATACTAGGAACTAATGTGGCTGATAACGGCTCAGAGAAATGCCTGCCCCAGGGGCAAATGCTGTGAGCAGTCATCGCATCCTCACCATTAGAAAAGGCAACAAGCCTCTCACCCACAGGGCATCCAGCAGGCCAATATTAGTCTCCTTTTTTCCTGTGTAACATTAAATGAATTATATAAACTCCTTGAGTCTCATTTCCTGAGTGGTGGAAGCAGATTAATCACAATACTTCCCTTATAAAACAATTAAAGAGGAGAGGTCATATAACACTCAGATCGGGACTTAGCCCATAAAGCTGTTCAAGAAATAGCTACCACCCTCATTACATTTGCAAGATCTTAGAAAATGAAATACAGACATCAGTCCTTAAAATATTTTGGAGCTGGAGGTATTTTTTTTTTAAGGTACAGGAAGTGAATGCGATAGGAAGAAATCCCCAAATAAGAATTGTAGAAGGTTTGTGTCCACGTCTCAGCCCGGGTCTTGATGTTCCTTTGTGGGGTAAGCCACAGTTACGCCATCTGTAAGATGGACATCATATCACTGTGATGATCGAGGGCAACGATGCTTATAAAATGCTGAACACAGCACATTAGCCTCACCAAGCAGCATCTCTGTTGTTCTTGCTGTTCACCTCTTTGCCCAGATCCAGCATGTAGGTAGAGAACACACAGCCTCTCCTCTGAGGGGGCTCTTCCTTTCATAAAGCTTTTTTTTTTATTGTGGTGAATGATCGTTTTGATGTGTTCTTGGATTTGGTTTGCAAGAATCTTTTTTTGTTTGTTTGTTTGTTGTTGTTTTTTTTTTTAGAAATATAAAATGTATGCCTTTATTTTTTTAATTTTTTTTATTTTCTAAGTTTTTTTTTAATTTACATTCCAAATCATTTCCCCTTTCCCATTTCCTCCCTCCCCGAAAGTCCCATAAGCCCCCTTCCCTCCCTCTTTTCTCCATTCAACCCCCTCTCGCTTCTCTGTCCTGGCGTTCCCCTACATCCAGTCTTTCCAGGACCAGGGGTCTCTCCTTCCATCTTCTTAGAAATCTATTGATGTGCGAATTGTGTCTAGGGTATTCCGAGATTCTGGGTTAATATTCCCTTATCAGTGACTGCATACCATGTGTGTTCTTTTGTGATTGGGTTACCTCACTAAGGATGATATTTTCAAGTTCTGGCCATTTGCCTAGGAATTTCGTGAATTCATTGTTTTTAATTGCAGAGTAGTATTCCATTGTGTAGATATACCACATAAGCCACTAAAATCATCATGGAGTTGTAGAGAGGGACCTCTTGCCTCCAGGTGGCGTTGTCACATGGACCAACAATGCCTTGTCCTGCAGCCCTTTTGTTTCTTTCCACAGCTTGCAGGTGATCTCCTGGCTACCATTCCTCATTCCTAGGTGTTCATAAAAGCAAGGGAGCCGTGTCCTCTGAAGGAGGTTTAATTCAGCAAACAGTTCAGGGCAAGGAGCCAGGTCGTGTCTTTCGCCACTGACCCTGTCAGAGAGTGCCGAACCAGGACACGGAAGGAATTCTGCTAGTCTGTCTCCCTTGGTCACTGAAATAAATCATAGGGGTTCCCATTTTGGATGAAAACTACCAAAACAGAAGCGTGAGAGCATTTTTTGCCTGTGTTCCTAAGCAAACTTTAAAATGGAGGCACTTTTTGGTCCTACCAAAATTGGTAATTATAAATAATTTCTACTGCAAGAGAATTGTCTGTCTTATACCCAATCATTCGCCAGGAATCTCTGTGTCCTAACTGTGTGCACACTTTGTTCTGGGCTTTAAACATCAGAGGGACATTTAAGACTTGCACCTGCCTATGGAGGGCTAAAGTGTTTGCCATTCTGATTGGCGCTTCTTATTTTAACTTTAACTCCAATGAAGATGTTATCCTTTGAGGGAGAGAACCACCGAGACAAATCTAATACCACAGGGCTGGCCATTAGAGGTAAATACAATGAAGCAGAAGAAAAAGAAAAAGAACTTTATTAGAAACCTCCTGTCCCTATTACATACTTCCCGGGCTATCTGGCCCTGTATCTATTTGTCTGTCACTGATGAGAAAACTGCAAACACTAAAGAATTACAATACTTTCAACTCAAAGGTCAATGAAATTGTAGTGTTGAAAGAATCATGAGAAACCACAAGTCTTTCTGTTTATGAGTAGGGAAAAAATAGTGTCACCCATCAGCTGTTTGAAAGTTCTTGTGCTTTAGCCATAAAGAAAGGAGGAAGATAGTCTTTCAGGGCTGGTGTCTGGCAACTTTTTCCTTCTTTTCCCGGGAACTGGCAACAACTGCGTGCAGGCAGAAGCAGCAAGTGGCGCCCCCTAGTGTTGCAGTTCCCGTACAGCCTTGGTGCGGGAAGCAGCCAGTGTTAAAGAACTAAGCCAGTGGTCTCAGACTCTTGGCTTTAAAGACTGGACAGCTCCTGCAGGAAGCGGTTTGCTTGACTTCCCACAACTCAGCTGTGACTGGGACTACCTCCAGCAGGACTGTCTGGAATATTTGCTGGGGCCACTTACTTGGGAGGTGAGTCTACGTAGGAATCAGTATGCCTGGCAGGTCACTGGAAAGTCAGACAGCAGGGCGCTCACCAGAATGCTCAGGACTCAAGGGACTTGCGAGCTGAGGGTATTAGTGGAGTGCGGCTACCTCCGGGAGCACTGAAGGACAGCTCTGCCGTCAAGCAGTTGTCAGCCTTGCTACTCTGACAGTTAGCCTGCACTAGGGAGCAGTCAAGGCCATTCTGCTGCCATTGCTACCCCTCTATGGTGTCCCTGCTGCTTCTTATGTTACCAGCTCAACACACACACTGAAAGACATGGGAAGATGCTTGAGAGAAACCTAATTGTGCCTAATGCTGCCATACCAGGAGAAGTTCAGAAGAACGAGTCAGCCATCTCACTGAGTGAGCTTAAAAAGCTTATTTATATAAACTAGCCATGGACATTTAGACCAATCACAGCCATTTGCTGAACCACTCATAGCCTTGCCTTTCAGCACCCTCACAGCAGTTTCTCTATTAGGCAATTAGGGCAAGTGCTCTCTCCTCTGGCCAAGGTGGAAATAGTTACAGAAGCATCTACTGTGAAGGCTTGCTGTAGCAAAAGATCTGATACAAAGTGTTGCAAACAGCCCTGGCTGGGGCTTCCCCATCAGGAGCCTAGGCGATCAGCCTCGTTGATCTGTGCATTGTTGTCTCAAGGTGACCATGGGGTGTTCTAGATTGCCCATGCTGGAATAGGGTAGGCCAGTTGACAGACTGATAGTCCTTTTGCAGCAGTAGGGCAACAAGGGCAAGTCCAACAGCTAGAAATAAGAAGTCAAATGGTCCCATTCTGAGTATCTCTGTTTATGTACAGGAAAATGAACTGCCAAGGGAGTGCTCACAATAAGAACCGGTCATCAACACAAAAGCAATTGCAACTGAGTTTAATATCTGTCCAGGGCCTTAGAGCAAGGCGGGTCTTCCTCATCAGTCTCAAAAGAAAAAAAAAAGCCATAGCTAAAGGTAAAGGTGCCTTGTAAGTGGTAGAGCCTCCCTTCATTCTTTCACCAATACTTTGTGTTGAGAGCTTAGTCAGACACCCCTGATGTTGGTGAACAAACTGCCATAGTTCCTGCCTTTCGGATGGGGCTTACAGACGAGTCTAGAAGCCAGTCCCTGATGAACAGTGCCACAAAGGAACCAAAAGTTTCCTTTCAGGTGGCGGCACAACCCATGATTCATCTAATATCTGAGAGGCAGGCAGGAGGCCGAAGACGGCTGCTCCAATGACGAAGGGGAATTCTCCTTCCTCATCCAGGAAAATGTGTTCTTGTGGAGTGCTATCGCAAGTTCCTACTGGCTCACACCTGCTCCACCACAGACTTCTCTACCTTCTCCAGGCTTTGTGAGGTCACACGGTAACTTGGAATTGGCTGCAGCAGATGTACTTAACACCGCAGAAAGCTGCAGATGCCACAAATTAGGGCTCCTCCTCTGAGTTTGGAAAGGCACTTCACCAATACTCTGCAGGTTTCACACGCACCACCTGCTTCCTGGCTGCAAGCAGCACAAACACTGTCCTTTAAGCCAAGGGCCTGGTCTTCCTCCTGCTGAAACCAAGTGCTTGTTCTAGTCAACAAGTGCCATTGGCCTCGGGACTGTTTATTTCAGACCCTGGGCCATCTGGCATCTACTAGGATCCAGGACATCCTAACAAGTTAGCACCAAGCTTCTAAGAAAGGGCCTGTTCTTGTGGTCCTCATCACCCCCTTGCCATCTAATGATATTTATCAACCTCCCACGCCTGCCCAGCACTGTGTAAGACACTTAGCCAGGCAGATCTCGAGTCAGGCTGTGACCCCTGAGGAATTCGGGCCTGGCTGAGGCTGCGAGGCTTACATTGTTCTTCCTTAATATAACATGGGTTTCTGAGGCACGAGAGTCAGGGCTGGGAGCCCAGCAGAGGACACAGGACAGGAGATGGTGCAGCGGCTGTTTGCCACTTTGTCCCTGAGCACAAGTAGCCTCGGGTGAGTGGGTGCTACAGGTTAGACCACATGTGACAGCAACGTTCTAAATGAACAGAATCTACCACCTGTGTTTATCCACTTACAGTTCTAGCTCTATACTGGGATTTCCCAAAAGAAAAAGGAGTTTGACATTTCAATGAAGACTATCAGGAAATAAGGCTGGGCAGCCACCCCTGAGGTTCAAGCTTTGCTGTGGCAGTTTGTTTCAAGAGGATGTGGTGCCTATGTGGCGTGTGTGCACACCTATGCGTTCAAGTAGATGTGTATGCACATGTACATGCACAAGCATGTTGGTACTCTCTTGTGCACTTCCAGTAGGCTTTCACTCAAGTGCACATTCAGGCATGGTTGGGGCGGTGCCCTCAACTGCTAACCCCTGCTCTTGAAGGTCGGCTCTTATGGTCATGAAGCGTAAGGCTTCATGCTTCAGGGTACAGACGGGAGAAAGTCTCCACAACAGAGGAACCATTGCTGAGTAAGGGCCAGCAGGTGGCTGCAAGGGTGGCTTGGAGATTAAATGCCATGATGGTTGTTGTTTGAGGGTTCTGTGTTCTTGAAAGAGGCAACAAGGAAGAGAGAGTAGCTAGAGAGCCTGCAGTTTTCAGGGAAAGAGATTACATAGGTTGGGCAGCGAGCAAGGCAGCCTGGCCAATGGACAGAAAGACCAGTGTTCCTGGACTCTCTCTCTGCTGTGCTACACTCATGGTCTACCCGTGCAACTCCCTGAAACATCCTTCCCTGACCCTTCCCTGGGATCCACAGGCATCCCCTGCCTCTTCTAGAAAAGTACAGTCATTTGATATTCCTGGTCCAGACACAAGACGTCAGCTAGATGGACTAGAAGGAAAGTATTGTTCCATCAGTGGTGGAGAGAAAGAGTTAGAAGCCCACTACAGATCACAGTTGTGCAGACTGTCAAGGCATTACGCCAAGGAGATGAAAAGGGGTCTACTTTCCAGCCCCATCCCTGGCATGACTGCACCTATCTGAGGAAATGGTCCTTCTAATCCATGAGATGATTCTGTGTGGTCCTGACCTTAGAAGCCCCTGTCTGAGAGAGGGGAAACCCTTTGGGGAGAGAAAGGGGACACTCCTCATTACCAACTTTAACAGTATTGCCTAGGGACAGCTGAAATGTTTGTGGTCTGAAGATGAAGGGATGTTTTCCTTACTGACATTGAAATAATTAGCCTGTTTAGCTTTCCGTCTTCATTGTCCAAATATTGTTCAATAAAACATCTTATTGCTGATAATTATCCAAACATTACAACAAATGGGGGACACCTGCCAGGACCAGGGATGCATTTCCAGTTACAGAGTGCCAGAGTGGTATTTTTTTCCTTTAATTGCCACATAGTCACCTGACTGGCATCCCTTGACCGTGGCTCAGTGACTGTGGTCATCAACCCCAGGTGAGGAGCACTCTGATAAAGAGTAAATTCTTCCCCGTGGCTGGGTCCCAAAACATGTGGGTGACAAACACAGGGACATTGTTTCCTTGACTGAGGCTTGTTTTCCATGTGTGGGAGGAATTCCAGACTTGAGGATTCTGTGTCCAGACTTCGTAGATTTTCCTTTTGCTGATCACGATAACACAACTAATGATAAAGCACAATACCAGCTTGGCTTCCATGATCCAAAAGGCTCAGGGTCAGACACGTGACCTCCGTGGGGATTGGAGAGGATCCAACAGCAACTACTGTCTTCTGCTGTCAAGTTGGACCACAGGCTTCACCGGAGTAGCTTTCTCTTGGCGTCTGCAGCATGGGGCAGAGCAGATGTGCCTGCCTGCTAATGCGCTGGAGGATGGAACTATTCTTCCAGCTTATTGAAATCAGATGCACGGCGCTCAGAACTGCCCTACAAACAGATGGTGGCTCCATGCAAGCACCATCAGAAAATTACAAGAGCTGTGCTTCCATCTTCTAATGCTCTGACAACTGCGGTTTTTTGTTTTGTTTTTTTTTAAACCAAGCAAGCATGAGGAAGAAAGGCCTTCTTCCTTCTCCATGCACACAGTCTGAGGGGCAAGACCTCTGTCAAATAAAACACTTCTAGATAGCTGAAGCTGCACCTTTGCCCCTTGATCTACTTTCGCTTTCCACGGTTTCAGTCATCTGTGGTCAACCACAGTCTGAGAAGTATTCAATGGAAAATTCCAGAAGTAAACAACTCAGTTGTAAATCGCATGCTGTTCTGAGTAGCTCGATAAAAATCTTGCTCCATCCTGCCAGGATGCCCGACACCCCTTTTGCCCAGCACGTCCATATTGTATGGACTACCCCTACCTGTTAGTCACCAAGCAACTGAATTGATTATCAGATTTACTGCCTTGAGTGTGTTAAGTATAGAGAAGCCTAATTAAGCGGCACATTGCTGGACCATTCCCTTTACTTCATCGTTTATATCATGCAGGAATTGTATTATAGCATCATAAGAAGTGTAAATACAGTGCAAGGGGGGAGGGAGGGAGGGAGGGAGGGAGGGAGGAAAGGAGAGAGGGAGAGAATATAACTTATCATAGTATATTGTTATAATTTTCTATTTTGGTTTTTAGATATGTTAGTCTCCTACTGATTTACTTTATAAGCTAAGCTTTTTCATAGCCGTAAGAGTAGGAAAGTCACGGTATGTAGAAGGTTCAGCATCTCCATGGTCTCAGGCTGCTATGAAGCAGCAGGTGAGTATCTCAGAACAAAGAAGGGTGATTACCAGATAAAACCTGGGATGTGATAGATAACTCTGCAATGTGTCCTAAATGCCAATATTAGTTATCTCTGCACAGGAGGGATTGGAATAAAAATCAACATGGTACCGGAATGAAAGACAGTAAGGCTAATGGAGCAAGCAATATTTAATCATCTAATTTGTAACTTGCCAATAAAATGTTCTGAGGTTGTATGGAAATATATAAAGTATTTAATCTGAGTATTTCAGTTTAACTTCAAGAATTTTTTTATCTTAAAGTGCTAGAGAGGTAACAAATTAATTCAGTTGCTCTGAATTTTACATTTTAGTCTAAATTGTTATGAGTTTCTTTTGACTTTTCTATATTAAAAGTACAGAATTCGGTTGTTAGGGTAGGTTTACTAATTGATTGGGATTGGAAATTTTCATAAGGAATCTATTAGCTTCCTGTCTGTGAACAGTAAGTAGCCCGGGTCTGTCTGTCTGTCTGTCTGTCTCTCTCTCTCTCTCTCTCTCTCTCTCTCTCTCTCCCTCCCTCCCTCTCTCTCTCCACCCCCCTCTGTGTGTGTATTTCACTCTTATTTTCTTACAAAGAAAACACCAAGATCTAATTTTAAAATAATGTGTGTGCACTGTGCGTGCCTCTCCCTCTGAGAGTGTGGGCATGCACACACCACAGCCTGTGTGGAGGTCACAGGACAGCTCTGGGTGTCGGCTGCCTTACCCCTTGTGTGCGATCGACAGGCTCTCTTGCTGCTCACCGTTGTGTACCAGGGTCACTGGACCAGGAACTACCAGAGATTCTTCGGTCTCCGTCTCTCACCTTGTTGTAGACACTGGAACAGAGATGCATGCTACCTCATCCAGCTCTGCTTGGGCTCTAGGCATCAAACTGAGATCCTCAGGCCTGTAATGTGAACACTTTACCCATCGATTTTCCCCAGTCCCCTAAGAAGTTATTTAAAAACCAGGAGACAGGCAGCTTCCGTTGTCTTAATTTCTGGGTCTGTGAGAAAGATGTGAATGCAAAAGACTGCACTGAGGGCCTGGCCGAGGTCCTCTAGTCTCTGTCAGCGCTTAGCTCTCTTCCCAGGTGCCCTTCAAGTTGTGCTTAAGATGGCATGGCAGGTAGTAAGGACTGGAGAGGACCTTGCCATTCATCCCATCTTTTTATAGATACCTCGCCCAGTGTCACAGAGAAGCAGAGATGTGACTAGCCCAGAGCTTGGTGCTTATTCATCCATCCGCTCTGACAGGTGATCCTGCTCCTGGTTAATTTGTAATGATATTGCCTTCCTCTGCTATGCCCTAGATGTCTCATGATGTCACACAGGCAGAGGCCCACTCCTGGACCTAGAGCAGGCACTTGATAATGGCTTGATCAGTGTAGATTGGAAATTAACTCAAAGTCCCTGCCCTCAAAACATTCCCAGAGACTTACCAGGGAAGGCACAGCAGACGAGTGGGGATTTGGGGTGGGGGGGGGATTTGTATATTTTAATTAACAGAAGAAGAAGAAAAAAACATAAGAAAGGAATTGCCCAGTGAGCTTTCAGGAAGTAAGATAATAGTTCAGGCTACTTACCCCAGATAAAGTTGATTCAGGGCACTTATTTTCCTTGCTAACATTTAATCCTTGGACTTCCTTTAACTCCATGTTTCTGTATCAGCCCCTCCTCATGCTCATCTGCCCAACATGAACTATCTTGAATGTAGACATGCCACTGAGTAAACGTTTGAATTTAACATACCCAAACCTAGCTCTCGATTCTGCCTCTCAACCCTGCCCCCTCCCCAGTGATTTCCTCCTTGGTGAATCTGCCCTCTACCCAACGAGGCTGGAACATTTGAGTCTCCATTCTCCACAGCTTCTCATCCTTTCACATCACCGCCCATCAGAACCTCCCACTGGCCTTTCCTCCTCCAACATATCCTATACTCCATGTTCTCTTCTTAACCTCCCATGTCATTACAGCCCAGATGACAGTCACCACTCACTCCTTATCGCAGGAACTGCTTCAGCGGTCCTTCCCTTCCCATTCTCATGCTCCGTTAAAGTGCTCCCTTTTAAATGCTCCAGGCTCGGTCCTGTTCTTGCTCAGTACCTTCTCAGGGCTTCCTTACCTCTTCCGTTATGAAGTCCAAACTCACCCAGGACTACAACGCTCTGTAAAAGCCAATCCCACTTGCCTGTCAGGTCTGACCTCTGACCATTCTGCCTGAGCCATACAGACATGCCCATGGTTCTCAGCCACTGCCTTTGCCCACTCTCAGAACTCCCCTCTGGCCTCTCCATAACCATTACTGCACAGAAAGACCAAATCAGCGCTTTTCCTGTCCGTGATGCTAAAACACTTCCTGTACATTGCTTTTTCCAACCATATTGCCAGCTGGTATTTTGCTGTCTACTGCTTTGTTTTTAGCTAGAATTTAAGCTCCCTGAGAGCAGAGAACTCTTCTATTCTATTCATAACTGTATCCCATCTCTAGGAGAATGCCCTGGCACATGGTGGGTGCTTAATACATAAATGATAAAAGAGGGAGTCAGCAATGTATTTTCCTACCATTATTCACTTGAGTGATTTGTGCTTGTCAAATGCCCCTCTTAGGTCAGTGTCATTAACCTATGTAATCCCTGTGGTTTCAAGCATGGTGCATGTGCAGGAGAAAAGGTGCTCCTTGCCAGTGTGTTGGATTATTACAAATAGTTGTCATCAGGTATTAGTCAACAAGTTTTGTGGCTTCAGTCTAATGTACATTGGGTTACTATCACTGCAATGAAACACATGACCAACACAACCCAGGGAGGAAAGAGTTTGTTTGGCTTGCATGTCCACATGATAGTTCATCCTTGAAGAAGCCAGAATGGGAACCCAAGCAGGGCAGGAACCTGGAGGCAAGAGCTGATTCAGAGGCCATGGTGGGGTGCTGCTTATTGGCTTGCTCCTCATGACTTTTTCAGCCTGCTTCCTTATAGAACCCAGGACCAACAAGCCCACAATGTGCTGGGCCCTCCCCATCAATATCTAACTAAGAAAATGGCCTACAGCTGGATCTTATGGAGGCATTTTCTCAAATGAGATTCCCTCCTTTCAGATGACTCTAGTTTGTGTCCAGTTGACATAAAACCAGCACACATCATCTGCAAGAAGCATTGTACCCAAAGGTTAATTTTTAAGGATAGACCCAGTGTTCAGTTAGAACCTGGGATATAGCTCTTGAGAAAAGGAACAGCACAAAAGGCTCGTCATGTAATTGAAAGGGAGGGGAGGCAGCTGGCTTGCGTCAGTAGTCAGGACTGTCTGCAGTGACCTTTTCTCAGCTTGAACATGCATAGCCAAGCTCTGGGGAAAGAGTCAGAAGCAAATGTAATGGGAGAGTTGATTGGATGTGAGCAGTCAAGGTCAAAGGGTCTGTCGTAGAGGGGGACATTCATGTTATTTGTCTGCCACAGAACTGTGTAGACAAATCATAGTGAGTCAGCCACTCGAAGAGGTCTCTGCCCCCATCCAATTCTGCTCCACTCCACAAGAATTAGACAGTTTGGTCCCTCTATTTTAGAATCACACCCATCTGTTTGTGTGATGGTGGGGGTTCCCACTGCACCATCCTTGGGGCTCACATCCAGTGTCAGGGAGACAGTGCCTTAAGGTCTTCCCAGTTAAATGGATCCTTCAGAAGGAAGAGATTTACACAAAACTCAGGGTTGTGAGGAGCTAGATCACAACACAGTGTACTGGGAATCATTTTACAAATGCATCTTAAAATCACAGCTTCTTATAAAAAAGCAAGAGAACTTAGTTCTGCATTCCTCTATTTCCTCGGGCTCAAGTACTTACATAGAAAGAATTCACATGATGTGTTCTTGTCTGTTTACATTTTCTCCTGGTGACAATAGAATGTTTTTCTAGTCCCCAGGTCACCATCAGTTATTCGGGGACAGATTTATCATTTAGTAAAACCCTTTGGCATCGGGAAGACTTGTTTCAAAACTTGATTTAAAAAAAATAATTATACATTTGAAAGGTAAATGAAGAGAGAGAGAGAGTTAAATAATGTAAAGAAGCTTGATATGATGGGTAGTTTCACTGAGTGGACTACTGCCCACCCCAGAAGCCCACCAGAATTGAAGCCACAGCAGTTACAGAACAGCAAAGCAGTTGTCTGGGGTCTGGGGCCAGCTGTCTGTTGAGAACACATCAAGCCCAATTGAGTGGTTTAGGGCAATGACATTTAAAAAATAAAAATACAAGCCCAGTGGGAATATTAAGTAAAAGACTTGTCCAGAATTTTTAAAAATATACCGCAAGGACTCAAAGAGTTACAACAGGCTAAAGCAGAACCCTTTAAACCAAGAGAAGTCACTTACCAAAGCTGCGTGAGACAAGAAAGGCACATAGGTCTGCTCTTCACGCTGACTGGCTTAGAGGGGCCGACATTCTCCCTCTCTCCAGAAAATCCCAAGACTGCAATTGTGCACGCACATCTATATTTTTCCCCAAGCTCTGATCAATGCAAAAAGCCATTTACTTGGATGATTTAGATTAGTGTCTAAGTGAATGCTTTGGTGTATTGATTCAAGTATACATTGCCAAGTTTTCATTACAATAAAAAAGACCCCATAGTGAAGTAAGTTTGGTTCCAAGCAAATGAAATCTTAGAGAGGCCCAGTGCCTTCTGGTGTATGGGGAGCTCTGAGCAATGAGTGCAGTCTCTAACCCAGCAGTTCCTAAATTTGTTTGACTATTAACCAGTGTGATTAACCCCTTCATTGCTGTGATGAAATACCTGACACAAACAGCTTAAAGGGCAGAATGACTTGTTCTGCTTCAGGATCTCAAAAGAATGCATTCAGAGGTCCGGTAGAGCCATTCCTTTGGGCCAGAGTTAAATAATGTCATGAAGGTGGAAATGCATGGAGGAAGAGGTAGCCAGGAAGCAGAGAGGGGATCGGAGACAAGCTTTAGCCTTCAAGAACGTGCCTTGGGTGACCTATTCCTCCAAGTAAGTTCTGTCTCTAGAACTTTCTATAACCTCCTAATAATGTCATGAAATATTGATTCCATTTATGGATCAATCTATTCATTGAGGCAGACTGTTCATAGTTCAGTTACCTCACAATGACTGAACCCTTCCATTAGGGACTAAGTCTTCAACCCTAAGTCTTTGTAGAAAATGCTTCATATGAAACCCATAGCAGAACTTTTGCGTCACCAAAACTTTTCTTTGATATTCCAAGCCTAGGAAACACTGTCTAGACATTCCTGTGATGTCCAGGCCTAGGCCCACTTTCTGTTGTTCATTCACTGACTTCTTACATGAACATTTCTAAGCTTTTACAGGCCAGATCCTGCCTAGACTCCGAGACAAATAAGAAGGAAATGTTAAAGTCCTGGCTTGTTGGTAACTGTTAGTGTGATGGGAGAGATGAACATTTATACAGTATCTGCAGTATCATGTGATACAGGCTTATCTGAGCCCTTCATTTATAATCTAAGTGGTTTACTGACTATCCCCTCCTCCATGTTGTCTATTCCTAAAGGCAAGACTCAGACTTTGCACTTGTCTGTTGCTCCCTCAGGTTCCTAACATGGAATAACTATATAATAAGACATTGAATGGGTACTTGTTGGTTGATTCAAGTCTAAACTACTAAACTGGATTATCTATTTTTTTTAAGTTTTATAATGATGAGACTCTCAAACATTGGTATAGACAAAATTACCACGAAATTATTGAGTAATTCATTGGCTCTGCTTTTCTAGGAGCTATCTTAATGCCACAAAAGTAACAAAATCAAAGCATGCTTGTCCCTCCAGAGGACAAGCCATGGCAAATGGAAGCAATTACTCTCCTCCATGGACACAGCTACAGTGATAGAACTTAGGCACATAGTCAACTTGACCTTGTAACCAGAGACCAGTCAAGCTTCTGACTTTACATATGGGCATCTTGGGAATCAAGTGAACATTTATCTCTTCATTGTAGAATTTAGTACAGATTAGGGTTAGCCACAATTGGTAACACTTGGGGAGTTGTTAATTTCTTACTGGCAATTTCACTGTAAACTCCCCACATAAATTTCATATTTGTGCTTGGCATTGTCATACAGATTTTATGCACATTTATTTGATTTCTATATGCTGGGAGGTTTCTAATTGTATGTCCATTAAGCACCTCTGATGCTTTAATTATGAGAATCCTTCAAAGCCACAAAACAATTTCATAAGTGAAGGAGAAAGTGAATTTAGAGGGGACAGTTTCCATTGGGTTCCCTTATGGAACGGCAATATGGCATTTATACTGTCCTTGCTACTGACATCTGGGGTCAGATGATTCTCCACAGTAAAATGTTCTCTGGGCATTAGAGGAAGTCTGTAATATCCTTAGCACCTACCCACTAGATGCCACCAGCACCCCTGCTACCTGCTTACTGATAAGAATGAATGTCACCAGATACTGTACAATGTCCCCTGGGGTGGGAAGAGGTGCGGGGAAATCTCCCTTGGTTGAGTATCACAAATGAAATCCTGGTTATTAAAGTTAGTTCTCGACAAGTCATGTGAAGTTTCATCCCATGGATGAGCCATCCGTTTGTGCAGAGAGAACAGAAAGCATTGTTTCAAATGCTTTAGAACTAGCAAATCTCTGTCTGATCTGTGTGGCTCAGGACAAGTATCTATCTTCCCAAATCACAGTTTCCCAATCTATATGAAAGATGGAACGCCTGCTCCATAGCCTTTTCAAACTGTAGTGAGTCGTGCCCTGCAAGAAACCCCCTCGAAGGATGCCTGGGAAGTAGCAGGAATTTATTAGATTCTCAGGTTCCCTCTATTCTCCTGCTGCCCCCCGCCCCGCTCCCTCCAGCCCTTTCCCTGATGTCTGGAATGAACACAGCCAAATTCTATGCCCTACAAATGTCTTGGTGGTTTATTTCCAATTTTCCCTCCTATAGAACAGATCTGCAGGAGCTAATATTATATCCAAACCTTATGTGAGCTTTGGAGAACAGAACAGGCTAAGTCAGCAATAGATACATGAGAGCCTGAGCCCACAGTTCCTTTCATTCACATATAAGAACTTTCTAATATAAGCAATACATCCACACACACTGTGACCCTTCTTCAGTGGCTCATCCTGCTCTCAATGATTGTAAGATTGTAGTTTGCCTAAACAGAGGCACAAGTACTGTCCTCCACCCTAACCCACCGTTGTTGGCCAAATAGACCTGGTTACTTACTCAGCAACATTGCCTGAGTCTTTGCAGAATGAAGCAGCTAGGCGCCATGGGGAGAAGGTGAAAGGTGGAAACATATTTGGTGTAGTCCTGAGCCTGGGGACCCAGAGAGAAGACATATGGAAAGGTTTATGAACCTTATTTTCATTATGAAGGCATTATAACAACGTTACTAGCCACTTGGAGAATGAAGGAGGGAGAGAGGGCGGGGTTCACCCAGAGATCTCACACTCAGTACAACTGTTTCCATTTATACATCGATTTCCAGGCCTGTCTCCTATGTGCATGTGATTTCCTTGGCTGCCCATGATTTCACACACCCTCTCTTAGGCTCTTGACTCTGGACTAGATTACCAGTGCCCCTTCGTGCTAGTTGTCCTCACAGTTCGCATAGCTAATGACTGCACAGATGCTCACAAAAAAAGATTTTCCACAAAGTAACTAACTATCCTTTGATTGAAGAATTCTTCATGTCTGGTTATGCAATCCAGGATTTCTAGTTGTGGGAAAAAGAAAAAGGAGTTACACTTCTCCCCTCTGAAGACAAATATCTTAAAGATGGAGCTAACAGGTAGGAAAAAAAACTACAGACATTCTATAGTTTAAATATGGAATTATAAAATTATAGTAGAATACATTGTTTGGATTATAAAAACTAATTATGAACTATTACAATAAAATATGCATGTATGAAAATAAGAAAGTCATAAGAAATAAAATTCAACTATTAACTTCATTCTAGACTTTTCTCCAAGTTTATCTCTTCTATATGCATCTATCTAAATTTAGTTTTCAAAATTTGGATCACTAAGTATTAAGCTGCGGAGCATACTAGTCTACAAGGCAGTTGGTGGGCAGATCTACTCAGCAGAATAAAGGAGTCTGGTCAGAGTGCAAACAATGGGTGGTCGTAGGCTATTGGATCTCTTCCACACATGCACAGCAGTCTTATCATTCTGTTGTAAGTCATCTGTCCATCCTCCCTGCCAACAGAACATCTCTAGTAACCCCATTCGATGGAATCTGGCAGGGCTGCCAGAATATGACAAGTCTGTAAAACTCAGCCAGTGTAACTTTGGACACTCCTTGGGAGGGTCCAGGCTGGGGTACAGCATTGTAAGTCCAACCTGTTCGCTTTATCTCCATTTTGGGAAAGGGCCATGTTCTTCAGCTGAGCACCAGATGAAGTAGTTGGCTTGCAAAGAGACCATGTCGCCTAAGACATACAAATCTTTAATTACAATGTCCGACAGAATGAAGGTTTAATGGGAACTAACTCTAAAGGAAGAATGCATTGTACAGATGTATATTTAAATATTCAAGTTTCTATCTCCAGCATTTATTGGATGGAATCGTGTTATTCTCTCTCTGTCTCTCTCTCTGTCTCTCTCTCTCTGTCTCTCTCTCTCTGTCTCTGTCTCTCTCTCTCTCTCTCTCTCTCTCTCTCTCTCTCTCTCTCTCTCTCTCCCTAACCCTAACCCTCTCTCTCTCTGTCCCTCCCTCCCTTTTCATCACCCTTCCCTCTCCTTCCTTCCCTATTTCCCTCTTCATGTTTACTCTTTATGTTTCCATGGAATTATGTGCACACAAGTTTGATTCTGTAGGCAGCTATTACTGTTATCCATCTAATACAGTATTCTCTCCTCACAACTGCAAGTCCATAATTCACAGCCCATTCTTCTTGCGGAATGTTAGTGGAGTTGAGTTCTTCCCACTCATGCCAGGAGTGTTTCCTGCAGCGGTGGAGAGAAGCTCCTCTCCCTTGCCAGGCAGGCAGCTTTACTAAACATGAATCATCCCCAGTTCCAGCCATGTGTTTCCCAGGGCGCCTTCCAGGTATCTTAATTTCCTAGTTGACCATTAACATTGCTCTGGGAAAGAAGGACAATGGATCTTGAGAAGATCCTGGGCTTCTCTCAGCCCCAAAGAGCAACGACAGGGACATGGAAATGGTAGTGGCTTAGAGAAGTGGTGGAAGTTCCTGAGATGGCCTCTCTGCAGCCTCGGCTCCAGCAGCCTGATCCAGGATTTATGGATGGCACCTGGTGGAACAGTGATGCAAACCCCATGTGAAATCCAAGTACATCCTCATCTATCTCTGTTTGGATTTGTTTTGAGTTTTATTAATGACAGAGGATTTGATTAAACAAAGTTTACACTGTAACCAGCTCCAGCTGGACCCAAGCATCAGTGGGAAACCCCAATTCCCCTGATGTCCTTTTGTCCTTTTCCACTCATGATTTCTTTCTAAAGCATTCTCTCTGAAGCTGATAATGGTGAGGTCATACAATCTCATTTATTTTAAGGGCCAGTCTGGCTCATCCAGCCCCAGCAGCCCTGGGATGCAGGGCTTTTATGTTGAACGTGCTGTGTGTCTGGATGTGGCCTTGCCCTAACCTATGTGATGAAATCAGTTTGCCAAGGCAATGCTATCACTGGGTTTGGGCTCAGATTAGAGCTTCCCCAGCAAAACTCATACTGTAATAAACTATTCACTGAAACATCACCAAGATTGTCTTGTAAGGTTACCAGAAGCTGATTCAATGAAACTTGCCTTTGTTGGTAGGGTTAGTACTCATTACAAATGGTTGTGATCACCTACTCTTTGGGCCTTTTCTCTAGGGGCACTCAGAAATCACATCTTAGCAGCAGAGGCTAAGGAGTGTGGCTTTGTTTGGAGTTTGTGCAGTTGTTTCTCTCTCTCGTCTTCAAAGTCCTTTCTCAGTCTGAACCCTACTCTTCTTTGAATGTTTCTCTGGTGGCTCTTTCAGGAATCTCTTCTTCCTTCTGTTCCTGCCCCTCTGCCTCCGGATGTTCTTCTCCACCCTTCTTTTGAGTTGCCCACTCCCTTCTGCCTCTCCCCTCGCCATCCTTGATGCTGTTCTCTCATCTCTTCTTTTCTTAATTGCTCTGTGTGTGTGTGTGTGTGTGTGTGTGTGTGTATGTGTGTGTGTGTGTGTGCATGTGCGCGCGTGCACATGCACGCGCACCAGAGATGGATGTCAAGTGGCTTCCTCAATTTCTCTCTACCATAATTTGAGGCAAGGCCTCTCACTGAACCTGGAGCTCACTGATTGCTAGACTGGCTGGCCAGCAAATCCTAGAGATTCTCCTGTCTCAGCCTCCACAGCACCGGGATTACAGGCATGCACAATATGAACCTGGTATTGTATATAAGCGCTGTGGATCCAAAGCCATGTTCACATGTGTATGCCTGCACCTTACTGAAGGAATCGTCTTCCCAGATCTCTTGATCACTTCTTACTGTAGCCGTGTCTGCCTCTTCCTGGTTATTCAGTTTCTTTCTATGATGACATCAGATTTCCTAAGGGCAGGGCAAATATCAAATGCCAGCTTGATCTGATTCCATCTGATCAGAGCTCATTCATTCTTGCCGTTACACTCATCAGGCTCCAAACTGATGGAAAACAAGATGGGCAACTCTACCTCTAGCTCAGATATGGGATCAGCCCCAGCCTGACCACTAATTAAAATCAGCAGATCCAGTACGAGTGCTATCTATCTCTGTGCCAGAATTACTCAGATTCCCCATGGTGCTTGTGAGACAGGGCCAAGCTTTATGATTAACGACCAGCATGTGTCCTTCTGATGTGGCTGCCAAAATGCCATTGTTATTCTGTAGGTAATAGCTAATTTTCACAGCTCAAGAGTCCACTGATGGTCACCTTTGCATTCACCGTTCTTGAGGATCCCAAAGAAGCCCATTACCAAATCTCTTATAGCAGGTTTCTGGAATCAGTAAGCTGGTGAGCTAGGTGAACTTCCAGATTTCACAAGGCAAGTGCTTGCAATGAACACCACTGATCTGCTGTGTGCTTAACAATGGGATGGATAATATGAAACCATTCACTCAGTTCATTATGGCAAATCAAAAGGAGGAGGTACTCTCTCTTCTGCCTACATGGCCATGGTGTGTTTTTCATGGATGAGATTCCTATTCTTTTGGGGATAAAGTATTCCACCTGTTAAGAATTAAAGCACCTACATTTTCCTTGAGAAGAATCTTGCTAGGGACTGAACATTTCTTTTTGCCTTGTGATTTACTTCTGTTGAAGGAGGAACTCAGTTGGGGAGAACATGAAGCCTGGGCAATTGGTTCCTGGTTGAGTGTTTCACATAAACAGGGAGAGTGAATTCAGTTTCCATAGCTTCATGTTTTTTTCTGTTCAGTGTTCTTGCTTTCAAGTCACCCCTCAAACCAACAGCACTTCTTGGTGGTTTCTTGTTTTAGAAAGTGACAAACAGAGTGGGAAAAACTGTATGTTTTGGACTAAGGATGAAATCATTAGGATGAATTTCTATTCTTGTCTCTGGAATTCTACTCTGGTTCTGATTAAGCACAACAAAGATATTGTATTTGATGCTTTCCTATAAATGTATGAAATGGTTTGCCATTGCATGTCCATGAATGGAAATATTAACAGACTCTGTTTGGCTCCAGCCTCTGGCTTAGTCTTCACACCCAAAAAGTCAACCAACAGAGACTCACATCCCCATCCCAGAGCAAGTAGCTCTCATCTCGCCTGTGATTTTTCTTGATGGACACGGAAAAGAGATTTGAAACATCCACATTCTGATTTCTATACTGCTCTCAGTGAAGAGTAACTAAACATTTCTACATCGCCAATCTTCCATCACTATATTTCTATCAGAATAATGGATTCTTCCAGGCCCTATTTCAGGTGGTTGAGTATTTCAGTGAGGATGGATTTGTTCTCTGGGTTCCCTCAAGGAAAGACTCATGACAGAGAAGTAGAACAATCACAATGTTCTAGAAAACTGTTTTACAATTTTTGTTTGTTTGTATTTATTTGTTTAGAAATTGGGTAAATTTAAGAAAAGAAAATATACAAAATCCAATGTATCATTACCCAGGTCACTAAAGCAGAAATCAACGCTCAACCACAGCAGCCTTGGCTCCTTTGAGTTGGTCAGATGTGGGATCAGGATGTCGTATATCAGCAGGAGGCTGTCTTTGAGTGACAGAATAAGTCCCTGCTTCTGTAGGACGGGAAAACACTGACTGAAGATATTTTATTACTTTTTACACAGGAAACCCTGAGGTAGTAGTATCTGGCAGAACAATAGAAATTATTTATCATTAGTAGTTATAGATGTAACTGCTCATAACCCACAGTTTATGCCAGTGAAACACCTAATATTTTAACACCCCAAGCTGTACTACCTCAACTCTCACACCTATAATTAAACTGTGTGCCTTTCATGACTCTTTCGGGAGATCTCTGTCCCCTCCCTGTTCTCTCTTCCCACAAGCCCCAACTCAAACCCAACTTTGTTTCACTCATCATAGTGACCAGAAGCAACAAGTGACAAGAAGGAGAGTCCAGGGCCTCTGTCTGGGGCAATTGGCCAGCCATTGTTCATGTGACAGTGGAAGAGTCTGGCCTTTACTCTCAGGGAGTTAACTCTATATTTCAGGTGGGAGCCAATTACTTCCATGGAAGTTTTACATTCTGGAGGATAAAGGATGATTCAGAGAGGGATTTCCTTTCTGCAGGTCTAGGTGCTAGATCTACATGCCTTCAAATTGGAAAAGTCTTATAATGGCCTGTAAAAATTGTTCATACATCTTTAACAATTGCTTTAGGCAAAAGGAAGTCCCTTCTCATATTGGAGAAGCCAGGGACATGATTCCTCATTTTGGTTTTTACATTTGTTTTTCTATATTATAGATATAAATCTCTCATGGCAATTATAGGTATTAATTTTTTAGATCATTCTAAAGTTTATTAAGGTCTAAACTGAAAATTGTCATAAAATATGCATTTCCTTTGAAGAAAAGAAGAAAGAAGACAAGGAGAGAGAAGGGGAGGCATAGGGAGGGGGGAGAAAGGGATGTAAAAAATACAGTTTCTAGACTGAAGCTGGAAAATAATATAATGTATAGGAAATAGGAAAGTTAATTTTGTTGACATAGCTCGATTCACCACTCATTTGGAACCTGCACAGACCTAAATAGTTGGAACATTCTGCGAATTACTTATCAACCTTGGGAGCTGACTCTATCCTGCCTCTGACAGCTGGCCCAACAGAAGGCTATCAGACTATGATAGCTCCAAATGCTTCTTCATTTTTTGGAGATGGTGATGATAGTGATGGCAGTGGTAGTCTAGCGGTGATGGAGCTGTTGATGGTGGGGCTGGAAATAGTGGCGGTAAAGTAGTTAAAGTAGTCATGTTGACTGGATGGTGGTTGTCTTTGTTACATTTCTCACTATTCTGACAAAAGCAACGTAAGGAAGGAATGGTTTGTTTTGCCTTAAAATTTCTGGATGCAGTTCCATCAGGGCAGGATGTCCTGGTGGCCAAAGCATGAGGCAACTGGTTGCTTGCTTTGTTTCTTTAGCTGGAATAGAGAGGGAGATGGAGATGAATGTTTATCCTCAGCTTGCCTTCTTCTCCTTATGCATCCTGGGATCCCATGGCATAATGTCATCCACCTCAGTTAACCAAACCTTGATAATCCCTCAAGGCAAGTTTAAAGACTTGTTATCTTAGTGACCCTAGGTTCTGGCATATTAGGTAACACAGCAGTGATGATTGGGTAGTAGTGGTCAAGAAGTGTCAAGGCTGGTGAGGGCGATGTTGGTATGATGATAGTGGTGATGCTGGTATGATCATGGTTGTAAATCTGGGATGATTGTGGTGCTGATGCTAGGATGATCATAGTGGTGATAGTGGTAGTCACAAGAGTGAGACCATTGGAAATAATGCTCCTATTCTCTGTGACTCTGAATAAGGGACTTGATTTATATAAATGCTGTGATACTGCTGGTGGGATTGCAAGCTGGTACAACCACTCTGGAAAGCAGTCTGGCGGTTCCTCAGAAAACTAGGCATGACACTCCCGGAGGATCCAGCTATACCACTCCTGGGCATATACCCAGAGGCTTTACCTGCATGCAATGAGGACACATGCTCCACTCTGTTCACAGCAGCCTTATTTATAATAGCCAGAAGCTGGAAAGAACCCAGATGTCCCTCAACGGAGGAATGGATTCAGAAGATGTGGTATATTTACACAGTGGAATACTACTCTGCAATTAAAAACAATGAACTCACAAAATTCCTAGGCAAATGGTCAGAACTTGAAAATATCATCCTTAGTGAGGTAACCCAATCACAAAAGAACACACATGGTATGCAGTCACTGATAAGAGGATATTAACCCAGAATCTCAGAATACCCTAGACACAATTCGCATATCAATAGATTTCCAAGAAGATGGAAGGAGAGACCCCTGGTCCTGGAAAGACTGGATGTAGGGGAATGCCAGGACAGAGAAGTGAGAGGGGGTTGAATGGGGAACAGAGGGAGGGAAGGGGGATTATGGGACTTTTGGGAGGGAGGAAACAGGAAAGGGTAAATCATTTGGAATGTAAATAAGAAAACTTAGAAAATAAAAAAATAAAAAAAATAAATGCTGTGATAGGTTTGGGAAGTAGATGGAGAAAAGAGAATCACTTGGGTCTTAGAACTTAACGGGAAAAAGGACACAGAGAATGTTCAGCATAGTTCTTTGTGTAGAGCCGCCTCGTGTGCCTATTGAGGTAATTTCTCTCATGGGAACAGAGCGGGGTGAAATAAACACACTTTGGCGTACATTGTTCTACTGGTTGGAAGATTCTGGAATTTTGACCTTTTATTTTATTCTGTTTTTTTTTTTTTTTTTTTTTTTTTTTTTTTTTTTTTGGTTTTTCGAGACAGGGTTTCTCTGTGTAGCCCTGGCTGGCCTGGAACTCACTCTGTAGACCAGGCCGGCCTCGAACTCAGAAATTCACCTGCCTCTGCCTCCCAAGTGCTGGGATTAAAGGCGTGCGCCACCACCGCCCGGCTATTTTATTCTTCATTTATGTTTTTTTTTGTTTTTGTTTTTGTTTTTTTAAGCCTTAATCTATGTTTTAGAGGTGCAGAAATCAGGTCTGTGAGAAGAAGGGAAACTAGAAACAGTTCAAAAGTCATTCAAGCACCCACCTTCCTGAGACCTGGGTAACACTCCTTAGACCAGGCATGGGGCATGGGTGGAAGGCCTTCGAGGAGCAGCTCTCTTAGCAGACAGGCCTGGTTCCAGGAATCTGGCTGATTCACACAGAAAGGAGAGATTGGATGACAAATGGTTTCCATTATCGTTGTATAGCCCCCACCAGGGTTCACATGTGTGTGCTAGGCTTTCTCTTTTTTTCATTCTTTCCTGGGTTATAACTAAACAATGAAGTGATTGCCCATCTCACTGGATTGCATAACATGTGACCAGACTAGAGTACATTTCTCCGAGAAATGCTGGGCAAGTAAAATAAGCAGCCTGGAAATAAGAAAGGGGGTTGTTTAGTACAGCACCTATGTACACTTTGAGGGCCAAACAAGGGCCTGTATCCTAGTTCCCAACAGCACCCGTGAGCTCACAAATGTGGTGTGCTCCCAAGTACTTATCATCAGAGTGCACACGATTCAGAAATTGTGGGTGAGGCCACATTTTATCTTCCAATATAATGTGAAATAATGATTCACTTTTGAGCAGCTGTGTGAAGAGTTTTCCATTCTGTTCAATAAACTTTCCTTAAATGCCTACTCCAGGACATCCCTGGGGATAAAAATACACCTCAACTCTTAAGAAGTAGGTAATTCAACAGACACCTAAATTTATCCCAAGCCTCTAATGACTGTGACCCTGAGTGTGATTCTCTCTGGCACTTTCTCCTGTAGCTCAATGTTCCTCTAAGGTAGCAATTACCCCAGGTAAAGATGTTCCTAACCTCAAGGGCAAGTTCCAGCAATCACTCCAGGTCACCTTGTTCAGGGAGCCTCAGCCATGATGAAGCAGCTTCCTCCCACTGACTGGGACAGAGCTGGAGAAAAGGAATCATTTCAAAAGCAAGTGTTTCTGTTTTGCACTCAGTGTTCTGTTGGCAGGTGACTGACTGCAGCTCACTGCCACACAGCTGCGAATACAGTTCTGCAATCTCTCAGTCTCACTGAGTATGCACGTGGCCAGCCACTCTAGTCACAGCTGGGACACTAAACCACAGTCCCCCTATCCCCTGCAGAATATCAGATAGAGACCGAGAATGGACACTGTGTCATTTCTCTTATATACTCAGTTCTGCCCGTACATCATTGCTCTGTTTTGGCCAAGTATCAATAATATTATTATAAAAAAGGACAAATAAAATTCCTTGGATTAACTAGATGTTGTATAGTGGGCTAGGTGTTATTTTGTTAATATTCTCCACTCAAGGTGGAAGTGATATTTACTCTGATTTTTCTTTTTTTTTTGAGGTAGCACTGGGAAGAAACCAACTTGGGCTCGCTCTCTCTGTGTCTCTCTCTCTGTATCTCTCTCTCTCTCTCTCTCCCTCTCTCTCTCTCTCTGTCTCTGTCTTTCTCTCTCTGTCTCTGTCTGTCCCTCTCTCTCTCTCTCTGTCTCTGTCTCTGTCTCTCTCTCTCTCTCTCTCTCTCTCTCTCTCACACACACACACACACACACACACACACACACACACAAGAACACTGAATTTCAGAGTCTCTAGCCTCCCTTTGAAGCTAAGGCTACAGGTTTATGTAGATGCTAAAGCCAGTTAGTTCCTATTTCTCTGAATCTTAACCTTGTAAAACTAGCTCTTTAGGAGCCACAAGTTGAATGGTGTGTGTGTGTGTGTGTGTGTGTGTGTGTGTGTGTGTGTGTGTGTGTAGACAGAGTGTAGAAAACTGTCTTCCTCTCTGGAATTTCTTATTACCCACAGTCTTCTGGGTCTCTGGAGACAGATGCTCTCTGTGACTCTTTTGTTAGTTCTGGAGAGAATTTCCTCAGAGGAGAGCCTTCCTTTTGTGCATATTGCTGTGGTCAAATAAACCCTAAAAGGAGAAACACAAGAAGATGGGAAATATTCTAAAACATAAGTACATGAGAGTAGTGACCTCAACAGACAGCAGCTTTTCATCACCCCGACCTTTGCTCCTGAGATATTGTGTTAGATGAGTCACCTTAACCTAGTTCATGGATGCACATCCAAGGGCCCTTCTCTAGTGTAAACCATTCACAACTTGGGCCTGGAGTGTTGAGGCCAGACACAGGAAGTGGCTGCAACAGCAGCCCAAACCCCACCCCCAACACCAACAAACAAACCCAGGAATCAGTTCTTCATTTCCAGTGCTGTCTTAGCCTGGGGTGACTGGGGATCTTCATGTGTGACATGCCCGGGCAAAGCTGGTGGTTATCTATTTCATGCCTTGAGTCGGATTCTCTGGGTGTGAAACCAGCAGACAAGCCAGGAAATGTCAGTGCAGAGGAGTGAGGAGGTTCAAAATCAGAGGCAACTGTTGCCCCAGAGTTGTGAGGAGGTATATACACTGTGATGTACTTGGTCCCAGACATTTGTGATCCCTGTTTTCTTGAAATGGGATGACTAGGTGAGATAATTCTTATAGTATAGTACAACTTAAACAGAAATGTCCTCAATATGGATACTTACCCATTAAGGTAACATTTTGCTAAAGCCCATACATCCAAATCTCTGGCTCTCTGCTATCCTTCCCTGATTGAAGGAAAGGCTACCTGGCCTTCAAAAACATTAGACACCCCCCCCCCACACACACACACACTGTATCTCTAAAGCTGGGATCTTTCCAGGTCTTTCTAGAGCTATGGATATTTAGCTTAATTCCTGGAGTTACATCTGACTTGCATTAGAGAGTCATGTGTTGTAACATTTCTTGTCCTACTGCTTGGAAAACATGCCACACACTGAGTGGAATAGGCTAGCTCAAGAAGAACTGAGGACATGGACCCCCATAAAGCAAATTGAAAAAAGGGCCCCAGTCTAAGTTAACATTCGATGGTACCATTTGTTCTCATGCACATCTTCCAGGTTGTCATCTGTGATCTCCTGTAACCTGGAAACTGTTATTATTTAATGTGAACTTCGACTCCAAGCAACCAGAGTCCCCTTTATTCCAAGTACTGCTGTCTGTACATAGTTAGAAGCAAGGGACAGACCAGGCAAAGACCAAAAGCATAGCTGAAATAGATCTTTTTCTTGTGGTTTAAGGATCAGCCAGTTGGAACCAAAGCGATGTTTTCTTAAGGTTGCAGAGAAGTTTGCAAAACTATTGGATTGTTTTTGGCACTCAAACACAGATTATAGATATATCATTAGCATTACCAAGCCAATGAGATAGTCTATATGGACTGCTATTTAGCAATACATTCTTGTAAAACTGTTCTTCCCTCAACTCTGTCGTGGAAGGCTGTTTTGTGTTTAGATAGCTTATCTACAGCACTAATGTCCTTGTAATTAGCCTTCTTTGAAAGCCTCTCTACAGAGCTCATGAATTACTGCAGTCAGGTAAACACCATGCTGGCCATGGGCAGCTGCACACCACAGAAGGCCACTCACAGTCACAGAGAATGCGCTTTCATTCCAAAGCTGAAGGGCAGCCAACCACAATGGCTTCTTCTTTGATCTGTTTGGCTCTGAGTAAACACTGAGAGAGCGTATGTAATTTACCTCAACATCTCCCAACGAACCAGAGGACACATTTCTTTAAGAAATGTGACAAGACACTTTAGAATTGTCAACATTGGACCATTTGGTAGAAAAAGAATAATAGTTTTGCTGAACCTTTATGTCTTCCTAAGTCCTTGGTGCCAGATGCATTATTTTCCTACTGGATCTGCCAAAACCACTAAATAGTTAAAAGACATCAAATCATCTCAAAGTGGCCCAAACTGAAATTTGTTTTTTTTTAAAAAAAAGAACAACAAAAGAACTCTTAGTCAGCAAACCTTACGGTCATATTTCTTTCTAGAAAATGACTGTTTAGGCTAAAAATTAGAAAAGCAGATTGACAGCATAAAAGACCTCCAGCTCTTCTCCCTTTGTACACAGGCACAGCGTAAGAAGACAGGGGGTAAAAGTAAAAAGAATGGCTATAGCAATGAAAATGGCAATAGCAGCACCAAAACTTACTACACCCCAAGAACATGTCCTCGGTGTTAGACCTGAAATGAGATTTCCTCACTCAGAACTCCACCAGGTAGAGGCAGAAGGAAGCGGGCCATAACTTCCTGGCAACTTTGGACAATGTGAGTTGCTTTAGGGACTGGCTGGCCTTTGCTTCATAGGAGCTCATGACATGTAAGGGGTCCTTTAAGTCAACTGTCCCCAAATCTTTGGAAGAAAAATTCAGCAAACATTCCTGAACTTTTTAGTATTAAGTCACCATCACTCCGACATTGAAGAATTTTTTAAAGTGGCTTGACAAAGTCAAAAAGAAAATCTCCTATTCACAGATGGCACTTATATCTAGACAGTGAGGGGTTGCAAATATGACCTCCTCCCATATCACCTTGTTTTTCATAATATGATTGTACCTGTATTATATATTTTCTAAGATATAATGATTTCTTGATTATGAATTTCTCTTAGTTGGCTCATCAAATGCCCTGTCAAGCTTCTTCTTCCTCCGGTGCAGAGTGACTTTGGAGCTGGCCTTACATTTGGATCTCCTAGGGAGCTTTTGAAAACTCCTAGTGAACATACTGTGCTTCACACCAGTGAAACTAGGCTCCCTGGAGGTGGGACGCAGGCAGCATGGTGGGTGTGTAAAGCTGGCTTTGTGAGTCTACTATGTGGCCAGGGTTGAGAGTCGCTGCTGCAGAGGACCAGAGGACAGTGGAAAGTAGAGACCAGCTGGCTAGATAGTCTTGCATATTCACATATGAAGGATTTACGGGGACATGCACCACTCCCCATGAATTGCTCACAGAAGCAAGGTGCTTGGGTTGTTGATTGGACTTGGATAGTTGATTGAACTGTAACAGTTTGGCCAAAATACTTTTGAGACGTTAAGAAAATAAATAGGAGTTGGGGGAGGTAGGGAGACAATGATCTGAAAGCCAAACATACAGCCTTATTTCCAGGATCTTCAGAAGAATCCTTCCATCTTCCAGCTCTAGAAGACTCTGGGCTGGTTGTTCATGGGTTCTAAGGTGAGGGTTCCTGTGGAAGGCTATGGTCAGGTGGGCAGTTCACAGAGCAGGTCACCTCTGACTTCTTTGTCCTCTTTGGCTTGGCTCTCTCACTCTATAAGGAGCATATCAGGCAGGGTTCTCTAGTGGAACAGGATCAATCGAACATAAAGAGCAAAGAGGGATTTTGTTAGACCGGCTGGCACATAGGTTCCGGGTAAGCCAACGGTGTCTGTCTGCTTGTTGGAGAGGTAAAGAGCCCAGTAACTCACTGCTCACTCCATGAAGCTTGAGTCCTCAAACCAATCTCAAACCAGAAAGGCTGGACGCTCCTGGAGAACCACTGCGCTAGGATCCATGGGAGTGTGAAGTCAGCAGAGGATGGCACAGCTGTACTAGACACACCTGCTGTGAAACAGAAACGAAGGCGGGTCCTCTCCACTGCTGGGTCTAGGAACCGCTTTCTATCTGAGCCAGCCCTTGATGGGAGCCTCCCACAGTGTGAACAGACCTTCTACTTCAATTAATCCTCTCTAGAAATCCCCTGCCGATGTGCCCAGAGGAACATCTCAATCTTCTAGGTGATTTTTATCCAGTCCCTTGGAGATCAAGATAGCTAGTACAGAACCTTATTATTCTTAACCTTGGGTGATAAATAACAATATGGTAAGTATTAAATCCCAAGCTGTCTTGCTTCTAGTACTCAGGATATCTACTCAGTACTTTGCATTATCAACAAGGTTTAAGATGCTGCAGGTACCATTACTAAAATGCATCAGACCAGGCCAGACTAGTAGAGGCACAGCAGACTTCAATAGAATTTCATTGTGTTCTATAGGGACCGTAAGGTAGTCTATAAATGAGCTGTGTTCTATTTCTACACATTTATCAAGAGTATGAGAGCTATTGGATGTCTTTTTAAGTAATTATGAGAACAATTAGGGATTAAAAATAGGTATCCATTTAGTTTGCTTGTCTCTGATGTATTTGCATTAGAAATTGGCAATATTTAAATTGGATTTAATTTTAGAGACTCAGCTTTTCCTAGGACAAGTCCAAAGCAACAACACCTATAAAAAAATCAGTCAATATTCTTGGCAGGAAATTCTCTTTCCTGCAGCAAACTGCTATATCAGCACTGTATGAGAGAAGGCCAAGGGCATGGAAGATGTTGGAAAGAGTCTCAAGTGTAGCCATCAGGCACCAAGATAGTATGGGCAGGAGGCCCGTGCACACCGAGGTTACCTGTGCAAGAGGTTATGGATATATATCTAGGAAACTTGTGGTTGTGTGGACTCCATTCCACTAGGGAGGCAGGATGTGGGAAGTGGACCGGACTTACCCCATGTTGTCACCAGGTGGTGTCGGACTGTAGGGAAGCTGTGGAGATGCCACACACACCACTCCAGGGGTGGGGTGGTGCAGTCTGAGGTGCAAGACAGCCAGAGCTGGCTCCAGGGGACCCCTGCCTGCAAGGAGGCTGGGGCCATCTGATTCTCAGGCTCTTGGGCAGCCAGGCGCACTGCTGGGAGCCTCAAATGAGCTGAGAATGAAGTGAGGGCCCATGGACTGGATCTAGCCTGGGGCTGAGGGGGAAAAGAGGGGAGCGCTCTGGCTAGATCCCACAGGAGTGAATCTTTGGCTTGGTCTCAGCCATGGCTGGGAGCTCAGAGAGGCCTTCTACGGGAGATTAGACAATGGCTCTATAGGCGAAGGCCTCCATGGCTCCCTACAGCGGATCCCAGTGAAAAGAGGTAGTTCATGGTTTTAAGATATTTATTGTCATGGCGGAAAATGGATGAGTAAAACCTTACCCCACTTCTCAGGGTGGGCCTGAGGTTAAATACCTTCTGCAGGGAGGAGTGTCTGGGAAGGAGTGTTTATTGACTAAGTTCTCCAGGCCTTTAGGTATCACATTAAAATGGAGATCTGTCTTGAGGCTATGTGACCACAGGTCATGTTCTCTACCTGTGGAGGGGTTTGGGGCTTTGCCCTTACATGACTGATGGCCACAAATTTATGGAGGGCTGTGGGGGGCTGTAGCTACATGACAGGAGCCAGTGCCCAGGAGCGGGACAAAACGCCTTCCATCCCTTCAGAGTCACCAGGGTTTCTAGCCTTAGCTCAACCGGGAACCAGGCTGCCTTTCATGGTCCTACAGGCAAGTCACAGAGCTGTGGACTCTGTATATATATTTTATATTGGCAGCATCTCTAATTCCAATCACTCAGATTAGAAGGCATCTAATAGAGAGGGATATCTAGAATATTTACAGATGGTTACTTTTCTTTCTCTGGTTGTTCCATGGATTAAAGGTGAATGCTTAGTGTGTATTGTGGAAAGTAAGTTGGAAGGCTGCAGCAATGGAATCCCCAAACTCACTCTCTCCTGCTGATACAAAGGCCTACCACATATGCCTTTCACTCCTGCCCACACTCCAGTCCTTGTTATAGCCAGTTCTTGAGCTCAAAGGCTGGGTCGTGGTTTTCCTCTCCATTCTCCTGCAGCTCTTCTGCAGCTCCTACTCATCCTTAAGAACCCTGCTCAGATGTTACCCCTTCATGAGTGTATGACTCTGACTAGCCTGAATGGACAAAATAGGTTCCTAGGTCCATTACGCTTCCCCATCAGGAGCAATGTACACCCTGATCATCACGATAATTTAAATGCTTAGCTTGTACTGTCTGTACCAGCACACACCCCCCCGAAGATTTGCTGTGTGAAATACTGTGTCTTATTTCTCTCTGTGTCCCTAGCATCTAGCATAGTGCCTGGCCCAGGAACTGAAATTCCAGTGTTTAATTGATGAGTTTAATGAATTTCAAGGTAAGACTGGTGAAAAGACTATTTACTCATAGTGTCTTAGTCTCACAGAGGACCAGAGCCAGAGGGACCTGAGGTGTCATCTGTTCCTCTAGGTGACATCTGAGGGACCTGAGGTGTCATCTGTTCCTCTAGGTGACATCTGAGGGACCTGAGGTGTCATCTGTTCCTCTAGGTGACATCTGAGGGACCTGAGGTGTCATCTGTTCCTCTAGGTGATACAGAAACATTCAGAGTAGTGTTTTACCCAAGAATCAGAGGGAACTGAGTCAGGGCACAGGTCAGTGGCTTCCAACCTCACAGCCTGTGCAGTTCAGCCAAGTCCCCAGCAGAAGTGCTTGTGGAGTAGATGAGCTTCCCCCTTGAGTGATGAGACTAGTTACACATACCTCCTACTCCAGACACATGCCACCCTCCCTCCCCAGCTAAGCACAACCAGGCATAGCATTGAGATGTTAGTTGTTACAGACTCTCACTGAAGTTTTGGAGAGCATTAGAGTAAGGTTTTCCCCGTGCCTGGCTTTTTTTCAGTTGTGTATCAGAAGGTTTTTCTGTTAGTGTTCGAAACACAAAAAGAGTATATTGAGCAGGGTTTGGAAGGAAGAGAAATAGAAACATCCCAGCCTCTGATGCCGTGCTTACCAGTAACACAGAAGCCACTCCTGGGCCCCTTCCACTTCCCCTGCTCTCCAGCCCCTCTTCACAGCAAGGCAGTTGCCCTCAGGAGGTTTCTGTGACATCTGCTGCCACAGGAAAAGGGGGAAATGATGGAGTCATGGGGGAGCAAGGACCGCCATCATTTCCAGATGAAGGGTTTGCAGGACTTGGAAAAGTATAGACAATACGGAGAAAGGTGTGATTCTCGAGCTTTCTTTACATACTTTCTTCACAGACTTAGTCATCTGTCCGTTTGTCCTTCAACATTACCATCACGCTTTCCTGCTTAAAGCCCCCACTCCCTTCCTGTTGGCCCCAGGGATGCAACTGTGGCCCCTGGCTTTATTCTAAAGACCTGATTGCTCTACCTCTCCAGCTCATCTCACAGGTCTCTTCCTTCATGCTAGTTACTTTGACTTATCTATGCCCAGGGCTTTGGGATTTACTCTTCCTTCCATCTGGAATACTCTGTCCACCATTCCTTGTCATCAGCTTGAGGACAGCTTCCTTGAGGAACTCTTTACTGAGCACTCTGTCTACACGCCCTCCCACCCCCATACTCGGGTCTCTCTCATCACACCATTCCTGTTCTCTTTATGGCACAAGCAAAGTCTGAAGTTATTTATTTGTACTAGACTGGGAGGTCTACAATAGAGGTCGAGAACTTGCCTGTTTTACACACTGTTGTGCTTCCAGCACTAAGAGTAGTGTTTGCTCAGGAAATGAATGAATGAATGAATGAAGCACCTACATGCATTATGTTGACAGAATTAGTAGGAAAACAGCAGCTGTAGAAGCAATAAGTTAAAGCATATTTTCCCCTCATTGTGTCATCTCCATAGCTTCTGATTCCTGAAATTTGATTTTTAGTGTAGTACCCCAAGACCCCTCTCCTGGTATGGCAAGAGGTCCGAGTGATGAGTCAAGTAGCCTGTCCCATTCCTACCGCTTGTGTTGTATTCCCATCAGAGAACCAGCTTGTTGGAATTATTGGCACTTTTGTATCTGTAGTATCGCATCGCCAAGGCTGGGCGGAGCTAGGTCTACTACATCTGCTCTTTGGCAGTGTGCGAAATAATTTTCATTTGGGTTTAGGCACCAGTGGAGCGTAATTCCACTATGGATCTGGAAACCCCTGCACTAGGTTCAGTCCTACTGTGGACTGTGTCCAGGCTGAAACTAGTAAAGACAAGTACCATCACTGGGCCTTGCAAGACCAGAGCTGTGCAAGCCCAGAACTCTGGAAATCCTGCAACTGGACTCTTGTGCCTCTCTGGGCTCTAATGCTGCCAAAATACTGGGATTATGGAACTAGTACTTGCCTTACTGGGCCATTCACTCCTCTTTGCCTGGGCTTGGCGTCCCCCATTTGCTAGGGATGATGATGACCCTGTCTGACATCAGTTTTCCTTCACAGAGTTTTGGCCTGTGGCCGTGCAGTCCAGGGGGCTGGATGGCATGCTGGACCCAAGCTCACCTCAGTGTCTGGGCCCAATAAAGGCTTTGCCAAGGACGCAGCTTTCTATCCTGGCCGCTGTGAGGTAAGTGCCTGTGGGGCAGCTGCCTCCCTGGGGTGTCTAGATCTACAGCTGCTACTTGGAAGCTTCCAGTGACACACAGCTGGAAAGACTCTGGAAGGGGAGTTGGACCTGATGGATCAGTAAGGGCCGAAGCTCTTAGTGGCACTGCAAATGGGGCTTGTCCAAAGAGGTCCTTTTGCTCTGTAGCTTCTAGGGACACATTAAAAGTTACATAACCCAAGCCCTTGAATAGACAGACAGCAACAGACAGACACTCCACACTCCCCAGAGCTGTCTGAGCAGGTGTCCTTGTAAGGCAGAAAGTCCGTGGTCATTCTTGGAGCCTGAGTAGAAGAGTAGGGAAGAGTGCCATATCTGGACACTGGCAGGCCTGACTCTAAGTTCTACTTTACCCAATGTCAAGGACCAAGTGATTTAATCTCTGTGTCCTCTGTTCCCTCAACCATAAAATGGGATGGGACAAGCACAGCCTTGTTCCAGGTAGTTGTGATGACTAATGAGACAGAAGATGTGACTCTGGGACTCAGAACGGCGCATTCTGCTCCTGTGCCCATAGCTCACACACCTGTCCTAAAGAACAGCAGCTATCCAAAGGGTATAGAACCTTCTAGACTCTCTGTCCACATGTTACCATCATGGGCATTGTGTATACTTTTTGAACAAGACATACTTGGATCTGGATTCTAGATGTCTTTGTGATACTCAAAAACCTGAGATGTCAGGCATAGAAGCAATCAACCATCAGTGTGTTCCTTTGGATCTGGATGTATGGTACCATGGAGGCAAAACTCACAATCTGAGAATTGCATTTGGATGTTGGAGTGGTTAGGCGCATCTCAGGATGCACTATCAATCACTGAGTGCAGGAACTGAGCAGCAGAGTAGTCCTGGCACATACTAGCCACATTATCCCAAATCAGTCAGCCCCTCTAAGGCTAGTCTATTAACACTCAAAGCAAGTCCTCAGATCACCAGTATCAGTGTCACCTGTAACTTGTCTGACCTGTTTCTTCCACTACCACCCCTAAACCTAGAGAATCAACAATTCTACAAGTAGACAAAGCTGCCTGGCTTAACAGATCTCTAGGTGCATCTGACACCTGGAAAGTCTCTAAGGTCACTTCCAAGCTGTGCCTCCTCCTGAGTCTTGGGTAGGCCAGCAGAAGCTCTGTTCTGTCACCACTCTCCTGTGTTCATCCCAGAACACCTCAGGGATCCCTACCTAGGGAGTTAAGGAGCTGTCAAATTCCTTTTATACTTCTTGTAGGCTCTAGCAGGAGAATTCTCGAGTCTTAAAATGGAAGCCAGCAGCCATTTTACATTTAGAATGGAGGCCAAGTTTAAAGCAAAACGTGACCCCTTGACCCCCTGTCAGATTGCAACCAGTGTGATGAAGGAGGCTGGATTTCCTTGGTCACAAGAATCCTCTCTGGCCAACAGTTGATGACCCAGGTTCATAGATCTGATCTCTAGCCCAAGAATTGTGAATAGCTCTTGACATTTCTCTAAGCAGAGATGTATCTTCTTCCCTTCTATGAGGTGCTTCTGAAGGTCTAGCTGGTAGACCTCTTAGCAAAAGGAGACAAAGACTATTTAGGGTCAACTGTTTAGCTCTGTCTGGCGGCTTCATCACCTATCTAGATAGGGCCAGACCTGTGTAAAGGTTATTTGCTGATACAGGAGCATCTACTGTGGAGGTAAATGCTGGCAATTCACAGAACACTCTGTTAGCCAGGGAGAGAGTCTTGATGGAGGCTGGGGGCACAGCAACCCTGAAGGCAGTCTCCTCTTCTTTCCCAGTCACCTAACTTCCATTCTGGATAGAAGCATGACAAAGCAAAGAACGTTTATACCTGAAACAGAATGTGTTCCTTCATGTGAGCCCTAGCTTCTCTCCCCAGATAAATGTCTCACTCAGACATGTGCCATAATGCTACACAGAGGGCTGTCACCTGCTCAGGACACAGACTTTAAGGGTTTGCTACAAATAAATCAACCCCTCCCTGGCTTACTTCATCCAAGGAGAGAATGCTCTTTGGTACTAGTGCATTGTGTTGCTGGAATGGAAAACAGTGTGGATTACTTCTGTTCTTTTCTGTATTTTCTGATGACTACGAGACTTTTCTAATAATTTTTTTAAAGAGTATAGGAACACACCATTATGAGTAAATCAATATGGTTCCCCCAAGTTACATTTTAATCAAAAACCAAAGGGATCTGCTTGAGCTATTTTCAACTCTTAATGAACTATCAATCCACAGCGCAAGTCTCCATTGCCACTGAATGGCCATGAACACCATGTGCCAACCCAATTGCAAATCCACAGACAGCATTAAGAGTTTAAATCATTGTAGAGTCTGTTGTGTAGAGTGAACATGTGCTATATAGAGTAGAAAACTTTATAATTCCATAAAGTCAAGTCAGATTCTGTAGACACCTTAAATATCAGCCCTCAGGTGGAGCAGTCAAGAACTCAGAAGGAAAGAAGTGCCTCCATGCGCAATGCTCTTTGGAGGTAGGGTTGTCACGGGAGACAACAAAGACAGCTTTCTGCCTATGTGGAGCTCTCTCCCTCCATCAGAGAGGATAAGAGAACACACCTTCCATAAGTCGAGGGTACCTGGGAGGATTTTTCTGCCTAGAACAGTGGTTCTCAACCTGTGGGTTGCCTATCCTTTGGGGGGTCTTAGGCGACCCCTTTCACTGGGGTCGCCTAAGACCATCAGAAAACACAGATATTTACATTATGATTCATAACAGTAGCAAAATTGCAGCTATGAAGTAGCAGTAAAAATAACATTATGATTGGGGGTCACTACAATATAAGGAATTATATTAAAGAGTTGTGGCATTAGGAAGATTGAGAACCACTGGCATAGAGTCAGAAGTTGTTGGAGTGATGCCATTGAAGTTAGGGGTTGGGAGACAACAGGATGGATTCTGACAGTAGAGAAAGCAGAAAGGGGACAGGGAGTGCAGGGGAAGCATACCAGAAGGAAAGAACCCACAGCAAGGGGAGGGGTGGCTAAGCACAGGGCAAGAGCTTTACCAAGAGCTCATGTGCATGGAATGAAGAAACATTAGGTAAAGTGGACGGAAGTGGAGCAGTTGTCAGGCTGAGTCATCTGTTCTGGACCCATAGACAAGGGCTCACCACTGGCTTCTTTGATCAAGTTCCTGAGGTCAGAGCAATGCATTAAGAAGCTTAATGGGGAAGCCAGGGGAGAAAGCACTAGAATAAGAGAAAGGTACAGAACATCAGGTGGGATGTAGTCCCACCATCTGAACCTGAAACACCGAAGTGAGGCTGGAAAGGAAGTTACAACTACAGGGAATGCTACTCCAGCAGAACCCAAAAGACAACATAGAGAGGTCTGGATGAAGGGCAGGGACCAGAGGCCAGGATAAGCTGAGATTTGCAACTGGTAAATTCGCGCATGATGGTCCTGGTAATGGGAAAGCAAAACGTGAAGATGCTGTTTAGAAGAATGAGAAACAGAAGCAATAGTAGAATTGTTTTTGGAAGAAACCAGGTGGCCCAACATCCGACTGCTACTACTGATACAGAAGATGGAGGTGGGATGATGATGGAATTGAGCATGAAGGTTTTGTTCAGTGATGCCCTGCACCGAGACTGCCGATATCCATAGGGAGATGCCCTCAGGAAGCAGGAGATCCAGAGAGGGCTCCAAGGGAGCAAGTGGGCCAGGGATGGAGCTATGGGAGTCAACAGTCTGCTCAGAAAAGGATGGACTTCCCCAGCAGAGCCTACAGGATGAGATAATGGGAAACAGTACGGCAGGCTTTGTTTCTGTTGAAACCCTAGACTCTGGTCAACTTTTCTTCAGTTCCTGATCCAGTTCTAACAGGTGTTACCAATTTGGGTATAAAAGTATGGACTTCAGTTCTGTGTCTTCTGCCTTAATTCACCTGATGAAAGATAATGTGAACCAAGAAGAAAGGCACGGAACAAGGAAAGGAGCAGACATAAAAGGCTGGGTGAGCTGCCAAAGAATGATCGATCCTCCAAGAGTTTGCAAGACGATTATCAGCAAGACCCTTAGCCATCAGATCTGGGAGGGGGGATCAAAAACTCAGGTATTCCAACTGCCTCCTCCCCTGCACAGTGACTGGAAAAGTGGAGTGACAAAAACATTCCTCAAAGAAAAAGAATGTGGCTGGTTTTTTTTCTTGGACCCCACCAAGAAGAATAGTACTATACGAGATTCACTGGCTGAATGTGGATGGGAAGGCACTGTGCAGCATTGGGCACAGTCAAAAGGACCCATGACTATAATAGAAAGCAAAGGGTGGGCTTCTCTGACACCTCCACTCAATCTTTTCCTCATTCTCCATTTATTCTTGAGGAGCTGTAACACTCCAGACACTGTATATGACCATGTGATTGAATGAAATGCAAGTTACATGGCTTCTAAAGTACCATCTGGGAGGGAGACAGACATGAGAGTGAATATCCCCAGCACAAAGTGAAGGAAATGCACAAGATAGATGTCCTCATAGTGATGGAGGAAGCTGTCACCCAGGTGGATTAGACAAAGCTGTGCCCTCTAGGACCACACATCCAGGGGGTGGACAAAAATACAGGCTTTATAGAAGTCTGAGAGGGGAAGAACAATATGTTCTGAAAACCCATGGATGGAGGGGCCCCAGAGAGAGGGCAGCAGCAAAAGACCTAAAAAAGACAAAGTCCTTGTCTTAATAGAGATCCAATAACTCAGAATCAACACACGCTTAATCCAAATATTCAGCCTGGAAAATAGTATTTACTGCCCACGAGGAAACTAAGATGCAGTCAATTAGATGACTTTCAAATGCTGACAAATACCTGAGCTGGTATCAGAAGTTTGCTCAGATCCAGATAGATAGAGATGGAAACAGAGTCAGAGACAGAGATAGAGACAGAAATATATAGATATATAGGTATATAGGTATTTAGGTATATATTAAGCAGGAAAGAATACACATGCATACATTCAGACACAAACACACAACACATAGAGAGACAGAGACAGGCAGACAGATGGAACACTTATATGTTAGCGTAATTAGAGAAAGCTTCAAGGATTAGGAAATATCCAAAATAGGCTGAAAAGATAGGGGAGGAGGTAAAATGATCCATCAGCACAGGAGATGAGAGAAAAAATGGAGTTGGGTGCTTGGAAAACACTTTGTGGAAGACCCCTCTGAGCCAGCCATGATCTGCAGAAGCTTCATTAAGGAGGTGGCCTCTGACCCAAATCTGCAGATGTGAGCCGGTGCTCAGTATGGGTAGGACAATGGCCCCAGAACATAGCTGACTCTGATGTCACTCAGGGTGAGCTTGGTAGAGCCTGATATTTGCTCTATACTCACCTCCAAGCAATAAAACAAAAGTACCTGTTCAAAAATGAGAGAAGGGGGTGGGGAGAAGCACAGGCTGGCTTTTTGGATTCTCTTCCGGGCCTAGCTTCTGCCTGTAGGTTGGTTCCTTGTGGACTGGTCTCCTTACACGTGAAAGAATGATGGTGATTCCTAACTAGAATGAGCCCCTAAAATCTTCAGTTACCTGTGGTGCTTTGTGGGTTTATTTCAAGAATGCCTAGTCTCCAGGCTCAGAGCTGATAAGTGAAGGAAAAATTCAGTGCTAGGGCTTCAAGCCATGCTCCCTGCAGAGCCTTCCAGAACCTTCCCAAGGGAATCACATTCGGGGTGCAAGCACCATCACCATCCAGCCCTTTAAGCTGGCAGTCAGAAAGCCCAAAGGATTCTGTGAGCGAGACCCCAAGTTTCTAGGCAGGAATTCAAGGGCCCCGTTGCTTCCCAGAACAGAACAACCACACAGCTCGCTCTGGTTGATGCCCGTGATCCCAGTGTGACTGCTGCCCGCATCCTTTCTCCTCTCACAAGTGTTCTACTTTGGGTGATGAATCTGGGCTCTCTACCCAAAGCCTACCAATGAAGCCTCCTGGCATCCTCTTGGGAGAACTCTATGAGGAAGCCTGACACCATCTTGCTAATGCTTAGCACCACTCCCCAGTGTAACTTAGGTAACCTCTCTGTCTTTGTCATTCCAGGTGCATAGCGTAATGTCCATGTTGTTCTACACTCTGATCACAGCGTTTTTGATCGGCGTACAGGCAGAACCATACACAGATAGCAATGTCCCAGAAGGAGACTCTGTCCCTGAAGCCCACTGGACTAAACTTCAGCATTCCCTTGACACAGCCCTCCGCCGAGCCCGCAGTGCCCTTGCTGCACCAATAGCTGCCCGAGTGACAGGGCAGACCCGCAACATCACTGTGGACCCCAGACTGTTTAAGAAACGGAGACTCCGTTCACCCCGTGTGCTGTTCAGCACCCAGCCTCCACCCACCTCTTCGGACACTCTGGATCTAGACTTCCAGGCCCATGGTACAATCTCCTTCAACAGGACTCACAGGAGCAAGCGCTCATCCACCCACCCGGTCTTCCACATGGGGGAGTTCTCAGTGTGTGACAGTGTCAGTGTGTGGGTTGGAGATAAGACCACAGCCACGGACATCAAGGGCAAGGAGGTGACAGTGCTGGGCGAGGTGAACATTAACAACAGTGTATTCAAACAGTATTTTTTTGAGACCAAGTGCCGAGCCCCCAATCCTGTTGAGAGTGGATGCAGGGGCATTGACTCCAAGCACTGGAACTCATACTGCACCACGACTCACACCTTTGTCAAGGCATTGACAACAGATGACAAGCAGGCTGCCTGGAGGTTCATCCGGATAGACACAGCCTGTGTGTGTGTGCTCAGCAGGAAGGCTGCAAGACGAGGCTGACTTGCCTGCAGCCCCTTTCCCCACCTGCCCCCTCCACACTCTCCTGGGCCCCTCCCTACCTCAGCCTGTAAATTATTTTAAATTATAAGGACTGCATGATAATTTATCGTTTATACAATTTTAAAGTCATTATTTATTAAATTTTCAAAGCATCCTGTGTACCCACACTTGAGTCCTTTCTCTCAGTAAGAGTACCCACAAAGTTTGAGAGTGCAAAAATGACCTGTCCCCAGCCACTCCTGGTACCATGGCCCATCTGAAACCCTCACTCCCAGCCAGCACTGTTCTGGGGCTGGCTAGCTAGCTTCAGACACTGCTCTGCACCCAGTGTAATTAGCAGGGGAAGGCAGCCTGCAGGCTCTGGTCTACATTCCAGAGCCAATTCTACCAAATCCTTGGATTATCTGCTGCACAGCATGGATCCATGAGCTTTGGTTGCCTCATTGAGGAGAGAAGAGTAGCTGAGATTGGTCAGAAAGCAGATTGCTGTGTACACAGGCGGCCTCACGCCTCTGAGAGACTCAGGCTGGTCCTCAGAGGATGCTGGGAACTCCCCGTGTGGATAAGTAAAGACTTCACGGGTCTTCTGGCTTCAGTCAATTGGATGGGCAGTCTAAAGGAGCTGTAACAAAATCATCTCCTGAGGCCTGTCATGGCAGATCTGATTTCATGTTAAGATTGCTTAGCTCTGATGGCTGCTTTTCTACTATTCCCCTGTGGCTGCCTGCAGAAAAACTTCACTACCCCCCAAAAACAGTAGGGCTTCCAAACTTCTTGCCACCCACGTACAGGAACAGCTCTAACAGCAACTGTCAGTGGCCCTAGCAACCCAGCATCGGCTTCCGATTAGAAAGCCAGGGACCAGTCAGAAAAGAACTTCTGAAGGATTTTTTATTCTTACTTAGATGATTTCCACAAGTGACCAGAGCTGGCTGGAACAAGACCTGTAGAGATGAGAGTTGAGGTAGACCGACACAAACTGGAAGATGGAGAAGGTAGAGTCCAAGTCAGTATGGCACAACTGCTTTCTGTGCATGGGTGTGTGCATGCATAACTGCGTGCATGCATACTTGCAAGTGTGTGTGTGTGTGTGTGTGTGTGTGTGTGTGTGGTGTGTGTGTGTACATGCGCATGCATGTGTGTGCTGTCTATCCTTTACCAAAGCCCTTTCCTCCTAGACAGCCAGATCCCTGGGTAGTTTGGGTAAGGGGAATTTTTTTTTTTTTTTTTTTGATGTGCTCATGTCCACTGTCTCAAGAGCAATAAAGGCAACAGAGAGACTGCGGGATCTTCCCTGGAGCAGGGATATGACCAGCCCCACATAGTCAAAGTCCCCACACCCTTCATCTTGTTTGTTTATTGTTTTTCCCTTGAGCCACAATTCTCCCTCCTAGAATAGGAAACCTCACAGGGAGATTTCGTCCACACCTTTCCTCCAAGGATAACAATGCCTACTCTGTTTTTCAAAAAGCATCCCAAATTGTCCTTCAGCTAAAAGAGGAACCACTTGCATTCATTTCCTTTGTAAACCTCCCTGCCCTGACCCACCCCAACCCTTGCTCAAATGGGACAAATAGGAAACTCGGAGACTTTGTAGTGAGAACCGTTAGATTAGGGTAAAAGCCTGATGAAGTACGATGGCCTTTCCTATCAAGGCTACTGCAACTGGAATAAAGATTTATGTTCAAGAAACACTAACCAGAACATTCTGTGCTGAGATGCTGGGTCAGATAAAGGGAGCTCTCCCACTGGCCTGCGTCTGTGGGTTTTGCAGGTCTCCAGTTCCATGGCCTCAAAAGTCCCAGGGCCCTCTCATGAACAGAATGTGAAGTCCTTCTCTTAGGAGGCAGACCTGCAAGGTCCTGGATGTGAGGAGAGTAATGGTGAGGGAGACATTCTGGAAGCATCTGGGCAGAGCAGTGGTTATACCACCAAAGTCATGCCCAGAGAGCTGTGCCCAGTGCCGCCAGACTCTGGGAATATTTGAAAAATAGCTTACAGAGCTAATGTTGAATCCGGATCTCCAATGGAGACTGGTTGAGGACACCCCATCTCTGGTAGAAACAGACCCCACTGTTCCCTGAAAGGGAAACAGTGCTTTAGGTAGTCCCTAGAGTTACAATGTGGAAGCTAATGTTTTCACACAGCATGAAGGGCTATCAGTTTGGCTGAAGAGAGCATAAGCCCCAGCCAAAACCAACCCCCAGCCCTGGCCTTTCTGCAGCTTGAACTCTTCCCCTATGTGGAAGAAAGCACTAGCCAGCAGACCTAAGTCCACTGCATGACCAGGGTTCCAACCATTTGAGCATGAGGAAAAGCCAGCTTCGACTCTCCCACTGTGTTCAGAGAGAAGCAGTGACCCACCCCATGCTCTTCCCTCCGTGTCTTCCTACGACTTCCCACCTCTGTTTCCCTCTTCTCTTCAGCAGTTTCCTCCATCTGAAGGTATCTTCCAACCTGCCACAAACCCACCGTCCTCCTCCCAGCTAACCCAACCCAGCCTCTCTCCAGGACCCATTGCCTCTGCTTCCTAGTTCTAGGAGCAGACAGCACTGGGTGATCTGATTCTGGGTTCGAGTCCCAGTTCGTCCCTTGGACTTCCCCACCTCCAGCTGGACTACCAGCATCTCCCAGAGGAGGTTGCACTCCTAACTGAAGGCAGAGTTAGACGCAGGTTTTCAGCACCACCTAACAGCTAGGCTTGCTACTGTGGACCCCAGGAGTGATCCCAAAGTTTAAGCACTATGGGGGGAGTACAGGACAGAGGGCAGGCTCTGACTCATCTGGAATGCCTGCCTGTATTCTGGGGAGAAAGAAATAGACAAGACAGGCAGAACCATGGGGAAGCACGGGTTCTCTGGAACTCAGCACTGACCTTATAATCTTCCTACAGAACAATGGGAGGCACTGGGCCACACAGAGTCAAAGTCATCAGTTATGAGTGGTGGAGAGGAAGCAGTCCCCAGTGGTGGGACAAGTTCTGGGAAGATGGCAGCAGAGCCAAGTCCTGGGGCTGGCTCCCTCAGTCTTACCCAAGAACTCTGGCAAGGCCCAGCTTCTCTTAAGTCTGGCAGCTGGGAAATGAAAATAATCACAGGGCTGTGGAGCAAAGTCATGAAGCAGTTAAGTCCCAGGCAGGGGTCAAAAGACTTAGCTGTGATCAAGCCTGTGCTGACTTAGGAAGAGCCGTGCTAGGGATCACTGAATACTGCAGGGTTTACAGACAGTGTAGAGAAGCCCTTTACTCAGTGGGCACCATAGACTATGCTGTGTACATATGGATGTGTGGGCTCAGAGGGGTAGGAGCAAAATCCCACCTGAACCTGGCTTCCGAGAAATGATCTAGAGTCCGGAAGTTTCAGAGTAGTGATGAAGAGCCAGTTCTTTTTTCAACTGTTGTGCACTCATGTGTGTGTGTGTGTGTGTGTGTTGTATATTAACATATTTGCCATGAAACATGCATGGAGGGCAGGAGACAACTTCATGGATGGGGTTCTCAAAGGAATTAAACTCAAGTTGCCAGACTTGCACAGCTGAACCATCTTGCAGGCCTTTAAACATGGTTCTTAGCAACTGTCTGTGAGTTAAGTTCTGCATCTGTGAAGTGGGGATAATTAATTATAATGCTGTTCTCAGAAAGTCTAGAAATAACTAAGATTTTATATGTGTGTGAGAGAGACAGTTTACCTAGCATTTAAGAAATACATAACAAATTATAGTTTTGAAAACTAGAGTCAGCTGAACACTCCAAGGCTCTTAAAATGTGGTGGAATGGTTTTCCACGAGGCTAGTGAGTTCATCAGCTGCCATTGTTATAACTATATGTTCAGTTCCCAATGACTTGTAATAGTGAGTGTTACTAATGTGCCTATTAGCACTTACCGAGAGCCTGCTCACTGTGTGCCTGGAACAGGACTCAACACCTTTTATGGATTAGCTATGAGCTAACCTCCAGGCTCCGAAGCTAATATAACCATCTGATGAAGCCAGGAAGGCTCGCATGCAGCTTTCTCTGGAATGTTTACTCCTCAAGGTTGGCACATTTATCAACCACTGGCTCTGAGAGTTTCCACGTGTCAAGCACGTGGAGTGTGTTTTGCTGAGTTTCATTTGGATTTGTACTAAAGAGCTCTGACCTCCCCAGAGTTCTTCTGGTCTTCATAGGAGGTTCACAGCGGGGTCCCGAAGCTAAAGTTGGCCAGACTTAACTAACCACAGCAGCAGTCTTAGGAGACTCCCCCAACCCAGGGCTGCTTCCTGGTGTCAGTAGTGTACTCCATCTCAGTCTCTTCCATACCTGGACCCAATCTTGCAGGCAAGCATATGCTTCAGAAGTGTCTGGGGACAGGTAAGGCAATGCTTATTTAGATCTTGTCTTTTTCTTCACGGCCACTAGTCCCAGCCTGTCTCCTCTCCCCTACATGCTCCCTAGGTCAGCAATAAGTGGAATAATACTCTGAGTGACATTTCCTAGGTGCACAGCATGGGAGACATCTGATTGACTTTCAGAGGGAGATGTTATGAGGATTGTTTCGGGACTGTCAGAGCCCAAGCCTGGCCTTACAGCTAGGCAATCAAGATTGAATGGTGCTGCCAGGCTCCTTGTCTCTCTGAGTGTCACTTCTCTGACATGGAAACTCTATTGTCTTACAAACTACTTAGTCCAGCATTGATTATTGTGTATAAAACAGGTCTCTGCACACTGACTTAAAAACACAGAATCACACAGAAGCACGCGGATCAACCAAGTAGCCATTTCAAATTATGAGCAACAGTCCTAAGAGGCAATGGTGTGGAAGGAGTAAGTCTGGGAGAATTCCTCAAAGAAAATCTCTTGAACTTTGCTTGGAAAACACAGTTGAAGGCAACAATCTGCTGGGTTAGGGCTTTAGTTCAGAATGAAAAAGGAAGCAAAACCCAACAGAGAGAAGGAAGAACTGTCCATGCTTGCACCTCCTGCTGAGTTACAGCAGGCAGAGGAACCATCTCCTCATGGAAATACAAACTTCCAAAAAACTTAGGAAATAACCTGAAATCCTGTGGCTGGACACAACAGTGGACATCCCTGTCTGATTTCCATAGAATCTTATCTGTGGCCAGAGCAAATACCAAAGCAATGGTCGAGTTTTCTGGAGACTGGGCCTCCTATAGTGGTGTCAGCGGGCTCTCTGTCCTCAGAACAAGAAAGGAAAGCAAAGGCTCTCAGAACGGGTGCCACACAGCTCCAGGACAGACTTGTGTTGGACGCTTACTCTGCGCCTGGGCACATTTGCTGCCACAGCAGAGCATGGTCTCCAGCCTGGCGGTCTCTACCCCTTCTCTTCACCCCCCCTCTTCTCTTTACCCCCCACCCCACCATTCCTTTCACTTTAACATAATGAAAGTGCAGCTTGCACACTGCCTCGAGATTGCATACGATAATTGGAAACATGTGTCCGAGCTGGCATCCCTTCAAAGGGCTCTGGAACTCTGACTTGGGCTGTCCTCTGATTGCAATAGCAATTCCCGAGCTAGCTCTCCAGCTTCGCATTCCTGCAGCTGCACCTTAGCATTAACTCTTGCCAGTTGGAGGCTGCTGTGTGCGGAGCCTGCTCCCAAAGCCCTGAAGTAGCTATCCATTCTGTCTTTCAATGAGAAAGTTCAGCTCTGATTTTGACGTCTGGGCACTGACTTTTCAGACAGGCATCATGGGAGCTAGCAGGTTCACTAACCTTGTCACTGAAATTGTACATTAGCAGGTCAGTTGTCACAAGTGCTTTTGGGGCACTGCCCGAACTCTCAAGTGATATGGTGCTGGATCCGCTCTGACCCATTGGGGTGTCTTGCTTTGCTTTGCCCTGTGCTGGAGAAAACACACAAGCATTGTTATTTCACAAGGATATTCCTGAGGGAGATGCAGAATCAAAGGTGTTTGTCTATGACAAGAAACTCAAAATATATGACTAGTGAGGGCCCTAGGAAACCCTATTCAGTTCAACAAAGAATGAATATGTGTCAGTGAGCTATGAGGTGACATGGCAGGTCTGGGGCAGATAGAAGAGAAAGATGGGTCCCAGTCCCATGGGTCAGAGAAGGCTGACTGGAGGATTCAAGCCATTTTTACAGTCAGGATATACCTACATACCACATAGCCACAAACCCACGGCACATGAAGATAGTCTCAAACAGCCCTGGTGTTGGCAGTAATCGTCCCAGCCCCTTCCCATGTCTTTCCTTGCTTGCTACTGACCTGCTCTTATTCTCAACACTATTGTGGGCTAATTCCTATAACAAGCCTGACTAGGCCCTTGACCTTGCTTCTGGTTCTCTAAGATATACTTTTCCAGATTTTATGTTCACCAGAAGCACTCAGAGGTCTAATAAGGTAACTGGGGGCTGGGAGCTGAGTTTCTACATTCTAAACACTTCCAAGGATGCCAATGCTGTTGTTCTATGGCCCATACTCAGAACAGCCAGGACTGGGACCATGCCTGGTCTCTCAGTGGGCTGGTCCTCAGTTCTCACCTAAGAACTATGATGAGATTCGTTTTCTTTGGTTCTTAGAGTCTAAGTTAGACTTAGGTAGCAGTCCTGGGGATCTAATCTTAAATCCCCTGGCCCTTGTCCTCAGAGGTCAGCTTTTGTCCTGGAAATGTAGAAATCAGAAGGGAACCTGTCTGACCCATAGCATACCAGGAAGAAAGTGGCGGTGAGAGTGATAACCAAGTTCCTCTAAAGGAGGAACTCTACCAAAGGGGAACTGGAGGTAGATCAAATTGTAGGAATAGTGCAGGGCAGGTGAAAGAGAAACAGAACCACATAGCACTAAGAATGGTCCTACTTGGAGAGAAAAAAAGACTTGGTCACACACAGACTGTCACCATGGAAACAAAGTGCAGGCTCTCCATCTTTACATGATTCTGAACACATTTTTCTCTCTTCAGTTCATCTTCTTGATAATGGGAGATGAAAAATCACCCTTTCCAGATGACTTTAGGACCATCCCACAGCTTCCCAGAGGGATTATTTGTACTCAACCCAGGACAGTTTACAAAATCCTTGCTACAGAAGTCAGTGATGGCTATAGAAATGAAAAATGCCACAGTTCCATGTCTAAAACAAGTAGTTTACAAGGTTCTGAAAAAAGCCTGTCTTTTGCAGCCTCAAGTTGAAGAATTCCATAGCCAAACCCTATCTAGAGTCACTTGAACCACACAGAAATGGTGTGCCAGACCTCCTGATGGCCATATGTGGTGTTTCTACTTCAGGCTCTTGCCCTCAAAGGACAACATACAGTTTATTTACAGTCAGTCATATTTGAAGAACGCCATTTAAAAATAACCCTCGGTATTCCTTCTCTCTCTAGTTGGCTCCTTTCTGGTTTCATAATAGTCCCTGCTATAATCACAATCTTTCTTTGATCCATTACATAAAAAATATCACTATTTTGGGTAAAAAGATCATGGACACAATAAAAATGAGGCTTATGACTGCCCTAGGAAGAGATTTGCTGGGGAAAAATATTGCAAAGAATTAAAACCACTCAAAGTTTATCAGACCAGATGGGGTGAGTGCTCTGTGTAAATAGTTTCTCTGAGCATTAGAATCAAAGTAAAGTCTGCCTGTGTATGCCAGAAGTCATATATTAACATCACTCTGAGAGTCTCTATAGTTTACATTCAGGTAAATGGTGCCATGAACTATAAGCCTCAGGTGGTAAATATACATTTCTCTGAAAATACATTGCTTTTTTTTTTGCTGCTGCTGTTGTTTGAATTTTACAAAGTGAGTCTATACAGAGTAAGATCTAGAAGACAAAAATGTGGATAAAAGTCTCTCCCAGTCGGTGTTGATCATTTAGCCAGAAGCCATGAAGTCAGCACAGGAAAGCATCCAGCTGGAAGGGCCATGAACTTACTGTGAATCTTCTTCTTCTTCTTCTTCTTCTTCTTCTTCTTCTTCTTCTTCTTCTTCTTCTTCTTCTTCTTCTTCTTCTTCTCCTTCTCCTTCTCCTTCTCCTTCTCCTTCTCTTTCTCCTCCTCCTCCTCCTCCTTCTTCCTCTTCCTCTTCCTCTTCCTCTTCCTCTTCCTCTTCCTCTTCCTCTTCTTCTTCTTCTTCTTCTTCTTCTTCTTCTTCTTCTTCTTCTTCTTCTTCTTCTTGACTTACCTTCACTTGACTTTGCTCCATGTGTTCTGGGAAGCCTTTCCCTCCATTTTGCTAGCCAAGATTGAGTCAAGCAATGGCAGGCATGACATTCATGGCAGAAAAGAGTCAAGTAAGAACAGAAGGCAGTGAGCAAGAGGGCCCAACATACATCAAAGGACTGGGATGACTCGTGAAAACAGAAAGCGAAACTCCATTCACTGAGAGATTTAGTCTACATCCACTTTAATCGTGGCTTTATTGGGTTGTGGTTTATATTGGGTGAGTCACAAAAGTGTTTTTTCTTTTTTTTCTTTTTTTAAGTGGAAGAAGCTTTTCAGTTACTTTATTCATTGTGTAAAGCTTAGTCCTACTTACAGTAACAAAGACGTGATTAAAACGGAATAACCGAGCCCTGGTGAAATGAGAAAGTTAAAAACGACAAAAAATGGCCTGCCATACATAGGAACCATGGGATGAAGCTGAGCATTGCTTTCTTTTCTCAAAGACACTATGGACAGTTTATTCAGCACCATGACAAGTGCCACCAGGTTCTGGGGATACAATGAATCCCACTGTCTTCAGCACACACAAGAAGCCACATGCTGGCTTCTACTCTACCTCATTTACTGGAGCACAGCACACATGCTGCCTTTTTGGATGGATGTGTATTTTAGTGATGGAGAGGCCTGTGAGGCAGAGAGATTGCAGCAATAGAGTAGAGAAGCAAAAGTCCAGAAGCCCAGACCAGCCTCTTCCACTTAGTTGTCTAAGGTTTGTTTCTTCATGTGTCTTTTGGGAGCATCCTTTGATGGCTGGTTTAAGTGTCAGTTCCGTAAAGTGTTTGTCAATATTACCTCTCACTTACATGGACAGAAAGAGACTCTGTAGTTTCATTCTATTACAGTTAAGAAAAAGAAATCTCCAAATTTTTGTCTCAGGGAGGGGAGGCAAAGGGGATGAAAGAATCTGAAGTCCTAGTAAAAGGACCATTTCTGGTCCACTGTTGGATGATGAATATCAAGTGAGTTTCTGCTCATTTTGAATTAAAGGTCCTCCCAAAACTCTCCACCCATTCATTCAGCTACTGTTGCAAGAGTGCTCTCTGGGCAATGCACAAGGTGACTCCCACTTTTGTCCATATTATACATCTTTGAAAATAGCTATGTGTCTCCCATCTAAGTCTTTATTTCCCAGACTAAACATCACCAGGTCCTTTAGTCCCCTGTATCATGGTTCACAGAGCCTTTGCTCTCCTGACCAACCCTCTCTGGACACACTCTGATTTATCCCCTTAAATCAGATAAATGTGGTAAATGTGGTGCCCAGAAAGAAACACAATACTCTAGCTTCAGACTGACCAGCCCTAAGTGTAACTGGACTATTACCTCTTTGAAGCTCATAACATACCTATTTCCATCAGTACAGACTGATATTACACAGCCTTTCCCCATTGCCACATCACACTAGATTTCCACTTCAAGTTCATGGTACATTATCATGCCCTTGATTTTGTTTTTGGCTCTTACCATTATAAGAGGACTCTTGCATTTTTTCCATGCTTATTTGGCCTAAACAAAGTCAGTCATCTGGCTTACTAAATGGTAAGATATAAGATTTATGCGGCCAGGAATTCTGTCTGACTCAGTGTCTAGCACAGTGCCTCATTTGCTGACCCGACACACCAGCTGTATTCTCCAGTAGGTGCCTCACCCAACGTGATGCAAGTTTTAAGAAAGAGGAAATCATTTGGAATGTAAATAAAGAATATAGAAAATAAAAAAAAAAGAATGGAGACACCAAGGAAGTCCTGAGCAAAGGCTCCATTTTAAATCCAAAGTATAATATTAGCTACCAAATCTTACCAAACCAAAACTGATTGTTTTTCTCAACCATCAGAAGGACAAATTCAGGCAGAATGAGGCTGACCGGAAGCTAATAGAAGAAACACCAATGTATGTGACCTTGGCCTGAAGGAGTCACTGTACATTCATTTGGACTGTACACCACATCTCTTACCCTTTTGACTGTCCTGCCACTGCCTAAATCAGAGCTTCCCTCTCACAGAAATCTGGACCTTGTGTTCACTGAAGTTGTGCTTCGGAGCTTTTGTTCATTCTTTTGTTCATGAAAGCCAAGGGCTGTGTAGGAGTTGAGGATACATTTGAAAAAAATCAAGTATGGAACTCACAATCTTGCGGTGGATAAAAATAATCCCTAAACATCATGCACAGTGGAGGCTTGAAGGAAGACGAAGCAATAAAAGACAGTCACTTGGCTTGTCACCAAGAATAATTCTGTTCTTTGAGCTAACTATGCAATAATTTTTCATGCATATTCCCTACAGTGTTAGCAAGCATTTCATAGACTGCACTGACCAATTCCTTGAGAAGATCAAAGTATACCATGTGTAAATCATGAACCTGATAGAGCAACGACTCCATCACAGACTTAAGAATGGTCTTTCAAAGGAAACTAGAGGGTTCTTGCTTGTTTCTTTGTTTAGCATGGTGTTCAAGCATCTTTGAGAGCATAAGGAGAAATTTTAAGTGCTAGAGAAGATTAAAGTGGACAGAAAAACCTGAAGGAAGCTAAATGCTACTTCACAATCTTTCTCTGAAGAGTTCCCCTTAGTCCATGGGAGCCTGTCACTCAATAACACTTCTCAATCAGTGTTCTTCCTTAAATGGAAAGCAACATAAACAGGTGACCCCAGAACATGATGCTTGTTTCCTTTCATTCCAGGATCACTGAATATCATTCACAAAGTTACAGCCAGGCTATTCTTTACTGTTTATCATTCATTTGGTCACCTGTTGTTTTAACATGGAATTGAGTTTCTACTACATACTATGGATAAAAATCACTGATAATGTAGAATTTTGACCACTGTGAACTTGAGACCAGCTAGAAGACCATACACGAAGCAATTAGTGAACCGTGAATAGACAGGAAGATGATAGGGGTAACCTAGGTAAGAAAAAATGTAATTCTCCGTATGGAAGTACAGAGTTCCCAGCAGGCATGTTAGGGCAGAAGGATTAAATATGAGAAGCGAATTATTGTTCATGGCAGGCCATCTCTAACAGAGTAGGCATCATCTGCAGAGACAGAGATGTAAGAAAACATAGAAAAGTGAGCAACTGAAAGAAAAAGAGCTAAGGAAATTAACAGAACAATTTTTACGTAGAGAAATACAAATGGCCACTAAATACATTAAAATGCTCAGTATCATCAGTGACCATAGAAATGCCAATCAAAATGACACTGAGAACCCATTCTAATCAGAATGGCTATCATCAAGAAAGTAAAACACAATAAATACTGATAAACACACCAGGCAAGAGGCTGTCTTACATACTGTTGAGGTGAACATAAATTAGTTTATCCAGCTTGGAAATCAATATGGAAGTTTCTCAGAAAATCTAAGAATAGAATTTTTGTATAATACAAGTATGCCACTTCTGGATATTTACCCCAAACAATTTAAGTCAGCTTACTAAAGAGATACTTGCATGCCATGTTTATTATGAGACTGTTCCTAGTAGTCAGGTCATGAAATCAGCCTGGGTACCACCAACAAATAAAGAAAGAAAGAAATTGTGGACTATTTACACAAGGGAGTCATAGCCATAAAGAATTAGAATATGCCCTCTGTAGGGAAATGGATAAAATTGGAGATCATTGCATTAAGCACATAAGCCAGACTCACAAAGACAGATATCATTCATGGAATTGGCCTTGGGGCAGAAGGCATAAAAGTAAAGGGATTATCAGGGTGTGGAATAGGAAAAGGGAGGTGTGGGATGATGATAAGAAAAATAATAGAGACATTTGAAGTATAATATGTGCATTGTAGAATTACAGTGAATTTTTGTATTTTATATATTTTCATTTTTGTTTAAAGGATTAAAAAATGAGGTAGGTGACCATAGGAAACTGCATTGCTGATGGGGACTAACCAGGACCACAAAGAGGAGGCTCCATGGGCCTGCTTACACCTTCAAGGCTCCTCTGATTCATCCACATTCTTTGCCTGGCCCACAGCATGTGTTGGGGTCTGGGTGGAGTTGCTCTGGAACACAATGATGGGCAGAAACCTCAACAAATTCACACCCAAGGTCTTGTCCTCAGAAGCTCTCTTATGTTTCTCCACAGGAAGGCTGTCTGAGGAATCCTCAAGCTAGGGCACCCCCTACCCTGCTCAAGTCAAAATAAGAATGACAATGCACTGGTTCTCCCTTCTATGCACTTCTTCCAACCTGCCAGGTATAGTCCAGGTCACACATCCAATGCCCCAGCCTAGACTGGACACCTTTGTCTGTGCCACAACCAATCTCTAGGCTTCCTCTATGACCTGCCTGTCCCCAATCCACAAGCTCCTCCTATACCACATCCAAGCTCTGTACCCAGTCAAATCAACCTCCATACTTCAGGTTTGGGCCAGAATGCACATCTAGCATATCTTATTTAGTCCCAGTCCTTCTGTCCTCTGACTTTATTTTTCTTAAGACATTTCCAACCTTGAGGCCCAACCTGCTTACACATCCTCTCTTCTGCCCCATTCTGTTCAGTTCACATCAGAAATGGGACTAACACACCCAGATCTCACCACAAACCATGCAAACAACATAAAAGACCAAACTAGCATCTCACTACAAAACCTACCAGTCCTATAAAAGTGTTTGCCAATGAGAATTACCTAGATGAACCCCAGGGCAGAGAATTTAAAAGAAAAACTATAAACTTCATTCAAGAATTTAAGGAGTTTGAAGAAGACACAAAGAAACAGATCAATAAAATCAAGGAGGAAGAACTTAAGAAGAATAAATCTATGAGTAAGAACCAAGAAAATATAAACATATGGCTGATGGAAATGACGACGACAATCTAGAACTTAAAAGTGAAATTCAGTAAAGAAGAGAAATGGAAACATTGAAGAGAAAAAAACAGAAGTAAAAATGAGCTGAAAAACAAAATAAAACAAACAAAAAAATAACCAAACTAGAAAAGACAAAGGAAAGTCTCACAGATAAAGTGCATTAAGCAGAAGATAGAACATCAGGACTCAGAGATAAAGTACAGACTCCAGACCAAATAAACAACAAATATGGTGGGGTGGGGGAGGGGAGTTAGATACAGGAAAGAATCATATAGTAAATGTTGGACAGATGAAAAATCCAAATCTTCAAGTTAGAGGCATACATGAATGAGTAGCATCCCAAGGCAACATCACAGACCAGATCTTTAAATAGATGGTAGAAGAAAACTTCCTCAATCAAAGGAAAGAAATATTCATTCATATAAAAGAAGTACACAGAACATCAAATAAACAAGATCAGAAAAGAAAATCCCTACAGCATATCTAACTATACAGAACAAAGAAAACAGTATTGAAAACTGCAAAAGGCCAGGTAGTGGTGGCACATGCCTTTAATCCCAGCACTTGGGAGGCAGAGGCAGGCAATACAGAGAAATCCTGTCTTAAAAAACAAAAAAGAAAAAAAGAAAACTGCAAAAGAAAAAGCACAAGGAAATCCCATTAGAATAACAGCTGGTTTCTGATGTTGACAGGTAGAATAGCCTGGAGCAATATTTCTAACTCCTAAGGCAAAAGAGCATGATAACCAATTTAAAGTAATATACCCAGCAAAACTATCTGTCATCATTAAAAGGGAAAGAAAATTTTCCCACAATATAAATAGTATAAAAAGCAAAGCACTATCTGAGGACCCAGCTATACCACTCCTGGACATATACCCAGAAGATTCTCCAGCATGTAATAAGTCTGCTTGATTCACAATGCTCCACTATGCTCATAGCAGCATAGTGTCCACATGTTCCACTATGTTCATAGCAGCCTTATTTATAATAGCCAGAAGCTGGAAAGAACCCAGATGTCCCTCAACAGAGGAATGGATACAGATATACAGATGATACAGAAAATGTGGTACATTTACACAATGGTGTACTACTCAGCTATTAAAAACAATGAATTCATGAAATTTTTAGGCAAATGGATAGAGCTAGAAAATATCATCCTGAGGGCATTTCATTCTAATAAAGGTAACAGTTAACCAAAAAGACATTCCTATCTTAAATACATATACATCAGACTCTGATGTACCTAATTTCATAAAATTCTACTACTGAATTTAAAGACACAGCTTAACACCAACCCATTAAAAATAGGATATTTCAGCACTCCAATAGACAGTTCATCTGGACAAAAAATAAAACACCAGAGCTAAATGGCATTGTGAATCAAGTAGACTTAACATGTATGTACAGAATTTTTCTCCCTGTTATGGTTTGAATGGAAATGGCCTCCATATGCCCATAGGAAGTGGCACTATGACTTTATTGGAGTAGCTGTGGCCTTGTTGGAGAAATTGTTGTTATTGAGTTAAAATTGACTGCAAACAACTCTCTAGTAATTACACAAAGCATAGCAATTAAACAACCTATTACTTAATGATGGATGGAGCAAAGGATAAATCAAAAAGAAATAAAAAGTTTCCTGAGACTAGATGAAAATGAAACACAGTACAACAAAACCTCTGAGACCCTTTGAAACCAGTCCTCTGAGAGTAGTTCTCTGAGGGAACTGTATAACTCTAAGTGCCTATATTAAAAAATTCAGAACAAACACAGACAAACAGCTTAATGTACAATCCAAAAAGTTGAGAAAACAAGAACAAATCAAATCCAAACCCAGGTGATGGCAAGAAATATTAAAAATCAGAGCAGAAAATAGTGAAGCAGATACAAAGAAAACCAAATCAAAAAATCAAAAAGTCTATGAGCTGGGTCTCTAAGAAGATAAACAAGATTAACAGACCCTTGACCCAACCAACCAAAAGAGAGAAAGGACCCAAATTAGCAGAATTAAATTAACAGGTAATCATGACAATAGGCACCAAAGAAATTCAGAATATTATAAGGGAATCTTTAAGAACCTATATTCCATGAAGGTGGAAAACCTAAAAGATATTGAAGAATTTCTAGATTCAGCCAAAATTAAACCAAGAGGAGGTCAAAACTTAAACTAATACATCAACAAACAAGGAAATTGAAATAGTAATAAAAAGCCTTCTGGATATTTTATTTTAGTGTAGAGTGTGGGTTTGGTCACACAAACCTTTAAATTCTAGAACTTGGGAGTCAGAGGCAGTCAGATCTTTGAATTCAAGGGTAGCCTGATTTACAGAGGAAGTTCCAAGACAGCCACAGCTACACAGAAAAGTTGTCTTGAAAAAAAAACAAAATAAAAATAAAATCAAAACAACAACAACAAAAGCCGAGACCAGATAGATTCACAGCCAGATTCTACCACACTTTCAAAGGAGAGCTAGAGCCAATAATTCTCAAAACTAATTTTAAAAAGAAAAAAGTGTGGTCTGTGGTGGCACAGACCTTTAATCTCAGCACTAAAAAGGTAGAGGTGGGTAGATCTCTGAGTTTGAGGCCAGCCTGGTCTACAGAACAAGTTTCGGGACAGCCAGGCATACACAGAGAAGCCTTGTCTTGAAAAAAGAAAGAAAAAAAAAGAAAGAAAAGGAAAGAAAGGAAAGGAAGGGAAGGGAAAGGAAGGGAAGGGAAGGGAAGGGAAGGAAAGGGAAAGGGAAGGAAAGGGAAGGAAAGGGGGAAGGGGAGGGGAAGGGAAGGGAAGGGAAGGAAAGGGGGAAGGGGAGGGGGAGGGGAAGGGAAGGGGGAAGGGGAGGGGGAGGGAAGGGAAGGGAGGGGGAGGGAAGGGAAGGAAAGGAAAGGAAAGGAAAGGAAAGGAAAGGAAAGGAAAGGAAAGGAAAGGAAAGGAAAAGAAGGGAAAGGAAAGGAAAAAAGAGAGGAAGGAGAGGAAAAGTTGTGTATTGAAACAGCACACTCAGACTCCTTCTATGAGGCCAGTATGACTCTAATACCAAAGCCAGGTAAAGGACACAGCAACAAGGAAAACTACAGACCAGTATCCCTGATGAATATAGATTTTAAAATGCTCAATAAATACTTGAAAGCAGAATACAAACAGACATTAAGATTGTCCACCATAGCCAAGATGGCTTTCTCCCTAAAATTCAGGGATGATCCAATGAACACAGGCCAATATATGTAACAAACTACATGAATGGATTTAAAGAAAAAAAAATCTCATGATCAATAGACACCAAAAGAAAAAAAGTCCTTGACAAAATCCAACATGCTTTCATGATTAAAAAAAAATCCTAGAGAATGCAGTAGAGGAATACACCTCAACATAATAAAAGCTTTATATGAGAAACTTACTGCTAACAGCATTCTAAATGGAGAAAACTTGAAGTAGTCTGACTAAAGTCAGGAATGAGACAAGACCGTCTTTTCAATATTGTGCTCAAAGCACTGGTTGCCGCAATAAGGCAAGAGAAAGAAATTAAAGGGATACAAATAGGGAAAGAAGCCAGACTATCTCTATTTGAAGATGGCATGACATTACTCATTAGAGATCCAAAAATTCCACTAGGAAACTTCTAGAAGCAGTAAACAAACTCAGCTATGAACGGGCTTACAGAAGCAACTTGAACGTATCAATGTCTTTTCTATACAATAACAAACATACAGAGAAAGAGATTGTGGACACACACCTATTCACAGTAGCTTCAAAAAATAAAATATTAGGAATAAACCTAACCAAAAAAGTAAAGAACCTCTACACTAGACCTTTATACCTTGAATAAGGTGATAGGAAAAGACCCTAGAAGATGGGAAGATGTCCATACACGTGGATTGGTAGAATATCGAAAAATGACCATTTTACCAAAAGTTATTTACAGATTCAATGCAATCCAAATCAAAAATCCCTTTTTTATTTTTCACAGAAATTAAATCCACCCTAAAATTCATGTGGAACCACAGAAGACCCCTGGGAGTCAAAACAATCTTGAACAAGAACAATGCTGGAGGGTTCATCATTCCACAAGGTATGTTACAGATCTGCAGCAATAAAATCAATATAGTGTTAGCACAAAAACAAACATTTGGACCAATGGAACAAAATTAAGACCCAAACTTGAGTACATATAACTTTGCCATTTAATATTTGATATGTATGCCAAGAACATGCTGGAAAAAAGAAAGCAGCTTCAACAAATGGTGCTAGGAAAATTGAAAGTCCACATGAAGAAGAATGAAAATAGATCTGTGTCTATCACCTTGTACAAGAATCTACCTCTAAAAAGGTCAGACACCTAGTGTGAAACTTGGAGCTCCCAGAAGACATAGGCAGTACCCTACATGATGTAGGTGTACAAACGGACTTTCTAAATAGGACTCAGTTTGCCCAAGAATTAAGACCAACAGTTGACAAGTGGAACTTCATGAGACTATAAAGCTCCTACACGTCTAAGGAAACAATCAGGTAAAGAGGAAGCCAATAAAATTGAACAGAATCAACAAAAAAAAAAGAATGGCTCAGGGGTTAAGAGCACTGACCGCTCTTCTGAAGGTCCTGAGTTCAAATCTCAGCAGCCACATGGTGGCTCACAACCATCCATAATGAGATCTGACGCCCTCTTCTGGAGCATCTGAAGACAGTTACAGTGTACTTATATCTAACAAATAAATAAATCTTAAAAAAAAAAAGAGTAAAGAAAGTAAAACAAAAAAAAAATTAAAAAAAAATGCCGGGCGGTGGTGGCGCACGCCTTTAATCCCAGCACTTGGGAGGCAGAGGCAGGAGGATTTCTGAGTTCGAGGCCAGCCTGGTCTACACAGTGAGTTCCAGGACAGCCAGGGCTACACAGAGAAACCCTGTCTCAAAAAAAAAAAAAGAATTGAACAGAATCTTTTCCAGCTGTATACCTGACAGAGAATTAATATGTAGAATATATAAAGAACATTTTTTGAAGTTTAAAAAAAAAATCTAAAATCAAACAATCAATTCAAATATAGTCCTGGGACCTGAACAGAGAGTTCTCAAAAGAAGGGAAAAAGTGTGTAAGAAATATCTCAATGCTCATTCATAGCAATTAGAGAAATGCAACTCAAAATAATGTTGAGATTTCATCTTATCCCAGCAAAGATCAAAGTAACTAACAATGCTAAAGGGGATTTGGGGAAAAGGGAACCTTCACTCACTGTTGATGGAGCTACAAACTGGTGAAGCCACTAAGGAAACTGGTGTGGAGAGTTCTCAGAAACCAAAAATTAAATCTATCATATGACCATCTATACTAGTCCTTGGCATGTACCCAAAGTATTAGACATTCTATTCCACAGATACTTACCCAGCATGTTTGTTGCTGCTCTATTCACAATATTGAGGAAATGCAAACAACTAAATATTCTTCCACTGATGAGTAGATAGTGAAACTGTGGTAAATAATAGAGAATACTACTCAGCTCTAAACAAAAATGAAGTCATATGATTTTCAGGTGAATGGGTGGAACTAGAAAAGATCTATTGTGTGAGGTCACCCAGATCCAGAAAAGATAGATGTGTGTGTTCTATTTCACCTGAGACTCCTAGGTCCAAATCTTCAGATGTGAGTATGTATCCAGGAGTAACTGCAAAAACCAAGATAGTTAAAAAAGACCTTTACTGGGATGGGGAAGGAGTAGGGGAAGCAATAGAGAGAAGGAAATGGAAGAGTACAAGAGATCTGATGGAGAAAACAGAGGACTCTCGTTAGGCAGGGGCAAGGAAATAGTTACAGAAGAAGGAGGGTAAAATAACAACATGTCTGGAAAAGTCACAAGGAGTCAGACTATTAACTATCCACCTAAAATAGCTATAATATACATAAATAAGTATATATATATATATATATATATGTATAATTTAAATAGAAAATTTCCATTTAAGCAGATGATGTTCCCTGCACGAGCTAAGGAAAACAAACCCCCAACCCCAGACATAAGAAACCCTTTTGGAATTGTTGGCCAGGTTTGGCCAAGATACTCATAAAACATACAGGCCATCGTTATTGTCACTGTTTGACCCCAACATGTAGAAGGCATTTCCCTATTGCTCAAAATACCACATATGTAGATGTATGTGCATACATATGTATATGTAAATGTATATTTAGATTTATGTGTAGATGTACATGTAGAAGTATGAAGATATGGATATGTTACAACAGTTAATGAAAAATCAGACCACAAATTTGAAAGAGAACAAGAAGAGGTATATCAGAGGGAGGTAAGAACAGGAAGAAATCATTAAAAGAAATATTTTTAAATGATTGATAGTATCTGAAGATAATTATGAGAATATACATGCAAAGTTCTCTATCTTGAGATGATAGTATCACCTGATGCCTCTTGTCCTTAGGCCAGCATTAGTGAGAGGACAATCTTGAGTCTCTCTCTCCTTCCAACTTAGGAAAAACTAGGAGACATCAATCATGGGCCTGGGCTAGCTAGATCCTAAAATCACAGAGAAGCTAGAGACTTTTTTAGGTCATGGTTTCAGAGGACTCAACCCATGCTCTCTTGTCACCATTGTTTCCAAGTGAGAGAAAGCATTATGAGAAAGTATTATGGTGGTGGAGCAAAGCTATTTACCTCAAAGAATCCAGAAGGAACATAAAGCTGGAGGGGGGGGGGTGTCTGCATTTTACCTCATGACTGGAGTGTCAGAACACCACTTGGGGAGATGAAAAGCAGAAGCACTTCACTACATTGCTTCTTCACTGACATCTGGGTGCTAGGCTCATGGCACTCCAACACCCACTCAGGGAAGGCACAACACAGCCTAAGATGGGGGCCCCAGCCAGTGTTTCTCTGTCTGAGAAACACTGTAGGATGGGGCCAAGGCTGGGGTTTCCAAACTCCTGGGCACCTAGGTGCCACTGGGAACCACAAAAAGTTGAGAATGGGGGCTGCAGGCCTGAAATGAGTCATGTCAGGAGCGCTGAGGGGCCTTCTAGGCAGCTGGCTCAATAATGATGTCCCAATGCCTCCCAGCCCCACCCCCACCTGACAGGCTCTTGAAAAAGGAGATAGTCCTTGCTTGTCCAAACTGTTTATTCATGGTGGAAAAATGGATGCACAGGACTTACTCAAGGTGGACCAGAGATCAAATACCTTTTGCAAGAAGGAATGACCAGGAAAAGAAGCTTATTGGATAACTCTCAGGGCCCATCTAGATGCCTCATTAGCATGGAGAACTCTGGGTTCTATACTACCTGACTAGTTGTCATGGTCCTCTTAGTGGAGTGTTGTGGTCATGTGCTCTAGGACAGGAACTGGGCTGGGAGCAGATTCCAATACCTACCCTTCTCAATTATGGGAAATGCTGGGTGGGGTTCCTCAATCTGCTTGACCTTACTAGTTTTTCTGTCCTGTGACATGGTTCTACTTGCCCTATAAAAAAGAGAGCACATGATGACCTACTTCTTCCAAGTGGACCTTACCTCCTAAAGTTTCTAACACACAATAGCCTATAAGCCCAGTGTGGTCAGAGAACTTACAATCTATTACATCCTAAAGTACAACTCTAACAGTGCTGGATTAGACTCGAGTCCTCAACAAGAACTTTGGAGCAATATTTCAGGTCCAAGCACAGCAAGACCAGTTGAAGTTTTGTGAAAATTTTGAGCATTTGACATGCAGTGGTACTCAACAAAGGCTAATTATTAAGAAAGCTTCTCTCTCTCTCTCTCTCTCTCTCTCTCTCTCTCTCTCTCTCTCTCTCTCTCTCTCTCTCTCTCTCTCTCTCTCTCTCCCTCCCTCTCTGTGTATGTACATGTGTGCATCCATGATGTGTGTGTGTCTGTGTGTTTCTCTCTGTTTGTGTCTGTATGGATGTGTGTTTCTGTGGATGTGTGTCTGTGTGTATTTGTATATACAGTTACTGCGAGTATTTGAGGATGATATCAGTTATCTGTAGATAGCTCCCTACCTTGAACTTAGGGGGAATCTTGGTTTTTTTGCTTTCTTCAAAAGTCTAGAAAGTAAAGCTAAATAGGAGATATATTGATTCATAAAACTTTCTATTCCTTTTATTTTCTTGACAAAACCCCAGGTTCTTGGCCTTGTAGAGTCACAAGCCTTTCTGGGAATATTTCCATTGTTCAGCAAGTCATTCATAAGCTTAAACCCAACTCTCCTTCATACCTCCTAGAAGGATAGTGGAGAAAGACGTGAGCAAGCCCCTGGGACTGTCTACTGTAAAGTTGTGCTTCCTGTCGGAGAGGTTTTGTTTTTAATTAAGGAAATACAACCATTTCCAAAGAAAACCTGTCTTGTTCTGGTCGCGAATGATTCAGTGTGGTATGTTATCCCTTCTGTCCACCATTTAACTTCCTAACCTCTCACTCTGAGTCTCCACGTGTTCCAGCATATGTCATGCAAGTTCCTTCACAGAGCCACCAGTGGCTTCAGAGCCTTGAGTCATGGTTCGCAGAAATAAAACGCCATCCCATGGGCTTTGACCAGATCAACGTCAGCAGTGTCCTTTCAAATAGACCCTCCTGAGACTTTTGAGCCTGAGCCTTTCCCTAGGGATGAGTCAGGGTCAGTGACTAGATGTAACAGAGCCAAACTCTAGTGACTAGTGAGGTGAGTAGCTCCGGATGGTTTTGTGGCTGCTTTTTGGGGTAATTTTATCACATCTAAGGGGATAGACTGTGGTGTCCCACGTTGTGGGGCTTTGTCCTCACAGCTTGCAATCACAGAGCTTCAGCCAAGGGAAAGACTTCCTTCCCCTGATGAGTACTCTTTTGTTTTAAGACTGTTTCAGCATGACCTAAATCCTTTCACCTAGCCCTGAACAGTGGGGGACTCAGGGTGGGAGATAGTGAAGGAAATGGCCACTGTCCTCCTCATGCAGTATGCATGTGCTCAGGGCCAAGACTCGAGAAGTACAAGTTGGAGAAGTACTTCAGACCAAAGGGAAGCTACCACGTCTAAATTAATCTTTGATCTCTATAAAGGCTTCAAGGTTGAAGGTGTCTTGAGACCACTATTTTTGTCCTTAGTGAGGTTCACAGAGACTAGATGGCTAAGGACAATTTGCTGGCTAGATTTCTGTCAACTTGGCACAAACTATAGCCATCTGAGTAAAGGAAACTTCGACTGAGAAAATGTCTCCACAAGACAGGGCTATAGGCAACCCTGTACAGCAGTGGTTCCCAACCTTTCTTGTGCTGTGACCCTTTAAAAAGTTCTTCATGTTGTGGTGACTCCAATCATAAAATTATTTCATTGCTACTTTATAACTGTAACTTTACTACTGTTGTGAATTGTAATGTAAATTTTTGTGTTTTCTGGTGGTTTTAGGTAACCCCTATGAAAGAGACATTCTACCCCCAAAGAAGTTTCAACCTACAGTTGAGAACCTCTGCTGTAAAGCATTTTCTTAATTAGTTACTGATGGAGGCAGTCCAGCCCATTGTAGGTAGTACCATCTCCCTGGGCTGGTGGTTCTGAGTTCTATAAGAAAGCAGGGTGGGTAAGCCATGATGAGCAACCCAGTAAGCAGCACTCCTCCATGACCTCTGCATCAATTCTTGCCTCCAGGTTCCTGTTCTGACTTCCTTTGATGCTCAAAAGTGATAGGTACGTGTATGTCAAATAAGCCCTTTCTTCCCCAACCCTTCTCTTGGCTGTTGTGTCTCATCATAGCAATAGTAGCTGTAACTAGGACAGGCATAGTCCCTTCAGATGAATAATTACCACCAGAAAAACAAGTGGTGTATTCTTTACTCCCCACTGCTAAATAAAATACAGGCAGTTTTGATCAACGCCTGGTATTAGTCCCCTCCCCTCTTTTTTATTTTTGTTTATTGTTTTATCACTGTGTACTTATTTGCATTTTAAAACTAAGATACTTTTATGGTTCAATTTGGAACACTTATAAATAAAGCCCTAAAGAATTTATGTACTACTGATTAATTTGTATCTAGTATTTTGGAATTGCTGCTGTCAAATCTGTCTCCTCTATTGGAATAAGGCCTTAAAAGCTAGAAGCACTGGATGCGTCAGTGCCTCTTAGAAGGGGGAACAAAATACTCACAGGAGGAAATATGGAGACAAAGCATGGAGCAGAGACTGAAGGAGAGGCCATCCAGAGACTGCCCCACCTGGGGATCCAAACCCAGATGCTGTTGTGGATGCCAGGAAGTGTTTGCAGACAAGAGCCTGATATGGCTGTCTCCTGAGAAGCTCTGCCAGAGCCTGACAAATACAGAAGTGGATGCTCACAGCCAGCCATTGGACTGAGCACAGGTTCCCTGATGGAGGAGTTGGAGAAGGGACTGAAGGAGCTAAGGGGTTTGCAGCCCCATGGGTGGAGCAACAGTGTCAACAGGCCTGACTTCCCGGAGCTCCTGGGAACTGGACCACCAACCAAAGAGTGTACATGGAAGGACCCATGGCTCCGGCTGCATATGTAGCCTTGTTGGATGTCAGTAGGAGGAGCCGCCCTTGGGGCTGAGGGTGTTTGATGCCCCAGTGTAGGGGAATGCCAGGGCAGGAAGATGAGAGTGGTTGGGTGGCTGGGAGAGAACCCTCATAGAGGCAGGGGGAAGGGGGATGGGATAGAGGGGTTCCAAAGGGTAGACCTGGAAAGGGGGAAACAATTGAAGTGTAAATGAAGAAAATATCCAAAAAAAAAGCTATAAGCAATAACCGAATTTGAACATTGAATGAGAATAGCTACTAACTCATCCAAGATTTCTGCCTGTAGTTGCCTGAAGTGAAAACTTAAGGGTTCTTTGGAAAGTTGGTTGGATGGTGGTTCTCTGGAGCAAATAAGTTTAGGAATGTTTAGCTGAAGTGGACACAGGTGAGGGGCTAAGACAGACACGTAAAGGAACATTTTACTGAAGCAGACACGGGAGAAAGGATGTTCTGCTAAAGCAAACATGTGAAAGGACATGTGATGAAGGGTTATTCAATAATGATACATGTATTGGTTGCCACTTGTAACTTAATTTTTTCAGATCTTATTTTTATTTTTTTAAATATTATTTATTTTTATTTATATGAGTACACTGTAGCTATCTTCAGACACACCAGAAGAAGGCATGGGATCTCATTACAGATGGTTGTGAGCCACCGTGTGGTTGCTGGGAATTGAACTCAGGACCTCTGGAAGAGCAGTCAGTGCTCTTAACCACTGAGCCATCTTTCCAGCCCTCAAATCTTATTTTTAATGATGGTTCTTAAATGCTGAACCTCCCTTTTAGCCCACCATCCATCAGAGGTAATGGAAAAGAAAGGATACTGGGGAACATTGTGTGCATGATCTAAAGGACCTGTTTAGAAATGGTTCTTTGGAGCAACTTCCATCTGTGTTGTCTGGAAATCAGCGACTCAGTTCACAAGTCAGCAGCAGAAGCTCAATCTACTTAAAAACACTTCACAGATATATCAGTAGTCCAGTTTGATAAAGTCAGGTTAGCAAACACAAATCAGCAGCGGTGACACAACCAAGCAGAGACAGCCAGGCCTCAGCCTTGACACGAGTCAGCAGGAGTAGGGAACCGGAGGGACCAGGCAAAATTCTCGGCTATGCCTCTCTCAGCGAAGTGAAGACCAAGGACCAACAAGCACTGCCCAGCTAGCTCTGTAAGTAAGCCTAGCTCAGATTCTATCACCGTCCATTGAGTTCTACTTATACACCCTCCAAATAGCATGTATCCTCCACGGGTCTTGCTTCAGCACTTGTCTGAGCACATGAGTGTGTCGCCTCTGACATCATGCTGCCAATCAGTCTGAGTCTACGGAAGTGGCAAGAAACTGCAGCATAGAAGTGGTTGTTTATTTATTTATTTATTTATTTTTGGTGTTTTTCTTTTTCTGGAGTCCCGATCAATGGAGCTCAAAAACACATGTAAAGTGGACCAATATATGCATCGTTAGCAAAGAATCCTTCATCACATGTCCTTTCATGTGCTTTCTTTAGGAGAAAAACCTTTCTCCTGAATCTGCTTCAGCTAAATGTTCCTTCACATGTCTGTCCCAGCAAAATACCATTCAACCGATTTTTGAAAGAACCCTCAAATTCTTCAGTTGCTCTTACTTTCCGTTCTTGCAAAGCCAAAGAGATGGCAGAACCCACTGTGCTGTCAGGAACTTCATACAAGGTCTACTTTGGTTCCCACAAGATGTCTCCTGAAAAATGGAGGCCAACTGGGGCAATCCCATTAGCAATGGCTTGGAGATTTATATAATAGATTTTGTAAGTGACCCTTTCTGTAATGGAAGAGGGGAGAGGGAAGTCTCCAATCAAGTGTCCCTTTCTACTGCAGCACATTAAAGAACACCTGCTTCATATCTTTCATTTTATCTTCCCCAAACACAGCTTTGTTTGTGAGCCATTGAGTCTTCACACTCTGAAAGCACCAGAAGTATGTGTGCTGGGGAATGCAGTGGAGGGAGTATGTCCTCTCTCTGTCCCACTGTAAGTGTTCAAATGTCCCACCCTTAGTGGGAACACCCTAGTTTCCTTTTGCTTTCTTGACTGTCCCGTCGTAGCACCTACTGCGACCAAGAAGAGTGGGCTAACATCTAGGTGAGTGCAAAACCAAAACAAGCACCACCAAGAAATGAAAGTGAAGAAGTATCTATTACCTGTAGCAGACAGCATCACAGGAGTCAGTCCCAAAGCAAAACCCTCCTCTAACCAAGAGAGTGTGAGGATTTTACTGCAGAGCTGCTGCATGTTCCAAAGGAAAAGCCACCGACTAGGCTCATTCCCAAGCCTGCTCATGAGGGCGCATCTTGAGTTAACACGCACAGTAAAGAACAAGCTCGGCCAAAGGTCACAGTTCACGAAGGAACGACAGCAGACAAGAGCACTTCTGGACACGCTTAACTTGTGTCATAAACATATCATACAGGAATATTTTTGGGTACACCAAGATCTTTTCCAAAAATGGCCTTAGCAACAGCCAAAGCAAAGAGCACTTTGAAGGTACATTAATATATGAGTTCGTCTCCAGGGGCACCTGCCTTGTTTAGCTGTTGATGTCATATTTCATACTTGCCTGTGTGTTTGTGTGATTATTTCACTATTTCCTCTATGTTGATCCATGAAGATAAATACCGTGTTTTGTCCTACATACATTTGTTCATTCTCTGCCTAGACCAGGCGCTCAGCAATGAATGAGTAAGTTAATGAATCTTGTTTTGACTCCGATACTTCAGTGCCAAGTGCAAGGGTCAGACTGCATTATGTGGCTTGGATAAAGGCAACCAACCAAACGCCTCGGGCTCAGTACAAGTCACACAGTTGATTTTCTTCACTTTGCTGACACCAGGCAGACTAGTTCTGTAGTTTGCCACGGTGGCAAGTAGCTCACAGCAAAGAGGGAGATGTAGGAGAACACCAGCACAAGCCCACGAAGGCAGCATCAAGGGTTGAGCCGAACCCGCAGGATGGCGTGAAAAGCTGCCCCATTTTATTTACAGAACTGAATGGAAATGAGACTAGGGTGGGCTTGACAAGGAGAGGGAGGGAGCCACCTGCATCCAGGGCTACATACTTCAGAAATTGTAGGCCAAAACAGTGGTGCTTCCAACCCTGTCATCAACCTTGTGACTGTGACAAAAATGTATCGCAAAGAAAAGAGGCAGAATTTTCTAAATTCAGGACCCTAGGGAAAGGCAGGTCATACCATTAGGTGTGTGGTCCTGTCATACTCCCTAGAAGGCAGGGACTGTTCAGCATCCTTCCTCTTACCAGTTAGTGAACAGAAGAGCAAAGCATATTTGGTAAATTTTCCCCAAAGTCATGCATGTGCTGAAGTCTCTGCCCTGCAGAATGGTGTGTTTAAAGAGGAAGTTAAGATGATGTAATTTATTAGGGTCAGTCCTAGTCCAAGATATGTCCATACGAAAAGGAAAACTAGGACGTAGCTATGGACTGAAGACCATGTGATGACACTAGGAGAAAATGGCCTAAAACGCTCAGAGGGAGAGGGCCTGAGGCAGAAAAGTGCTTGCTGTATAATTTTGAAGACTTGAGTTCAGGTCCCCAAAGCACACATTAAAAACTCAGGTGGAAGAGCACACACCTGTAATTCCAGCCCTGCGGAGGCATCAGCAAGAGGATCCGCTATACAGCTCCTGTAGCCGGTCAGTGAGCTTCGCGTTCAGTGAGAAAGACTGTCTCAACTATTAAGACGGCAAAACAATTGACGAAGACACTCAATATGGAACTTCAGCATCCAAATGCATGTCTACATGTGCCCATACACACACACACTTACTCTCACACACACACACACACACATACACACACACTCACTCTCACACACACATACACACACACACTCACACACACACATACACACACACTCACTCTCACACACACATACACACACACACACTCACACACACACATACACACACACTCACTCTCACACACACATACACACACACTCATTCTCACACACACATACATACACACACACTCACTCACTAACACACACACATACACACACACACACTCACACACACACACACACACACGAATTCAGAAGACAAATCAACACTCCAGAAGTGAAACAATCGTCGTTCTGCTGCTTAAGCTACCTGGTACACTGTGCTTTTGTGGCTGTTCAAGCAAATTAACCCAGATGTCTTCCCGGGAAGAGCATTCCACAGCTCTGGTTGAATATTTTAATCACTGGAGAAACATGAAATTTCCAAAACATTTCTTGAAAAAGAGAGACCTCTTTGATGAGGGTCATCTGTGGGTCTCCGGATAAGCTTTAGAATCCAGGTAGAAATCATGTTGGTCTAGAAAAGTGTCAGTAGTAAATGCTCTTCTAAGACCCATGCCCATGCCAGCCCCAGACTGTGGCCCTCGCTCCCAGCTCAGCTCGGAGATCGACTGCCTGGTCCCACACCAGACTTGCCTGTTCCTCCCAGCTTAGCTCTGCCAATGACCAGCTATCACCTTTCCCAGGAGCTACAATTGTGCTCCCAGCCCCTCCTGGCTTAGCTTCACCAAGCTGCAGTCAACAACACAGCCTCTCTCTATCTCTGCCCACCTTTGCTCCAAGGAAGCGGTTAAGAGCAATGACTGCTCTTCTGAAGGTCCTGAGTTCAAATCCCAGCACCCACATAGTAGCTCACAACCATCTGTCATGGGATCTGACTCCTCTTCTGGTATCTGAAGACAGCTACAGTATACTCACATATCATGAATAAATAAGTCTTTAGACAGCTTAGAACTTGCCAGATAACACAATTGCTGGGTGCTGGCCCTAACCTTATCAGCTAGCCTATATCAGCCATCCACGGGTGTCGGAGGTTACTGGTTCTAGCTACCCCAAGATCTTACATGGTTGTTGTGTGTTTCTCATTCCGAAGCCTGGCCTAAAAGCCCTTTCTCTTTCCTTGAATCTTTTCTTCCACCTGGGACCTGGAAGTCCCACCTTTACTCTTTGCCCAGAAATTGACTCCTACCTTCTTTATTGACCAAATCAAGAATCAATTAGGGAACCAGACTTTAGTATCAGCACCTCCCTCTATATACATGAAACAATAATAACCAAGGGAAAAGAGGCCATTGATTTGAGAGGGATGAGGCAGGGAGACATGAGAGGAGTTGAAGGGAAGGGATAAGTGAAGGGTTGGAGGGAGGAAAGGGAAGAAGAGAAGTGTGTGATGGCATTTAATTTTTAAATTTAAAAGTAAAACTCCAGAGAATCAGGAGAAAAAGAATTCCAAGACAAAACAGAATCCCTGAAGATGTTCTTAATTATTGATTTATTTTTATTTCCTCTATAGTTCTACCACAGAGCCGGGGTTGAGGATCACAGGCCCCAGATGGCTTTGCATATATGGGTTCACTGACTCTTCGCATATTTTAGTAGTTGGTGTCTTTGTTTGGATTGCTATTGCTATGATGAAACACCATGACTGAAAGCAAGTTGGGAAGGAAAGGGTTTATTGAGCTTATATTTCCACATTGTAGTCCCTCACTGAGGGAAGCCAGGGGAGGAACTCAGTCAGGGCAGGGCCCTGCAGGCAGGAGCTGATGCAGAGGCCATGGAGGGGTGCTGCTTAAAGGCTTGCTCCCCATGGCTTGTTTACCCTGCTTTATTACAGATCCCTGGACCACTAGCCCAGGTACGGCACCACCTACATTGATAGGCCCTCCCCTATCAGTCACTAATTAAGAAAATTCCCTACAGTTGGATCCTATGGAGGCATTTTCTTAATTGAGGCTTCCTCCTCTCAGATGACTCTAGCTTGGGTCAAGTTGACAAAAAACTATTCAGTTCATTTGGAATGGAATAAGGAAACAAAAAGTCACCTCCTTGGATACCCCAGGGTACTTTGATATCCTCCTGGATAGGAACTGTTCCACCAGCATTCATAAGCAAGAAAGGTCAGACTCTTTTACCCACAGTCTCACCATTATTGGACACCTGATTCTTCTTTATCATCAAGAATATATAGTTAAGGTTGGAGAGATGGCTCAGTGGTTTGAAGCACCCGTGACTCATGCAGAGAACCCAGGTTTAGTCCCCAGCATGTAAATAGTGGCTAACAATCATTAGTAACTCCAGTTCCAGAGGATCCTACACCCTCTTCTGACCTTCTCAGGCACCAGATATGCACATTGTGCACACACATACATACAGGCAAAACACCCATGTACATACAATAAAAAAGATCTAAAACATATAGAGGATTTTAAAAGAGAGTGTAGATAGCTTTCATTACAAATGATTTATACAGCAAGTATTTCTTGAGTAGCACAGTATACACCATTAGTTGTCTGCTCTGAAGCCATTTCTCCTATATAAATGCATGGAACTTAAGTTGGAATCTAGTATCTTTTCTCACCATGATTCATGGAAATTCTGCTCAGTGTCAACAACCAGTTATGGTGCCAGAATAAACTTTGGCAATGATTGGTTTAGGGAGTAGTGTAAGTAATGGCTTATGAATTCAGTTTTTGACCAATCAAAATGAAGGGCTAACTCTTCTAAACATAGTGTAAGACATATGTAAATACCTTAGAAGAGACACAGGAACAACCTCATCCCTTACCTTTATACCCACTTCTTCCCAGAATTCTGGCACGATCATGTGCATCACCATGTACATCACACACTGACAGTGCAGAGACAAGACTGAAGGAATCTGGGTCCTCAGTGATGACACTGAGTCACTCAATTCAATCCTAGAACGACACGGTCCCTGGAATTCCTGATGTGTAAAGATAACAAATGGCATGGGTGCCTATGCCTGGGTCTGGCTAACCCGTGTGGAACATGAGGGAAAGCACATGCTGTATGCATTACCTGGCCTGGCCTCTCAGCACCTTGGCAGCCCTGTTGTTGGAGCCCATGCACAGCAATGGAGAGCACACTGGGAATAACTGTGCCAGTCAATCACTATCTTAGTCTACTTCTGCTGCTACAACCATGTGCCATAGGCCAGGTGGCTGGTGAGCAACAGGAACATTTCTCGTAGTTCTAAAGGCCATGAAGTTCAAGGTCCACAGCATCTACTTCTTAGTTCATGGGCAACTGCTGCCTTTTGTCACGTGGTAGAAAGAGTGAAGAACTCTAGCTTGTGTCAAGTTGACATAAAACTATTCAGAACGTTTGGGATGGAATCTGTTTGAGGACTCTTTTACAAGGTAGAAATCCAGAGGCCCAAGCTCCTAATCCCCTTATCTTGGGGAGTAGAACCTCACCACATGCACTTAGGGACACATACACACCTGGAAATATTTCATTACAAACATCATTTACAAGACTGGTAATAGGTTGATTTGACCCACGGGCTATACTTAGCTGACCTCTTTTCTAAGTGTGTACGTGTGTGTGTGTCACGTTCATGTATGTGAGAGCAGGCATGTGTGTGACTGGAAGAGTGTGTGAAGGTCAGAGGACAACCTTTGGGTGTCAGTACTTAGTCATGTTTGAGACAGGGTCTTCTTGTTGCTTTATAAGATGGACTAGCTGGTTTATAAGCTTCTAGAGAATCGCATCCCTTCGCTCCCATTACCCCATCAGGGTGTGCTGGGATTATACATGCTCGTACTATTAAATTGGGCTTTTGTGCGGCTTCTAGAGATCCGAACTCAGGTTGTCAGGCGTGTGCGGCAAGCACTTTTACCCACTGAGCTCTTTGCCCTCCCCAGGCCTGTGCTCTGAGCTGCTTTGACTTGGGCACTCTGCTAGACACAACTGTTTCTAGAAAAGGAAAACATTCTATTCATACATTCTGTGTGCACTGGGCAGTCAATCATAAATAGGACAGAGTGTGGGGAATTTAAAAACTGACCTCCAAGGTGAAAGAGAGATTACAAGCAAGTAATTCTGTCACAGTGTATTGATAACCTTAGGAGAAGTATAGGTAGTTGCTTTTGGAACTTAGAGAAGGGACAGAATCAATTCTGGAGATGCCCAGGGTTGCAAGAGGCAGCCTCCCCTGCCCAAGGCTGGCACTTCTCACATTACTGATAGTCCCTTACCTCTTCCATCTGATTTTTTGGAAGATCTTAATTTTGTTCTTTATATTGTATCATTGATTTCTAAACTATGTAATTGTCTCTTTATTAATTTTTTATATGGCTTTAAACTCAGCTATTGTGTATTGTGTATTGTGTTTTCCATAGATTTTTTTCAAACCTAACCTGCCATGTGCACCCTTATCTGTGTATCCCAACCTACTGTCTGTCCATCCAAGCCTGTTGTTCCCTTAGTGTTTCCTGCTCTTTTGCTATACAAGCACAGGTCTATTGTATTTAATATGTTGAGTGTTTGCTGGAGTTTCATTCTAGAGATTTCAGTATCATTTTCAGAGGATTAAAAAAAACCTTTTGTACTCTTTAAAGAAAACATACTGTATGTGTAATTTTTGTGTTACATAAGGAATGTTTATTGAATAAGCACAAAAGCACTCACTACCTTGTAAATATAGAGCAGAAAGGGCGTGTTGATTCCTCCTGATATCATAACAAAATACCTCAGAGTGGATAATTTATTGTGTATAGTTTTAGAAGCTAGGAAGTATAAGATCAGGTGCCAGCAGATTTGATGTCTGGTGAGAACTCACTCCTTGAAGATGATGGCTTCTATGTGTCCACACATACCAAAAGGGCCAAACAGCCAGACTTCTCCAGCCTTTTGTCCTGTTCATGAAGATGCAAGATTCACAACTAATCACTTCCTAAAAGCTCTTCACCCTACTTCTATCACAGCGAAGGTTAAGTCCCAAAGTATGATAGGGGTTAGGGTGGGGACAGAGACACTAACACTTGAGCTTTAGCAATCAGTCGCTGGAAATCTCCATGAGACTCATATCTACCCCAGCCTGGAGCTAACTAGAGTTGCCAAGAATCTATCATGCTCCTGTTTTCCTTTATATATCTTGACTGTATATCAGTGAGTTCCCAACAGTAAGTTTGGTTTTGATATTTTATCTTTACATGAATTGGATTACATGTATTTTTGTGACTTTTTTTTTAATGCAACATGAGTTTCATCCACATTGGTACAGAAAGTTAAAAAAAATTTTAACTTTGCTTTAGTATTCATTCCATGAAGGCACTGCAATTTGATTATCCATTCTAGTGTTGACAGATTTATGGCGGTGTTTTTAGTTTTTACTGTTTCAGTGTGACAAGCATAGTCCTGTCTGTGGATCATGGTGCACCCATAGAAGTCCTCTAGGAAATATACTTAGTATGAAATCTGTAAATAATAAGATGTTCATATCTTCAACTATGTCCAGTAATGATAAAGGTTTTTCAAATCCCATACTTGTATTTTTTTTTCTCTAAAAAGCCATAGTCTTATCTTTTCAGTTGAATCCTTGCATTCATTTAGAATGGAAGAGAGGCATAGAGACGCAATCCTTTCCACAGGCACAACCGCTGCTTCACTCTTACCTAATCCACGCCTGTGACCTCTCCTAACCGGTCAGCTGCTTCACTCTTACCTAATCCATGCCTGTAACCTCTCCTAGCTGGTCTTCAGTGGCAACTCTTCATCTACAGAGCTTGTTTTTACCAACTATGCATGAGATCTTCACCCTGCCTCACCAGGCTTCCCCTACCTCTGTGCCCAAACCATGCTCTTTAAATTCAACCTCTTGGAATAATATTATGTCAGGTGATCCAGTCTCAGAAAGACAAAAATCATTTCTCCAATCTCATAAGTGGACCCTAATGTTTATGTTGGCATATAAATAAGGGGCACTGAGAATGAGTATAGACTATGAAACCAGGAGGGGTACCCTAGGGAATCAAGAGTTTTTATAAAAGGGAAGAGGGCAAAAGTCATGTGACATCAAAATAGAAAGCGAGCTACCAAAGGAGGGAGAATCAAGACCAAGGAAGGGGCAGAGGGAGAAAAACAACAAAAACAAATTTTGCTTGAAAATTGTCCCAATGAGACTTAATTCTCTGAAAGCTACTAGAAATTTGAGTTGAGCAACACTTAATTTGGTAGGGCAAATCCTTTGTTTTGACAGTTTTGTGCAGCAGTGTATTGGCTAGTTAAGATATCTGCCCCCCCCATCCATATGCATTTTAGAAATAGCTCATCACATTCTGTGCAAACCTTTTTCATGGATTTTTATCAGAACTACATTCCATCTGTGGGCTGGCTTTGCAAAGAACAATAACTTTACACTGTTCAGTTTTCCGGTCTGTGATCATACTGTATCTTCTTTCTCTTGGTCTGTTCTGACATCTACCCTTAAAGACTGGCCTTTTGTGGTGACATTACCTCTCTCTCTCTCTCTCTCTCTCTCTCTCTCTCTCTCTCTCTCTCTGTGTGTGTGTGTGTGTGTGTGTGTGTGTGTGTGTGTATGTGTGTGTGTGTGTGTGTGTGTGTGAAGGGAGTAGTTCCTTCCCTACTCCCCCTTCTTGGGTACAATCCAACATTCACAAGTTTCATATCACAGATTCAATCAGCCAGTTTCAAAAACACCCAGAAAAAGAAAAAAAAAAACCCAACAACCTCTCTGTTCATGTCATAATTCAGTAAACAATATAGTGAAAGGACTATTTGCACAGCATATTTGTAAGTATTAGTTATGATAGTCTAGAGATGGTTTTAAATATGCAGGAGGATGTGTGTAGGTTACACACAAATACTGTAGATTTTAGATATGGGGCCAAGCAGCCACAAAGTTTAATATCCATGGTATTGCCTGGATCCAATACCCTTGGATACCAACAGATGATTAGTTTTCCTTCCATGTGGAGGAACCTTCACCTACGAAGCGATCCTGGCCTGTCTCTACCCCTCACTCACTGTGGCCCTGGGGGAGAAGAAGCTACATAATCTGATTAATGGCTTGGAAGGATAAACTTGGCTTTCATGCCCCACTCCTTCCTCTTCCTGTCCTCCTGGGAGCAGCTCTAAGAGAACATGTGGTCCTGATTACTCTAAGCCCTGCAGAAAGCGCAATAGAAATGACCCTTCCTTTATAGGAGACTGGTGTTCCTGTGATTCATTGAGAGGGCTGTCTGATTCTGGAATCTGGGATTATGAATCTCTTGCACAGACACAAGACACATTCTGAAAAATCAATGTTATGGATGATAAAAATGTTTCAGCTGCCACCTGTGCATTCTTCTTTTCTAGTTGAATTGACATAGATGGACAAGTAGAAATGATATATGTTATAATAATTAGTGAAAAAGGAGGCCATGAATTTGAAAGAGACTGGGTAGGAGTATATGGAAGGATTTGAAGGGGGAAGGAAGGAATAAATGTTATAATCATGTTGTAATCTCAAAAAATGTATAAAATCATATGTATTTGAGGTACACAACATGATGCTTCAATGTTTGCAAAATAACTTCTAACATCAAGTTAATTTGCATGTCTATAACCTCACATAGTTAACACTGTGTTTAGGAATAAAAAACAGTTCTGGCTGACCCAGCAGATTTCAAGTCTACCGTACACTATGAATAGCTGTAGTTATCAAACTGTACATGAAGTCTCTAGTACGTTTTCATCTTGTTACTGAAAATTTGTGCCCTTTGGCCAATATCTTCACTTTCCTCTCATCTCTTGGCCTCCAGTAACTACCACTCTGTTACTATGGTTTGATGTCTTTCCAAATCCCACATGTATGTGAGCTGTCTTTAGTGTCTGGCTTATTTCACTTAGCGTAATGTCCTCAAGGCCTATCCATGGTGTTTCAAAAAGCATGGTTTCCCTCTATTTTTAAATGCTAATTAATAATCGTGTGTGCGTGTGAGAAATGTTTATTCCCTCTCCTCTATCACTCAGCTGACTATAGTAATTTAGATTGTCTTGCTATTTTGGGCATTGTGAATATCGAAGTAGAGCACAGGAGTGGAGATAAGTCTTAGAGATAGTGATGTTATTGATTAGGATATAGACCAGGATGTGTGTCTACTGGATGGTATGATAGTTCTACTTTTAACCTTTTGAGGAACAGTTTTGCACCAGAACTCTGCTACTTTCAGTTCCCATCCACAGGGTGCTACTGTTCTCTCTTCTTCACATTCTCACCAGCACTTGTTGTCTTTGGACTTTTAAATAGCAGTCTTTTTAATAGCTAGGAAGGAATACGTGGATTCGATTTGCATTTTTCCCAAAGATTAATGAGGTTGAGCATGGCTTTTCACATACTTATTGCCCAGGCACTTCTGGTCTTTGGGGAAAAACATCTGTTTAGTTCCATCAGCCATTTTAAATTTGAGCTGTTTTTCTATCTGCATATTCTTTTTTTCAGTCCAGAGTGTAGGCAAGGAAAGAAATACAGCTAATTAGGCTCCCTAAAACTTCAATATAAAAATATTTTCCAATTGGACACTACCATAGACATACGTACAATAGATTTTTATGTGTATCTAGGTAGAAACATATAAGTATATATATATATATGGCAGACTTAATAATTGCCTACAATGACTTTAGTTTTCTGCAGAAGAATCATGTCATCTGCAGACCATATTTCCATCAAATTCTTCCTTTCTATACATTCATTTTGTTTATCATATCCATCATACTTGTTGGGTAGTTTCCCTGATGACATATTAAACACTGTAGACGTGATAACTGAAGACTCACAAAACTATATAAGACTTGTCTGGACACAATTTTTCCTTTTGAGAAGATCTGTGAGCACTTCATTCATATGTCTTATCTTTGCGTCTTACACGAGCTTGAGAAGAGTCTTCCAACAAGGTCAAGGAAGTTTTCCATTTCGCCCATTTTCAAATGTTGCTGGCATTGGTTTGGTGGTTTTGTTTGTTTGTTTGTTTGTTTTGCTTTGTTTTGTTTTGTTTTGCTTTATTCTTTTAATCTAGTAAGAACATCCTGTTCTGTAGCAAGTTAGTATTTATATATGGGCATCTCTTTCAATTAATTAATTGTATCAGAAACTTTTTCACTTTTATGGGTTTTTTTTGTTTGTTTGTTTTAAGTTTTCTAGGAAGGCTTCTTCCGTTGTCAGTATTTTCATTATATTAATTCTAGTTCCCACCTTTGTGATTGCTGAGATTTTTGTCTGTTACTATGCATCATAATGTTAAATTCTGTATCCCAAAGTCTAATCGCCTCAACACAAGGAGATCTCACATATACCAGCTTTTGTTGTATAAACATTGCCCTCTAATTGATTGGTTAATAAAGACACCTACGGGCTGTAGCTGGGAAAAAGAGAGATACCTGGAGTTTTGGTTTCCAGCATTAGGGATCTGAGGTGGAGGGAGAGAGAGAGAGACAGAGAGACAGAGACAGAGAGGCAGAGAGGAAGAAGGAGGAGGAGGAGAAAAAGGAAGAGAAGGGGGAGAGTGGTGGGAGGAAGAAGGCGCCATGGGGTAGGTGGATCATGAGGGCATGGCCAGTTGGAGTAGAAGTGGTCCAAACAGAACATGACAAGTGATATCTCGGGGTTATCGACAGGGAAATAGACAAATAGCATAGAAGGCTGATATCTGCCCAGCTCTAGTGCTTTAAGGCTTATTATAAAGATTCTGAGTCTTTTATTTGGGAGCTAAGTGGTCTAAAGTGGGGTAGAAACCCCCAAATAATATTTACCACAATACATATTTGCCTTATTCTACTTCCTTTGCTTCATTTTACATTTTTCTGCCTAATTATCATCTAACTTTTGGCTAATTATCATCTACTCTTCTAATGTAAATATTTAAAACTACACATTCCCCTCTGAGTACAGCTTTAACTGTGTGTGTAGAAACTTACACACACAAATGTATAAGCTAGTAAAATACTATAAAAATCAACATCATGGCAAACACATTTGGAAATCAAAAAGTAGAATTTTACCAGCTACCCAGGAGACATCCATTGCTGGATGTCTCAGCACCCTCTCCCTCTGAAAAGTGTTTTCTGATTTTTATGAAAAGCACATTCTTACATAAGGACAGGTATCTGCTATGTCTTATCCTAAAACACTATAGGGCCTATTCTCACTCACTTAAAAACTGTCTTTTAGGCCTTCAATCTTTTTCCTACTCTACAGTTTTTCTCTTTGTTTTTCTTCTCTTAATTTCTCTGTTGAATATCCTGAGTCTGGCCTCCAGCATTTCCTACCATCTGGATTTTGCTAATTGCATGCTCATGGTAGAGTTCAATACATTCCTCTGTCCCCTGGATTTCTTTAAAAATGGCAGCGGGTTCTGAGGGCTCAATCAGACTTAGGTTTGATCTTTTTGGCAAGACTACAGATGGTGTGGTGTTTGTTTGCTGAGGGGCACGTAATGCTTGGCCATGTCTCTTGTTTGTGATATTTCTATTGACCAAATCCACTGAGTTATTGCAGTCACCATGTGCTGGTCTTCTAACTCTGAGTTTTTCTTTCCTTTATTAGCTGGGAGCCTGTTTTGAGATGTCTCCCTTATTTACCGTGTGGCTGCCCAGAGGACCAGTTCATTTAGGAGAGCAGACTGGGTGCCACTCTTTCTGCTTCCTCCATAATCTTTAAGGAAATGGACAGATTTCCTGTCATCTCTCAAAGGTAACTGATCAACTTTTAAAGTTTCATTGTAAAGTCAAAATGTAAATGTATTCTATTTTCTTACTCTTATTGATGTTTTGATGTTTCAATTACTTTTTTTTTAATCAAAAGGAGCATCTTTGAGTTTGTTCTTGGGCCTTTTGACATGGTTTTAGCGTCCTTTGTTCCATTCCTTGCTATGCTGAGGGACAGGTATTTTGGATTACTCAGATCTGTTTCTTTCCAGACCTTGAATTATGCTTCCCAGACCTTGAATCTTGCTTCCCTTTAAGGGGTCTTGGTTTCTTTTAGCTGAAAGTCATAGTTCAGTATTGTATTTGAGGATCTATGAGTGCTCCTTGCTGCTGCCCTAGCCTTTCACAGACCTTTCAGTGAACACACATGTAACATTATGATCCTCAATGGTGGAGCATTTAAAAGAATTCAGTCTTTGTTTAATCTCACATTTTACAGATTTCTCAGAGTAACCTTGCTCTACCACCACCATTGACAAGCTTCAAATATGTATGCAATGCTGTTCCTGTTTGAGTTCAATACTTTAATGTGTATACTAAACATACTATCTCCAAGTCTGTAGCTGATACATATATGAATGGTCACAGGAATGCATTGCATAGATGTTGCTTCAAGGAAGAACCTGCTACTCAGTCACAGGAATCTGGCCAGTGGACAGTCTGCTCCTGAAAGGCTTCTTCTGTGCCCAGCCCATCTGCAGAAAGCTCCCTCTGTTCCTCAGATTGTGTCCTCACCAATGCAGCCTTTGTCGGGTAACTGCGAAAGGTGAGGGTGAAAGACCCGGCCTTTGGGGTCCAGTGGCAGACATTCCAGTGGTCCATTCTTGTGTCAAAGCTTCTGGTCAATCACTGAAAGTTTTAGCAGACTTCCTTGATTATTAGACTTTTCTTTTTACCCAGTTTCTTTCTTTTCCTTTTTGAAGATGCTGTCTCCTTGATACAGCTTGTTGCCTGTTTCTGAGAAACCCAAGGTAAGTTTGTAGAGGCAGAAGCAATCTGAGAAATATGGGCCAAAGATAGTGTTTTGAAGTTGGATTACTCAAACATCCACCTAGTAAGAGGGTCCGTCACAGATGGAAGGATTATGCCACAAGCATAGGCTGGTAGTCCACGCACTGACCTTTTAAATAGCAGTGAATTGAGAGAACATACCATATACCAAGACTACAGTGAGAATCATGTCTCAGTCACTCAGGATCTATGGGGAAGGTTTTACTCGGGCACTGCAAACTACTCAAATTGGAGATGTCTGGAAACAATTTGTTCTCTAAGAGAAGAGGATTAGATGGTTACCACTAAACACCACGATGCTCCCAGAAAGATAAGAAATAGCTGAGAGCAACAAGCAACTGAAAGCCTGCTCTGAAGGCCAAAGAGCCTCTTGGGGTTGCTTACAAAGAAGCTTTCAGTTTTTCCAATCACAAATAGTCTATGTGGCCAATTGTCAAAGACAGTTAAATGCACAAGAATTCTGGTCAGCAATGATGAGATCGGAGCCCTGCTGGGAAAATTTAGGACCTTGAAATATGTAATAAATATCCCAGCCCTGACATTTTTAGCTCTGAGACACCTCTGACGCTTCTAAGCTTACAAGTGTGCTCATCACTCCTTACTAAAAGTCAGCAGGGTCCATCCATCCTGCTTGCTTTCTCCATGCAAGGCCCTTGCTGGAAGAGAGCTGAGTAACTTGTGGCCCTTTTAGGAATCACTCTACCTGGAACCACCTACTGGCTCTGTACCTCAAGTAAGTTGAAGCAGAAGCCAGGAGGGCATGAGCTGGGTTTACTCATGAAGAAAGAGTCTGTTGGATGAATACCAAAGGAACATCAAGAATTCAGCAGTGTGTACCAACCAGTAAGAGCCCACCAAGCACAGGGCACAGGGATCTGGGAGCATTCTCCTGAGACATGGGACTTTATACACCAGAGGACCTCAGAGGTGGGACAAACCTTGGATTAAAGGAGCTTACAGATGTACTGAAAAGCAGAGACTGGCAGAACAGAGCTTTAAGGACAGATTTACTAGGACAGATGCTAAGATGAGAAGATGGAAAATCTTTAGGAATGGGCGGTAGTTCAGTGGGGGAAAACATTTGTGGCATAAGCAACATAAAAAACCAGGCATGGTCATGTGTGGTCATATATGCTTGTAATCACAGCTCTGTTAAGTGAGGGGCAGGGAATTTAGGATTTTGGGAACTGGCTGGCCATTAGCTGAACTCCATGCTCAGTGGGGGAGCCTGTCACAAAGAGAAATGGAAGAGCATGCTAGAGAAGACATCAGATGTCGTCTGGCTTCCATGCATGAGTGTGTACACACACACACACACACACACACACACACACACACACACGCACACACAGAGAGAGAGAGAGAGAGAGAGAGAGAGAGAATTATAATGTGAATGGTGGCTCTCCTGCAGAGGCCATGGCTGTAACAGAAGGGCTATTAGAGAAACATTTGCTGATGGCATTAGGGTTAACAGTACACTGTTGCAATAGAGACCAGGTGGTAGCATTTGTTAATGTCTCTTTAATCGTTTAGCTTCTTTTCTAACATACTTTTCAAGACTTTATGAGAATAGCATTCCCTAAGCTCTTGTGCATTGTAACATTTGGGGGGAGTATGTTTTGTTTGGTTTTGGTTTTGGTTTCTTGAAATCCAGTTTTGTTGGACAGAAGACTTTTCCTTCACATTTTTTCTTCCTAGGCTATTTTAACCATTATTCTTCTTTTATCCCAAACAGAGACTTCACTGTGGAATGTTTGATAACATGGGAACTTGTTTTTCTTTTTTGTAAGATCCCTGAGTAGAAATGTCTGTTAGAAAATCATCTTTTCTCTGATTCTCAGAATAGAATTTAGGTATAAAACTTGGAGAACATTTTAAAACATTACTTTTAATTGAAACATTTTCATCATACAATGTATTTTTATAATGTTTGCTTTCCCTCAGTTCCTCCCAGATCATCCCTCCCTACTCAACTTTATGTCCTTTTACTCACTCTCTTTGTCAAAAAGAAAAAGAAGCTACAAAAAGTCCAAGAAACACACACACACACACACACACACACACACACAAATCCCACAAAATGGAAGTCAAAACAAACAAAATGCTAACACAAAAATACCAAAACAAAGCCAAAAAGGTACACAAAAAATATTCTTGAGTTCATTTTGTACCTGGTGTCTTCTCTAGAGCGTATGGCCAGCCCTGAAGTGTGGTTAATAAATCCAGTGAGACTCCAAGGAAGAAAACTGTTTTGTTTTTTTTTTTGCCAGTGGATACCAATTATAGATAGCTTCTTGGTTATGGCGGGGACCCCGTGTCCACTTCCCTGTCTTGGTGCTGAGATCCTGTCTGGTTAGAATCAGTACAAGACTTGCGAATGTTGTTTCAGTCTCTGTGAATTCATATGTGCATAGTCCTGTTGTGACTGGACAACACTTTTCTTGGAGTCATTTATCACCATCTCACAATCTTTCTGCCTCCATTTCCACACAGATCCCTGAGCCTTAAGGAGAAGGCTTTGTTGAAGGCCTTCCATTCAGGACTAAGAGTTTCAAAGTCTCTCACTCTCTATACATTGTCCAGTTGTGGGCCTTTATGTTAATTCTCATCAACTACAAGAAGAAGTTTCTATGATGTGTGGACTGAGTAAAGCATCAATCTATGGATATAGCAGAAGTCACTAGGAGTCATTTTATTGCTATGTTCCCTTGGATGTCACATCCCATATGCTATTTACCTTATTTTTTGAGACAGTGTCTCTCCAGTCAGGCAAGGCTGGCTGGCCAGTGAAAGCCAAGGCTCTGCCTGTTTCTTCCTCCCCCGTGCAGAATGACAAGTACACACAACCACACTTGAATTTTTTTGAGTAGATTTGGAGGATCAAACTCAGGTCCTCATGCAAGCAAGGAAAACACTTGACCAACTCAGCCATCTCCCCAGACCCAAATGTTGCTCATTCATAAAACAATATCATTAAACTAAGCAACATATCCTGTTGCTTATTTTCAGGAAACACCGTTCTGAGGAGATGGGCAGGTTTTTCAATTTGGAGAAGTGTCTCTTCTCCTTTCACATGTGCTAAGAGTGTGCCACAATCACTCCAGATATGTGTGTGCTTTCTGTATTCCTGCCAGAGGTCTCTTTTCTTCCTTTTTTTCTGTCCTCCCACACACTTCCATCAAGGTGGGACCTTGCCTTAGAAGAAGATGGGCTGGTTAAGCTCCTAGCTGTTCTTTGGGACAAGCCACCACAAGGTAAGTGTCTATGGCAGTCTGGGAAAGGCTGCAGAGCTCCATGTCTTAGCCAGCCCCTCTTCTTCTAAGGAAGATATCATCCATTGCTGTCCCTGTCCCTTCTGAACAGTGGGTTGGAGTCTAGCTGCCACTCTTTGTGGTTATTGATCTCTTAGAACAACTCACTTCGCTATTTTCATCTTCACTGTGATGCACCTGGGGGTGGTTCCTATTCATCCTATTGGCCTTTCTGACTTATGCAAATTGCCCTTGACTCCATCCTAGTTCCAAGGCTCGAGGCTGACTTCCTCAAGTCTGATAAAGACCTGATGGATGCAGCCCCAGCCATTTTTTTTAGCAGAATCTCCTGTAATTCAAAGCCAGCACTGCTTTCTCTTAGACTCTCCAAGTTTCTAATACTTGAAACAAGCATGGTTCAATCAACTCTGAAGCTGAGCACACACTTGTAACTCTAAGCACTAGAGAAACTGAGGCAGAAGATCAGCAGTACAAGATCAGCCTGAACTAGAGTAACACCCTATCTCAAATAAGAAAGAAGGATGGGCGGATGCATCTACACTTCCCAGCATGCACTGTTACCAACATGGTTTTGATGACTCACCAAAATCGTCCCTGTTCATGGGAATTCACCTATCAACATAAGGTTCTCCCATCAGTTCTTTCAACTCTCCCTATGCCTTTGCCTAAACCCCCAGGTATTTTTTACATTGGATTTTTTCCAGGAGTGAAATAGCTTTTCCCTATACACTGAAGCTACTTTCAGAACAGATGACACTCAACTTCTATGACTAAAAGATGACTGTTAAAAGAACAGCTTTCGGAGACCTTTAGAATGTTCCACGAATGTGGTGATTTGAAAGAAAAATGTCCCCCACAGCCCATAGGAAGTGGCGCTATTAGTCTGTACAGCTTTGTTAGAGCTGGTGTGTGACCAGGGGGTAGGATTTGGGGGTCTCAGAAACTCAAGTCAGTTCTCTTCCTGCTGCCTATGGATCAAAATATAGAACTCTCAGCTCCTTCTCCAGCACCATAGCAGCCTGCCTGTTGCCAAGCTTCCCACCATGATGATAATGGACTAAACCTCTGAATTTGTAAGCCAGCCCCAAGTAAACATTTCATTTATAAGAGCTGTAGTGGCCATGGAGTCTCTTCACAGCAATGGAAAACCTAATTCAGACATCCACACTTTATTGTACAGGGGTGTTACCTTGTTCTCTGGTTGGTGCACATTCTCAGCTTCTGACAATGAAGTAGACACCAAGGGATTATGAAGTGACCTTTCCATCCTTACTATTCTGTCTGGTTTGTTTTCTAATAATTATATTTTGTTTTTTGCAGTTATTTTATTGCATTTTTGAAATCATAATACAATGACATTTCTCTCTTCACTCCAAACCCTTCCATACATCTCTTGCTGCTTTCCTTCAGATCCATGGCCTCTATTTTCACTAAGCGCTATTTCCATGCTTTTTTGTATATTTATATGTATATACATATATGCTTATGTATACACATTTATTCCTAAATATAGCCTGGTTACTCTGTATAATGTTATTTGTATGTTTGCATTTGGCACTGGACAACCGACTGCTGCACTCTTCCCTGGGGAAGACCATTTCTTCTCCCAGCTTTTCTCAGTTGCTTATAGTTCTTTGTGTGGGGTGGGGGCTCCTGGGCTTCCCCCATCTGCTTTGGCTTATCCATTGGTATTGGTATTGGTATTGGTATTGGTATTGGTATTGGTACTGGTATTGCTCAGCTCACATCTAGGCAGGCATGTCGGTAGGACTTTATGGATGTTGCTTCTGATATTCCTAGAAGATATGATATCATAGCAACTCCCTTATATTCAGGCTCTTACAGTCTGTCTGCTCCTCTTCCACAATGTTCCCTGAGCCTTAAGTACAGGTGTGTTTTGTAGATGCAATCACTGGTACTGGGCTCCACAGCTCTGCATTTTGACTGGTTGTAGTTTTCTGTAGTGGTCTCTATCTGTTGCAAAGAGAAATTTCCTTGATGACAGATGAAGACTATACTTATCTGTGGGTATGAAGAAAAATGCTTAAGTTGTTGTTATGGATTATGATGTTTTAAAATTAGTAGTTGTAGATTCTCCTCCAATAACTATGACTTCATTAGCACTGAGTAGTTAGCTAGGTTTCCAGTACCGGGCACATTTTCTCTCTCATTTTGTAGGTCTTAAGTTCAGTTAAGGAGCCGTTGGTTACCACCAAAGTGTATGTGCCACTACTGCACCTTTAGATTTACTATGCCATGCTTGGTCATTGTTGGGTTCACAGGTGTCAACGCTGGGTAGAACTATTGGTGGCTTCCTTCCTTTGGAAGTTTCTGTGTCACCTGTTGGTAGCATAAAAGCTTATCCTCAGCGAGAAACATTCAGATCAGTTCTAGCTCAGGGGTTCTTAGGCCCTGTTTCTGAAGTTCATGGCATCTTCAGCAATAGGGACTTACCTCTGGGTACGGCCAAGGGCAACAGCAGTAGGCTGAATGCTTTGGGAATTTTTTGGACAGCCCTGGCAACCAACTCAAAAGAGGGCCTCTCATGCCTGGTGTATGGGTTTGTTATATGATCTTTTACTTTTGGAGGGAGCACTATGAGCCCAGATGAGAAGAGTTCATTAAACCTCTGTCTACAAACATGGAATTGTGAACCTTACAGGTTTTTCTTTATAGGTAGACAGTTTGTAGTGTGATTCTCTGTGGCTTTTTCAGTCACCTGTGTTGTTGCTTCGCCCTCTCTTCCCTCTGTAAAGAGCTCCCCATTTTCTCTATCAGGTCACCACATCCTGCTACTCTCCTGTACCCTCCTCCCACCTCTGAGCATTCTGTTTGATTAAGTGAAACCTGACGATGCTGTGCAGGCTCTGCTCTGTTGGCTCAGCTCAACTCCCTAGCTCTGAAGACAAAGAGTCTTCCTAGATTCTAGCTGAGTTCAGATCCCCAAGGCACAAGTAAAAAACTCAAGGGTAGTAGTGGGTTCTTCAACTCTAAGGAAGTAGAGACTGGAAGATTCTTGAGGCTTGCTGGCCAGCCAGTCTAGCTGACCCAGTAAGCTTTTCCCCCATTAAAACATTATCTTTATTTTCTATTTTATTTTATTTTATTTTATTTTATTTTATTTGCTTTGCTTTACATACCAACCACAGCCCCCTCCCTTCTCTCTTCCCAAGTCCCTCTTACAAATCCCTTTCCCTGCTGTCCCCTCCTCTTCTCCTCAGAGAAGGGGGAGCCCCCCATGGGTACCACTCCACCCTGGGATATCTAGTCCCAGCAGGACTAAGCACATCCTCTCCCATTGAAGCCCAAGCATGAAATCCAGGGAGAGAGAAGCAGAACCAGTGGCAGGGAACAGAGGCTGAAACAGCCCCTGCTCCACTTGTTAGGGGTCCCACATAGAAACCAAGCTGCACATTTGCTACAAATGTGTATGTGGCCTAGGTCCAGCCCCTGCATGCTCCCTGGTTGGTGGCCCAGGCTCTGTGAGCCCCCGTGGGCCCAGGCTGGTTGACTCTGGGGGTCTTCTTGTGGTGTCCTTGACCCCTCTGACTTGCTCACTTCTCTCTTCCTCTCTTTCACAAGACTCCTTGAGCTCCGCCTGATGTTTGACCATGGGTCTCTGCATCTGCCTCTATCTGCTGCTGGATGAAGCCTCTCTCTCAGAGGACAGTTATGCTAGGCTCCTGTCTGCAAGCATAGCAGAGTCTCATTAGTAGTGTCAGGGGTTGACTCTCTCGCATGGGATGGGTCTCAAGCTTGGGCAGTCACTGGTTGGCTGTTCCCTTAGTCTCTGCTCTATCTTTATCCCTGCACATCTTATAGACAAGACAAATTTGGGATTGAAAGTTTTGTGGAGAGACTGATGTCCCCATCCCTCCTCTGGAAAGTCCTTCCTGGTTACATGAGGTGACTACTTCAGTCTCTATATCCCCCTCTGGTAGGAATTTCAGCTAGGCTCATCTCTGTAGACTCCCTGTATCCTCCCCTATCCCAGGCACCCAGCTAGACTGAGAGATACCCCAACTGCTCCCATTTCCCACTCCTAACCCTCTCCAGGCCCTTTGCCCACATTTGATTCCCATCCCCATTCCTCTCCTCAATTCCCTCTCCTACCCAGTTCCCTCTGTCCACTACCAATGACTATTGAGTTTCCTCTTCTGAATGAGATTCACACATCCTACCTTGGGACCTCCTTATCACCCAGTTTCTTTGGGTCTGTGGACAGTAGCATGGTTATCCTGCACTTTATGGCTAATGTCCATTTATAAGTGAATACATACCATACATGTCTTTCTGGCTCTGGATTACCTCACTCCAGATGATATTCTCAAGTTCCATCCATTTGCCTACAAAATTTATGATGTCCTAATTTTTAATAGCCAAATAGTTTCTATTGTGTAAATGAACCACAGTTTCCTTATCCATTCTTCAGTTGAGAAACATCTAGGTTGTTTCCAGGTTTGGGCTATTATGAATGAAGCTGCTATAAACATAGTTAAGCAAGTGATCTTGTGGTATGGTAGAGCACCTTTTGGGTATATGCCCAGGAGTGGTATAGCTGGGTCTTGAAGTAAAACTATTCTGTTTTCTAAGAAACTGCCAAATTGATTTCCAAAGTGATTATACAAGTTTGTTCTCCCACCAGCAATGGAGGAGTGTTCCCCTTGCTCCACATCCTTGCCAGTATGTACTATCACTTGAGTTTTTTTTTAATCCTAGCCATTCTGATATGTGTAAGATGGAATCTTATGGTCATTTTAATTTGCATTTCCCTGCTGACTAAGGGTATTGAACACTGCTTTAGGTGCTTCTTAGCCTCTGTTGAGAAGTCTCTGTTTAGTTCTGTACGCCATTTTTAACTAGGTTATTTGGGTTGTTGGAGTCTAGCTTCTTGAGTTCTCTCTTATGGCTTCATCTTCTCTTCTAGTCCTTCATGGATATTTGCCATGGGACAATTTTCTTGAGAACTTCATGGTAAACATAAACAGGAGTCCCTTTCTCAACCTTCACAAATTATATGAAAATATGATTCATTCGCCCAGAATCCCTCTGTGCTACATCCTAGAGAAGTAGACACACATTTCCAAAGGACGCTTGCTTGAATCCTCATACTCACAGTCCCTTGTATAGTGAGGGTCCAAGCTTGAGGTGGTGTTGATGGCTTCCTGTTGGTTTACAACAATGCACACCTGGTGAAAGGGAGCAAAATGAACTCACCTGGCCAACCTAAATCTGTGGCAATAAGATCATCATGGTACCAGGTCCACAGCTCCCTTTACCAGCCTCCCTCTGTCCTCTTCTTTCAGTGTGGAGCCTACTGCTCAAAGCTTGTCTTCCAGACTGAACAAGGTTTCCTCCAGTGTCCTTACTGCCTCTGTCACCAGTCACTGGGTCTTCTGAGCTTTTTCAGAAGCTGCTTGTGAGATCTTTGCTGCTTTTTCCTTTCTTGAGAATGAGGTAAGAGCAGAAGAGCCCTTGGAGACAGGGCATCCTGGTCTTTGGGAATTGGCAGCTTATGTTCAGGCAGCTCTTTCTCCATCTTTGAAGACAACAAGCAAGTCAATTTTTTCTCTTATGCATTTCCCAATACTATTGTGTTCTCTGCACCAAGACAATCAATGTTGCAACATTCTCTGTGGGCAGATGACATCATGGGTACCCAGACATACAATACTAATGGCAACCAAACATATGTCTTTCAAGAACTCCACCCAGATCATTAAAAATGAACTTTCACTTACTAACTGAATGTGAAAGCAGCTAAGCTTGGGAGTTCTCAACAAGTTAGCTTCAATGAGAGAATCATTAAGTGATTTTGCAGTTCAGCTGCATTACTTGAGGATAATACATGTATCAGTTGCAGGACAGTGTGCAGTGGGATTAAAGGACTTTGTCATTCACCCTTCTCCTTTATTTCCCCCAAACTAGAGATGATACAAGGCTGGGTGAAACCACTGGCAGATGGATTGATTAACAAATTAAGATGCATTGAACAAACAAGACAATGACCTGACACAAATGAGAGACAGAGAATTTTAAGGATAAGTTATCTGCTCTTAAAGTAAAAATACCTACTTGCTTAATTAATGTAAGAATTTAATCCAATGATGACCTGGTTTCTAGAGGCTCAGATAAAAGCATCTTGATGCTTTAATTTATTAAATGCTAAGTCTAAAGTAATTATATAAGCTGATAAAAAGAAAGAAAAGGTTGTAAAACCAGCTACCTGAATCCAGCACAAATGGAGGCCAACTTTCTGGTTCCATAGTAGTCACCATCCTTGGGTCAGGTTCAGGTGCCATGTGTTGAGGACACTGGAAAATCAAGCATCCTTTGAGAGAGTACACAGGGTTGTAAGTGATCCAAAAGATGTGAAAATAACCCAGCCCAAGATATAGAATTGGAGAAAGAGATTTCTATTCTCAAGGATTTTAAGTGCTATTGAATGGATTCTCTCTATCCTGATTCACAGAACTTAACCCCCTTAGATAGTGTTGAGTAGGCAGAATTTCTTCACACTAAAGAAGAACCAAGGGAATTATAGTTCAGTGGGTAAAGTGCTTGCCACAAAAGTGTCAGGACCTGAGTTCAGATTCCCAGAGCCCATGTCAAAACCAAGAGTAGTAGTGTGTTCTTCAGCTGTGAGGAAGTAGAGACAGGAAGATCCTTGAAGCTTGCTGGCCAACCAGTCTAGCTGACCCAGTAAATTCCAGGTACAGTGAGAGACTCTGCCTCAAAACAAAGTGGAGATAGTGTGGCCTTCATATTCTGTACACATATACACACAAATATCCATACATACATGAACGAAAACCAAGATAGATAGACAGACAGACAGACAGACAGACAGAGAACCAAAATGCTACTTGATAATGGTCTAAGGTTTTTTTCCTTCATTGAGATTATTCCAGAAAATTCTAGACATCTCTCAGGAGAGTTGTCAAAATTATTTGCTGAGGAGTGGGAGTTGAACAATAATGACTTGTATCCCTGGGCATCTCTGACTTTGAGTAATGTGTATCACATAAGGCCCATGACAAAAGCAATGACTAATAGTATCACTCGTGCTAGGACTTTTCACAGACTTTATCATGAAGCTTAAAAGATAAAAGTTTTTGACTAGTGTAGGGCAGTAAGGGTCTTACTGGTACCTTTCCTAGACAACTTCACTGTGTAAGGCTGGCCTCGGATCATTACCTGCCTACATCAGTATTTTTGTTTAATATTGGAGAAAGATGGGCAAAGTAAGCAAGAGAGAGAGGTTCATTTATGTTTCTGAAGTCCCATGGAGGCTAACGGATACTTTTACACATTATTGGATCCCCAAGACTAGAACAGTGGTTACAATGGAAGAGATGACACTTCCTGAAGATAAGAACCAAAGGTCATAGGTCTAATAAGTAGGCTCATGATGACAAGTGGCCTGGAATTCCAGGTCTTAGACCTGTCATACATAATCCCACCACCCGTCAGTGACAATGAAGCCCTTCTTAGCCTTAGAGAACTAGGTCTGTTTGGCTGAAGGCTAACATCGTAAGAAAGAAATGATGGTAACATAAAGCCATGACCATGTGTGGCTTTGGAGCCAGAGCCCACAGCATCCTGGAGGCTCTTCTTGGAATTTGGGTCCTGATGCAGCCCCAGGCTAAATATCTCACTCTTTGCAAGCCAAGGAACCCAGAAAGCTGTCTGTTCCAAAGCCACCCCCAGGCCTGCACCCCAGGGAGCAGGCTCAGTGGGAAAGAATGTGTTCCTAATATCCATATCTGGGATCTCATCTTCCTCCAAGCTTCCAGACCAGGCTGTGGAAGCCTCCATGCATACCAGAGAGAAGGCCCAAGATGAATGCCTACTACCTAGAACTTCCTCCTGTTTCCACTGTCCTGGGCTCAGTCTGGCCTCCAAGCTTTGGGAGCAAATAATAGCCTTCTATCCTGATTCACTGACCTTCCATTTTTCCAGATAACAATACATCCTGACTCAAAAACAAATTTTTGATCTATGTTAATCTTTGAAAGGAAAGTCAGGAGAACTTCGTGGCATGGGAAAGCAGAGTGAAAAGGAGAAGTGAGACAGAGAGAGAACAGTCTGGATCTCTGGTATCCTGGAAGGAAAGGATCAAGGCCAAAATCATTCTCTAAATTCTAGAGATATTCAGCCAAAGTCTAAGATCCTTGGAGCAGTGCAGGAGTCCTGGCTTCACTATCCTCTGCAGAAATCAGGGGAGAATACAAACTTGATTAAGGGATTCCCTGCCTGTGGAAAGCATCTGGCAGAGACATTTTACACCATCCAGGTGACAGTGACTCTTCAACAAAGACCTGATCACACTCTGCCTGTTCTCTATATGGAGTTGCAGACAAGTCAAGTCTCTTACAGTAGAGAGTCATTAAAACCAAGAATCAGCCATCTTTATAGTCACAGAGAATCTAGTCCAGGGCTGACAGATACTCTAGGCTAGGTGATGTCTATTAATGTGACCTTTCTGGAATGATACGAGGGTGAAATTGAGTAAGCTTGCATGAAAAGCTGGAAAAGCTATGAACAAGTGGTAAAGCTCTAGGTGGGGAGTCAGCTTATGTGGATTGGAAGGCGGCTTCTACACCAACAGCTTGATTCCTCTTTCCTACTTTGCCATTCTGGGCACTTAGTTCACTTCTATATCTTTTCCCCCCTATTCTTGCTAAGAGCATTTTTATTATTTTCTTTATTTACATTTCAAATGTTTTCCCCTTTCCTGGTTTCCCCTCAGAAAAATCCATCCCTCCTCCCCCTCCCTGTGCTCACCCACTCCCACTTCCCTGTCCTGGCATTTCCCTACACTGGGGCATTGAGCCTTCACAGAACCAAGAGCCTCTCTTTCCACTGATGTCCCACAAGGCCATCCTCTGTTACATATGCGACTAGAACCACGGGTCCCTCCATGCGTACTCTTTGGTTGGTGGCTTAGTCCCTGGGAGCTCTGGAGGTACTGGTTGGTTCATATTGTTGTTCCTCTTATGGGACTGCAAACCCGTTCAGGTCCTTCAGTCCTTTCTCTAGCTCCTCTACTGGGGACCCTGTGCTCAGTCCAATGGTTGGCTGAAAGCATCCACCTCACTGCACTGGCAGAGCCTCTCAGGAAACAGCTATATCAGGCACTTCTATATCTTAATGAAGGGGTTGGTAAAGCAATTCTTGAGACTCTTCCAGAAAGAAGTTCAAAAGCAGGAGGGCAGAAAGAGTCTATGTCCACTAACAGCTCTGCAACCATCCCTACTCTGCCCTGAATTCCTCTTTGTGGGTAGGGTTCCTGTCTTCTCATTACATTGGCTAGATGCTTTGCTTTCAGGAAATGAAAGGCCTCAGGAGGGGGAGATGAACCTCTAAGCTGAGTGGCCTGGCTTACAAGCACGAGCTCATGTTCTACTCTCCACATTTCAAAATCTACATTTTCTACCACCTTGAAAACATCTGCCCACTGCCAGCTATGGAGCTGGAATCCTTCATCATATCTGCAGCTGCATCTGTCCTGAAAATGGAAAGACACTGAAAGACAGCTTGTGATCCCTTATTTGCACCTCATCCCTCTCCCCCTCTCTGCCCCCAGCTCCTCTGCATTGGTGATCGCTCTGCACCTTTTCTACATGAAGAGTGTTCTCCTCAGTAAAGTAGAGAATACAGAGAAGAAATTGAGGAGTTCTGGTTTCTTTCTCTTTCCCATTAGCATTTCACCAGCTGTCCAGAGGCAAGGGACTGTGACTCCTTTGATTTTTCCCTTCGCTCTGATCACAGATTTTAAAACACCCATTACATTCTTACACTCAACACATTTGCTGCAATTGAGAACTTCTTTCTTCCTGTGGGTCTCTGCTGACCTTGGTTAGGTCTCCTCCTCCCATATCTATATAGTTCCTCTTTGGAAAGCTGAACTCAACAGCCCCTGAGGGCCACCATGCTTTCTCTGGCTGCTCAAGCTTTCTTCTTTATCACCCTCATGTGTAATCAGTCACAGTTAAAATATTTAGACTACCCTAGACTTAAATATGCTTGATTGCTGGGTTTCCATCTTATTTTTGTGGAATCTGCTTTTGTAAATACAAGGAAGGTATTCCCATCCATGGCTCCTGTGAAAGACTCCTCCCAGAGTTTCTGCCATTTCTTCATCTGCCAAATCTTTTCTTCCATGCTGATATGCCTTGAGTCCCTAGATTGCAAGTATTCTCATGACTTCAAAACAGAGTTGGGTGTGCAGGGTGGGGGTGGAAGGGTGGTGCTGAAGCAGGAATCCTAAGGACATGTCCCCTTGCACAATGTTCCACTTGTGTAAATGACTGCAGCAAAGTTTCCAAGCATTAGCTGGGCTTTTACCCTGGCAAAGCTATACATTTCCACCGGATTATCTTTAGCATTTTCTAACACTGTTTTCAAAAATAATATACAGTTGCAAAATATAATAGTTACAGATAATTAAGACCAGAGTAGAAGTTCACCTTCCCCGTTTTCTGCCAGAGGAATGTGTAAGGTAGAAGCAGAATGTAGTCAGTTCTCTCCTTCTTCTGAAACTCCAGCTCTGCTTTCAAACATGCCTCTCACACAGGCCACATTGCCATCTAGGACAGATGGCCCCAAAGGCACCAGTCCTCACCCAGATCTTTCTCCCCAAATGACACTGGTTTCATTTATGCAGTCACTGGAACACATTTTGAGCCTTGCTTTCTTTCCCAGGATATCTTCTTCTTTCTGCCTTGCTAGATTCTTCCCATCTTGGGGGGGAGGGGTCATGGACTCATCAGCTTTTCTAGAATTTAAGGTGGGTCACTCAATTCCTTTGTCTTTTCCTCCTGAAAGGACCTGACTTCACTGTGAGTCCTTGTCAATGGTGACCTCTTTTTGCTGTGAGGTGAACTGAGAACAGATTTCAAGCTAAGCAGCTGGGAGCCCCCACTTCACCATGGAAGAAAAGGCATGGGAAGGAGCATCTCAAAGAGCATAAAGACAAACCCAACTTCCTTCCTAATTTTTCAGGGTTGATTCTATCCAGGATGAACAGTGACATGGAAACTATAAAAACAGAACAGAAGCCATGCTAATGAAATTCATGAAGGAAATTTTATGTATAGATATAGAGCAGATATGAAATTGTCAAACAAAACAAAACATTCCTCCTACAACAAGTGAGGGGTGAGGAAGCAGCCGCCTTAAGTGATGAAGGAAGACAGAGGTAGCATTATTCAGTCCTGATTGGCTGCTCTTCAACTGCCAGAAGCCTTATAGAGCCAACGATCTAAAATAAACCTACCAAGCAGAAAATTGGCAGAAAGGACGAGGAAGGAAAGCTCTTCCTTTAGGTCCATCATTGTATGGCTGAGTTCAATAAGCAGCAACATCTGAATTAAGAGTCTGGCAATGACAAGGACAGTGGTAAAGGGGTCCTGATGGTTCTGTACTATAAACCAACCACAGGCAGAGAATAGGCTTTCCAGCCAGTTCATGTAAACCCTGAGCTTATCCAAACATAAAGTAGCTATATATATGCTCTGTTTGAAGTCACTCAGCAGTAAGAACAGTAGAGATAGAACCCTAAAACAAGACTACCAGGAGCATAGCCTGTCTATCATCCTGACTCCAGAGTTCATAAGTATGCCATAAAGCATGACTTGATTGTTTATTTGTTTTGTAACAACATCCAAAGCAGAATGATACTCCTCTATAGTTTGGTTTCTAGCGTTTTCTTTTCCTTTCCTTTTCTTTCTTTTTTCTTATTTGGTGTGTGTTTTATGTAGAGCACTCTCTGAAGGTTTTCAGGAGCTACCTGATGGTTCTTTCTCTGCCATTGGTTCTATACCGGTCAAAATCACCAGCACCAGCCTTCACCAAAGTTCAACATGAAAGCATCCGGGACGATGTTGGGAAGACATACCCAAAACAGACTGTTTGCTTCTCTGTGAAAGTCCATACCAAGGGCTCAAAGAACTCAATCCAGGTAAGGCACATGTGACCCTGGATAAGATATAACATGTCCTCAAGATACCATTTCTAGCAGGATGCCATTTCCAAGTATAATTAGAAAATGAAGGAATCACTGTTACATGAAACAACAAATGGAAAGAAATAAAAGGAATGTTAGACTTTCCAGGTGCTACTGCCTATCAGAAAATAGAGGCTACATTTTAGGGATAGAGAGTAAGTATTTTCATTGCCCAAATATGAAACTGTGTGTATGGAGCTAAGCATTCTATCCAGGAAGTTCCCTTTATTTTGCACAATCCGAAAACCTACAACTTCTGGTATTTGTACATATATCATCTGGGCTTTACCATACCTGAGACAGTGTTAGCCTCTTCCTATAGCTGAGAAAGGTACTGCTCCAAGTCCTAGAAGCAGGTTCAATTCTTCTGATTCTCAATCCAGGCCTACTTTTGAAGAGGGAAAGAAAATGAGAGCTTTCTGGATTAAATCTAAAATTTGTTGAAATTTTCAATCCTTAGGACAAAAGCATTCAAAAATGGTATCTTGGGAAACTTTAGAAATAACCAAGAGAAAGAGATTGGAGTGAAAAGCATGATATTCTATAAACAGTGAAATACTACAAAGTGGTGGTTGTGGTTGATAGTTTCTTTTTGGTACCATTTGCCAAGTTTCTGATCCCAGATGCGCCCCCCCCCCAAAAAACCCCAGCATTTCAGTCCCAACTACTGTAGAGCCGTGAGATTTGCCAGCGCTGCTGAACAACCAGTTCAGATCTGCAGGTGGGTCCGCTGCCTCCATCAGTTCCTTATGCTTCCAGCTTGAGCCAGTGCAGAGAAAGGAAATTGCAGCCCTTCCCTTTTATGACCTTGATGCTGTGGCTGAAGGATTGAAAGCAGCCAGCCCCACCAGGGAGGCTGGTGCTTCTGGAATCCTTCTCTTCATGCTCATAAAATGGGCCCCTAGTGTATTCCCACCTCCCAGAGCAAAAGAATGGGTCCTTATGACAGCTGACCCTACACCCAGCTGCCCTGTTCCAGCTCTGAGATCATAGAGGTTGGGGATAAGGACTTGGCTCATAGGGTCAGCATCAAAGTAGACTTTCCTTAGATATTTAAACATTAAGTATACCGTACAAACAACCGAGTTAAGAGGGAGACTCTACGCCAACCAAATCCAAGTGTGGACACTGGATAGCTGTAACATAGTGGGAAAAGTTACCTAACGGTTATAGTCCTGGTCTCCTCTGATGGTAACAAGATTAGCACAATGACCGTTTCCTCCTTTCTATAAGGACTCAGTGAGGTAATGTGGGTTCTCAGTGCAGCTCCTGTGCAGCACAGACAATCAATGTCAGTCATTGCCATCATCGGAACAGCTCTCACCAATTATCAGCAAGGACTTGACATGCTAGTAAACTTCTCAGAGACCGATGAAGCATAAAACCTATGTGGCACTGTGTCCAGAGACCCTAAGTTGACCGATCAGAGTGACAATTCTCTTCCCTTCTTTAGCGGTTGGGAGAGATGGGAGGAAGAAGGATCAGTACACCCCTGATGGGAGTGAGATTCACTCCCACTATTATACTACCCTCACCCCTACTCTACTTCCTTTACTCACAAATGACATGGCGCCAGGGCGGGTCAATAGCTGATGGAATTCAGGCATGTGTGTGACTTTAAAACTTGCTCTGCCTAAGATTCCTAGTGCTTTACTCAGGCCCAAAGAAAGAGTCCATGAATCTGGAAGTCTAGAATGTTGGGTTCTAGTTCCTGTTCTGTCTCTAGCTAACTGGCTGACCTTGGAAATTATTTTTTTTCTTGAACATATGGGCACAAGGAAGAATTTCCTGAACAGAACTCCAATAGCTTATGCTCTAAGATCAAGAATTGACAAATGGGACCTCATAAAATTACAAAGTTTCTGTAAGGCAAAGGACACTGTCAAAAGGACAAAGCGGCAACCAACAAACTGGGAAATGATCTTTACCAACCCTACATCCGACAGAGGGCTAATATCCAATATATACAAAGAACTCAAGAAGTTAGACTCCAGAGAGCCAAGTAACCCTATTAAAAATGGGGTACAGAGCTAAACAAAGAGTTCTCACCTGAAGAATATCTAATGGCTGAGAAGCACCTAAAGAGGTGTTCATCATCCTTAGTCATTAGGGAAATGCAAATCAAAACAACTCTGAGATTCCATCTCACACCAGTCAGAATGGCTAAGATCAAAAACACAGGAGACAGCAGTTGTTGGCGAGGATGTGGAGAAAGAGGAACACTCCTCCACTGCTGGTGGGATTGCAAGCTGGTACAAGCACTCTGGAAAGCAGTCTGGCGGTTCCTCAGAAAACTGGGCATGACACTCCCAGAGGGTCCTGCTATACCACTCCTGGGCATATACCCAGAGGCTTCCCCTGCATGCAATAAGGACACATGCTCCACTATGTTCATAGCAGCCTTATTTATAATAGCCAGAAGCTGGAAAGAACCCAGATGTCCCTCAACGGAGGAATGGATTCAGAAGATGTGGTATATTTACACAATGGAATACTACTCTGCAATTAAGAACAATGAATTCACGAAATTCCTAGGCAAATGGTCAGAACTGGAAAATATCATCCTTAGTGAGGTAACCCAATCACGAAAGAACACACATGGTAGGCAGTCACTGATAAGGGGTTATTAACCCAGAATCTCGGGATACCCTAGACACAATTCGCATATCAATAGATTTCCAAGAAGATGGAAGGAGAGACCCCTGGTCCTGGAAAGACTGGATGTAGGGGAATGCCAGGACAGAGAAGCGAGAGGGGGTTGAATGGGGGACAGAGGGAGGGAAGGGGGCTTATGGGACTTTCGGGGAGGGAGGAAACGGGAAAGGGGAAATGATTTGGAATGTAAATAAAAAATTAGAAAATAAAAAAAAAATTATTACATCTTGCTTCTAAGCACCATGGATTCTTCATCTGTAAAACAAAAATATCGCCCTCAATAACTAATAAGAGTTCCCCATCTCTGCATTATGGAAGTGTCAGATTCAGAGTTGTTATTTCCTCCCAGAAGTCTCCTCCTCATGGAGCACTGATCTGAGATGCTGACTCCACAAGACACCCCTGATGCAGGCTATTCACGAGTGAAGACCTCTTGGACATGGGTTTAAGACAACAGAATGTCTCTCTTAGCCAGCCAGCAACTACACTTAGATGTTTGGGATCCCAGGGTAGCAATGAGCTTCGCTCAGGGTGAAGTTTTAAGCACAGAAACCATGTCCTGGGTTGACACACTTCAGTTAACAAAGACAGTTACCCAGAATCAGAAGTACGGAAGCTAAAAAGCAAGGTTAATATGCTTTAAAACCTTCTCAGAACTATACAGAAACTGGTGGATCAGGCATTTGTTTTGGTTTTGGAATGTGATGCTGTCTACATGCTGAGTTCTACAGCCTGAATGGTACTTCCATCATGGAGTCAGTTGTGCTAAGATCTGGGGCTCTGTTACACTTTCTGTTACATCAAAAGCTTTATATTCAAAACTGATTTCCTTTCTCTTTCTTTATTTTCAACACATAAGCACATAGTTTATCCAGCTAAGACAAATACTTACATTCCTTTGCTCTAAGATAACATACACGAAACAGCCTTCAAGTGAACAATGCTACATTTAATAGCTTTTCCAAGGTAACAGTAAACCAAGTACATAAAAGTTACATGTTTAATATTCATGTCTTCAAAGCCCGAAGAAGCATCAAACCTTCAAATGTTCTTGGGTCAGAAGGTACAACCTGGTGTTTGGCCTGGTGAGTCTTGTGCTCTTTTTCTCCACCAAACCCTATCTTCTCAGCCACATGAAGACACAGGGGACCCTGGGCTAACCTCTAGACCACTTCCTCCAGAACATATTCACTGTGATGACCTCAGAGATTATGACTGTAACCTTGAGTTTCTTTCATGAATCTAAACAAATTCAAATCCTGGGGTCTTGTTAACATGGAACTAGAAAGTCACCTGGATCCTGGGTAAGCTCACCATTGTCCTGAGTGAGGTTACTGTTGACCTGGGTTAGGGAGCCTAAGGTCAGATATTCCTTCCCCAGAACATTCCCGGTCAAAGACTCAGAGACTAGAAGAAATCCTAGTCAAACTTTTATTGGAATGAGAGTTCAGAGAAAGGATAGTATTCCTTGCGAGAAGAGATGAGGTAAGTGACCTAAGAAGAGATCAAGAAACCAGCCAACTTCCTTAAGCTGAGACTTTTATTTAAGGTGAGCAAGAAAAGTGTGTTCTGCCCAGGATGATATGAGCCTTGGGCATTAAACCTGTGTTCCACGTCCCCAGGCTAACATAATTAACCACATTCTCTTACTGTTTGTTTAATTTTGCAGTCAATTAAGGACTGTCATGTATGGCCCAGGATTGGAGATGAGTATTTGAGATAGACGATAGCTAAGTGAGTCTATGCTTTGCTTTTGTTAGCTGTGGGCCAACTAGACACAACTAATTATGTTTACTGTCATTACTCTTCTCTTCAGCTTTGTGGACACTGTTGAGACCCAAGCTGTTGTTATGGTTCATTTTTAACTTAGCAATGAACAACAATTTGATGATTGCTTGTTGAAAAGTGAGACTTGAAAGTGATAAGTGGCCTCCTCCCAGTTACCTGACTTGACATCTACCCTTCCAGATCAGTCTGTGCTGTAGATGTGAAAGGTCATGACCCTAAGGACCTTTTCAAACCGCTAACTGCAGTATCTGTCATCTGAGTACATTCTGCCAGCAGGCTTGGAACTCTGGGTGGGAGATGCAGCTGGTGATAGTCATTGCCCCAGCACCAAGAGTGACCCAGAGTATAGGAGGAAGAGCAGAGAGATTTGCCCCAGGAAGACGGATATAAGGCTTTATATTGACAGGGCTACCCCATCATATGGGACCCCTCAATTTCATACTTTTGTGCATCCTTCCCCCTTCACTGAGTAGGTGTGTGACTTCAGAAAAGTCAACGCTTTTTCTTTCTGTTTCCTGACAGAAAGTGAGGCTGATCATTCCTCACTGATGGTTTTACATAATTAAATTAGAAAGTAAGGACTCCAGGATGGGATGGCATGCTCAAAGCTGCCTCCGTGTGACCCAGTGAAAGACAGAGTCAGAATAAGTAAAACTATACTCTAGTCCAAAGAGTCTTGAAAACCTGTAAATTATATAAACAGACAACCCCAGAAACACAAAGGAAAGGTCAGAAGGTCCACCAGCAAGAAGTGAGGGGAGAAGGCTCCAACCACACAACTCACTAGCAGGGCATGGGAAGCAGAAGCTACATTCAGAAGGTAAATGAGGACAGGTCTATAGTCTCACAAGCCTCCAATCTTGCTGTGGTGCTGATTGAGACAGCAATACCTCTTGCAGATCTATGACTCATAAGTCACTGGCTAGGTGCCATCTTAAAAGAGAAATTATGATTAAAAATTAGGCTAGCTACCTTGGACACTTGAAATTAGGGTTTATCCACAGGCCAGATGGCTTCATTTGGCTGCCACCACCCCATGGGAAAGAAACAGTTGTGGAAAGTAGGAGGGCCAGATGCTGGCAAGTTGTGGTGGTTTGAATAAGAATGTCCCCCATAGGCTCAGATGTTTGAAGAATATTTGGACAATTGTCCCCCAATTGATAGAACTGTTTGGGTAGTGTCATAGTCAGGGTTTCTATTCCTGCACAAACACCATGATCAAGAAGCAAGTTGGGGAGGAAAGGGTTTATTCAACTTACACTTCCACACAACTGTTCATCACCAAAGGAAGTCAGGACTGGAACTCAAGCAGGTCAGGAAGCAGGAATTGATGCAGAAGCCATGGAGGGATGCTACTTACTGGCTTGCTTCCCCTGGCTTGCTCAACTTGCTCTCTTATAGAACCCAAGACTACCAGCCCAGGAATGGTACCACCCACAGTGGGTCCTCCCCCTTGATCACCAACCTAAAAAATGCCCTACAACTAGATCTCATGGAGGCACTTCCCCAACTGAAGGTCCTTTCTCTGTGATAACTCCAGCCTGTGTCAAGTTGACACACAAAACCAGCCAGTACAATTGACCCCTTGTCAACTTGACACAAACACATCCCTATTAAACCTCAACCCTTACTTTCTTATTCATCTCCAAGAACTAAATAACTTTAAAAGTCCCACAGTCTTTACATATTAAAAGTTCAATACCTTTAAAATATCCAATATCTTTTAAAATTCAAAATCTTTTAAAAATTCAAAATCTCTTAATTGTGGGCTACACTAAAATACCTTCTTACTTCAAGAGGGAAAAATATCAGGGGACAGTCACAATCAAAAGCAAAATCAAACTCCAACTGTCCAATGTCTGAGATCAACTCACGATCTTCTGGATTCTTCAAGAGCTTAGGTCACTTCTCCAGTTCTGCCCTTTGTAGCACACACCTTGTTTCCTGGGCTCCAGCTGCCTGTACTCCACTGCTACTGATGTTCTTGGCAGTCATCTCATTGTACTGGCATCTCCAAAACACTGCTGTCTTCTATTACATCTAGGCTTCACCAATAGCCTCTCATAGGCTCTCTTCATGGGGTCAAGCCTCAACTCCTTTACATGACCCCTTCAATCCTGTGCCATCAATTGCAATTGATGCTACACCTTCACCAATGGCCTACCACAGTTTCTCACAGTGCTGAGTCTCAGCTGCTCTTCATGACACCTTCATGTCTTCCAAACCAGTACCACCTGAGTGACTCTTACACATTACCAAGTCCAGCCACAGCACAAGGTACAACCTTGGCTATCTCTGGAACATAGCTCTCAAAAATCATTTCCTAGATCTCACCTCAATGATGTTGATCTCTTCTTAATCACCTCTAATTTCTTAGTTCCAGTTAACCAGCATCAATAGTCCCAGTAACACAAAGGTTTGCTTTAGTAGTTCTAGTATCTTGTTAATCACAGATGATTCTTCAGCTCCAGCTAACCAAAGCCACAGAATCTTCATAATCAAAACATGGCCCTTATAAGAGTCTTTAATCTTCCCTCTGAAATTTCACAAGCCAGGCCTCCATCTTCTGCACTGTTCTCAACATTGTCTTCCAAGCTCCTACAGAACTTTCCACAGAGCTCTTAACATCAAATGAATTTTCTAGCCCAAAGTTCCAAAGTCCTTCCACAGTCCTTCCCCAAACATGGTCAGGTTGTCACAGGAATATCTGACTATGCTAGTACCAATTTGTCTTAGTCAGGGTTTCTATTCCTGCCCAAACACCATGATCAAGAAGCAAGCTGGGGAGGAAAAGTTTTACTCAGCTTACACTTCCACACTGCTGTTCATCACCAAAGAAAGTCAGGACTGGAACTAAGTAGGTCAGGAAACAGGAGCTGATGCAGAAGCCATGGAAGGATTTGTTACTTACTAGCTTGCTTCCCCTGGCTTGCTCAACTTGCTTCCTGGTCATTATGTTTGTGCAGGGATAGAAACCCTTACTAAGACAGTTAGTTTAGGAGGCATGGTCTTGCTGAAAGAAGTCCATCACTGGGAGCAAGCTTTGAGCCATTCCAGTTTACTCTTTCTGCTTTGTGGCTGTAGTTCAAGCTGTGATCCCCAGCTACTTGCTCCTACTACCATGCTTACACTCCATCATCATGGATTCTACCCTCTGGAACTTTACAAACCCAAGTAAACTCTTTCTTATGGAAGTTGCCTTGGCCATGGTGTTTTATCAAACAGTAGAAAAGTTATCAGTGTACAACAGAACAGTAGCGGGAAGCTCCCCACGAGCAAGGAAATGCATAGGGAAAGACCAGTGTTGGGAGCAGAGTTCATCAACTGAGCATAATCCTGAAGTTTGATGAGCATAAAAGCAACTGGCAGATTGACCTCGGAAGCTGCCCTTCTGCTCTTCACAGTTGCTGTAGGGCTGGGGATGTCTGAAGTCCCGGCATATTTGTCAACCATGGATGCAGCCCTCCCAGAAGGCAAATGATGCTCAGGGTCTTGAAAGATCTTAGAGCTGTGGTTGCTTCCTATAACCCCAATGCACTTGGGAAACACACATTTAAAATGTTAGCCATTTCATGGTGTCCAATCTTGGAGGAGGGTCTCCAGAGGGCACGAGAACCTGCTCACCCCACAGACTATAAAGCTAAGTGTGGACAGCAGATGCCCTCGGTACTTGAAGAATGCAAAGCTACTGACATGAAGACAGCTCTGACAGACACCAGACATGTGTGCAATACAGACTCAGCAGCAGTATATATGGCAGGGAAAAGGCAATTGTCTGCAGGCTTGGCAGAATCCCCACTGTACATAGAACTGGCAGTTTTCACATTCCCAAGAAGACACTCCAGCGTTTCAAATTTTTAAAGGGATGGCCATTGTTTCTTCTGCTTGGCTAAGTCTATTGCTAATTTTTCTACTGTGTTGTGATTCCACTCCTTTTACTCTGCTGCCAAAAGTATTTTTACTTTATTATGTTTTTTAATTTTTATTTTCATATTTTATTTCCCTCAATGTATTCATTTAATTTTTCATACTTGTGCTTTTCATTAGTGGGCAATCTGTTTTCTTTTCCTTAACTTCTTTTCTTCTGTTTTTCTTTTTGCCTCCAATGTGTTTTCTGTTTTTCCCTTTCTATCATACTTTTAGTATTATTTTGACATTGCCTTACTTTTTAATACACATGCTGTCATATTTTAATCCTTCTCCTTACTATTATTTAATTTTATTATTGAACTTTCTCATTATTGAGAAATCTTTCTCCCCCTTTAAAATGTCTCCTCTTTTTTTTTTCTAGTTTCTTGATATTTTCTCTTCTCACTTGTCTTAGTCAAAGTTACTATTGCTGTGATGAAACACCGTGATCAAAAGCAACTTGAAGAGGAAAGATCAAAGTGGAAACTTCTGGTTTCTTTGAACAGCCAGTTATGTCAAATGATGTTTTGTTGGGGCATACTGGTGAAAGGATGTTTTGCTAAAGCAGACAATTGAAAGAATGTTTCCTGAAGCAAGACACAGGTGAAAGGATATTTTGCTAAAGCAGATACATGAAAGAATATTTTGCTGAAGCAGACACTGGTGAAAGGATGTTTTGCTATAGCCAACACGTGAAAGGCTGTGTGATGTTTAGAAGGAATATAAATATGACCCCACAGACAGGGGGAGCTCGAGCACTGGTTTGCCTCGCTCCACCTCGCTGTTTTTCACTGATGATGTGCCTGGATTGGTTTGCCGTACATTAGGTTGCTGAGCTTTGCTTGTGATGACTTCATAGAGAGAAAATCATCTGTGGACTCAGGCTGGTTGGTGAGCCTCACGGTTTCTTGTGGATTGAACTGCCGTTACTGATTCATGTTTGGTGTTTGCTAGTTGAACTAGACTGAGAACAATGAAGATTGAAATCACCCTAAAGAACTATTTCTAAACAGGTCTACTTCCACCTGGTCCTAATAACCTCTATTTTCCACTACCTTCGGTAGGTGCTGGGCTGGAGGGGAAGTTGAACCCTTATTAAAGTAGGCTGAGAAAAATTTATGCCTACAGAAAGGATTTATTTGGTTTATACTTCTACATTGTGTTGTAGTCCCTAACTGTAGGAAGTTGGGACAGGAACTCAAACAGAGCAGAAACCTGGAGGCAGGAGCTGATCAGAGGCCATGGACGGATGCTGCTTACTAGCTTGCTCCTCATGGCTTCCTCAGCCTGATTTCTTATCGAACTCAGGACTACCAGCCCAGGGATGGCACTACCCACAAAGGGATGGGCCGTCCCCTGTGGAAAAAAAAAAGAAAAGAAAAGAAAAGAAAAGAAAGCGCGGGCTGAAGCGGTGTGCACCCGGGCAGGGGCTGCGCCTGTGGGGTTTGCTTGGGCCAAGGCTGCGGAGTCTCGCATATGCTACAGGCAGGCGCTGAGCTCGCTGGGCCGTTCTAGTGTAGATTTCTCTGCAGAACCTGTTCTCAGGGACCATCTGGCTGAGTGGCTGAGTCTCTGGCGACTAGAAACGCGTTGTGGCTAGCTCCATGTGGCGGATTTAATAAGAGACAGCCCATAGTTTTAATGCTTTATTATTAAGAAAATAGAAAGAGAAAAGAGACAGAAAGATAAAGAGAAAGAAGAAAATAGATAAGAAAAGCCATGACCACGTGGAAAGGGGAGAAAATAGAGAGACGAGAGAGAGATAAAGAAAAGGGCAGAGAGAGAACAAACGAGAGTAAGAGAGAGAGAGCATGCACTATTATAGTGAGTAGGGTTGCCAGGTAACCGAGGGGCAAGAGACTGGCTGCAGCCAGGTGACTGTAAAGATGGAGTTAAGTTAAAACCTGGGGCATGGCTGCACGTGACTGATGGCTACAGGATTATGGCCTTGTCTCTCATTAAGGCCCCACACTCCCCCATTAATTGTTCATTAAGAAAATGTCCTACAGGTTGGCCTACAGCCCAATCTTATGGGGCATTTTCTTAATTAAGGTTCCCTCCTCTCAGATGACTTAAGCTTGGCTCAAGTTGACATTAAACGATCCACACACACCTCCACTATGCCATTCATTGTGCCTCCTCCTTTTTCTGTCTTTTTAATCTTGGTTCTCGTCTATTCCTCCCCTTCCCCTTCTTCTTTCCCTTATCTCATCCACTTATTACTTCTCCCTTTAACTTAACGTTTAACATCACAGTATATTCTAAAGTAGCTTTGTCATTTTGTCTTTTTGTTTATTGGTGATATATTTGGTCACACTTAAGTGTACTTTAATGTTGTCCCTATTATTTATAACAGTTTCTTCTCCCTCTCTAAGACTCCCAAATAAAACTAGAGGAAATCCAAACCAACTGGTGCACATATTGCACCAGAGACACACAAAGTGAATTCCTCCAAAAGATCTCATCTCCTGAACTACTAAGCCTGTAGATACTGGGGTTACAATGCAGCATGGAACTTGCAAACATTTACTGATAAAAGTGATCAAGGACCTGTAAGAGGATACAAATGAGAAGAAGGATTCAATCCAGGACCTGGGATAGAAAGTCAGTAAAATGGAGAAAAAAGTCATCAAAACATACAAGCAAAGTCAGCAATGTGAATGAAAAGTCAGGAGCATGGGAGAAAAGGTCAGCAAGAAAATTAAGATTCTGAGAGAACATATAAATGTTGGAAGCAAAAATTTTCCATGGATCAAATTAGAAAAAACAGTAGAGAAATAATCAGTAGACTTGATTAAGCAGAAAATTATAATTCCAGAGATGGTGGACAAAGCCAATAAAATACTGCATTCAAACATCAATTAAGAAAAATTAATAAATGAATGTGGCTACAATGTCCAAAATATGTCTGGAATATGATAAAGAGATTGAACATAGTAATCCATGGGTTAGATTAATCTGAGATAAACACTAAAAGACATAATTTATTCAATGAAATAACAGGAAAGTTCCCAAATCTAAAGAGAGAAATGACATCTAAACAAAAGAGACATTTCAACCCGAAATAAATAGAATCAGAAAGCAATCTCTCCACAACATTGTCAAGATGTCAAAAACATAAAGCAGAACATAAAAGTAAAGCTATAGGAGGCAAAGGCAAACATCCGAGCTCGCAGATTAGAAGTAAATGAACAGAGAAGCGCTAAAAAGAAAGCTGTTATAACCAACTCACCAAATCAGCAAAACCCTAATACTAATAGGATACAAAGAAAAAAAAAGAAAACAATAATCTAGCTAACAGAAAAAAAGTAACCAAAAAATTACAGGAATTAATAAGAATCTCTACTAATCTTAAATGTAAATGACTTCATCTCAGCAATGAAGAAATACAGACTGGCTGACTGGATTAAAAGGTAGATCAAAACACATCTCACTGGTAAAGATACCCACAGGCTGAGATGTGTACTGAGGTTGAGATAACAGTGTACAAGTCAATCTATCAAGTAAATGGAAACAAAAACAAATGAACATAAAACAAGCTGGCATAGCTATACTTGTGTGTGATGCAGCATAACTCAAACTAAAATTAAGAGAAATTAAGAATGCCACTACACATTAACAAAGGAGAAATCAATAACATCATTTAGAAATGCATAAATACTCATGTGTAAAACCCGGGGTTCCCATTTTATAAAACCAACAATCATGGGTATGAGTGGTCAAATGGGTCCTGATATAATAAATAAAAGTGGGTGGGTGATTACAACACCTTACTCTTACCTTTCGATAGATCATGCAAGCTAAAATTCAACAAAGGAACCTCAGTTAACCTATACCATAGATGAAATAGAATTGATAGAAAGCTACAGAATATCCAACAGAAACACAATGCATTTTCTGTTCAGAAGCCAGAGAACATTCTCTAAAGTCGGCCACATTCTAGACCACAAATCAAGTCTCAACAAATATCAAATAGTTGAAATAATCTCTTGTATTTTGTCAAATAACAGAGGAAAAAATCTAGAAACTAACACCAGGATAAAGTACTGAAACTTCACTGACACTTGAATGACTGGTAAGTCACTGGAAAACCATACAGATAATTTTTAATTCCTATAATCAAATCAAAATGAAAGCACAACTTGCCAGAACATTTGAGACACAGCTAAGGCAGTTCTAAGAGAAAGGTCACAGTTCTGAGAATCTACATTTTACTGAAGCATTGAAATTTCAAATACATCATCTCACCATGCAGTTGAAAGGCTCTGGAAAATAAGAATAAACCAAACCCCAAAGCGGTAGAAGATGAGAAATAATGAAATGGGGACAGAATGAATAATGGATAGAACCAATCAAAGAGTCAGTTCTTTGAAATAAATAGACAAGATTGACAAAGCCAGAGTCAAACTAACCAAAAGAAAGAGAGAAGGCCCAAGCTAATACAATTAAAGATGAAGGGGGAGGTAGCTACAGATTGCAATGAATTCCAGAGGATCATTTGGGAGAACTTTGAAATTTTATGTTTAAAACACTGGAAAATTCATAAGAAGTGAGTAAATTCTTAGAAGCATATGATCTAACAAAATTAAATCAAGAAGAATGTAAGAAGAATATAAGCAGCTCAAGCAAATTCATAACCTCCAATGAAAATGAAACAATAATAAAAAAAAATCTGGAGTTTGCTGTGTGGCAAGTTCCCAGCTCTAGAGCTGCAGGGCTGCCCCGTGGGACAGTTCCTAAGCTGATTTGAAATTCTGGGTTTTCTCCTTCAGGTTGTGTTGTTTTGTTTCCTTCTCCTCTTTTCCTCCTCTTTTGTAAAGGCGATTTACTAGACCTAGGACAGATCCTTCAGTTATATAAATTTGTTTTATGAAACTTTGTGTCTCCCATTCATATTTTTCTTTACTCTTCTTCCAATGGTCCTACAACTGAAGAGCCCATGTATTTGGTGGGCTGGAAGGGCTTAGACAGTGTCTTGGTTTCACTTGTTTTATTTCATTTTATTTTTTAATTAAAACTATATAAAGCTTTGGATTAAACAGAATAAATTTCTAAATTTTAAAAAAAAATACTGCAACAAAATAAGAATCCAAGAAAGGACAGATACTCTGCCAAACTCTACCAACTCTTTAAAGAAGAGCTAATACCAATATTCCTCAATAAAACAGAAAGAGAAATAACGCTCCGAAAACCACCCTCTGAAGCCGGTATTACCCTGATGCCCAAGCCAGAAAACAGGACAAGCACAGCACCACTGACCAATTTTCCTGACAAAGATTAACACAAATATCTGCATAGTGAATTTAAGAACACCATGAGCAGATCACTCCAGATATTCAAGGATGCTAATGTACATGAAATCAGTAAGTGTGATTCTGCACATAATAGATTTAGGGATACAAATCATATGATTACCTCAATACAGAGAGAAACCTTCTTTGACAAAGTTCAAAATTCCTTTTTGGTAAAAATAAAAAAGCCCTGTGAAAATGGCCATTATTAAGCGAATAACAACAAGGCCTGGTGACAACACAGGAAAGTAGAGCATTCCTGGACTTAGGGTGGAGGTATAAATTCTTGTGGGCATGATGGAAATCAGTATGAGCTACTGCCCTGTGTTCTTTGCTGTACTGCTCACAGCAGCTAGGAAGTGAGACCAGCCTACACACATGTCCATTCGCAGGCACGGTGAATTTTTTTCAGCCACAAAGAAAAGTGAAATCATGACATTCACTGGAAAGTGGTTGAACTAGACATTAATATGCTAAGCAGTATAAGCCCAATAGTATCTCTCATGTATAGAACCTAGATTTAGAATTATCCATGTAACTATGTATGTGCATGTATTTGTGTGTATGTGTATGTATCACATTTTCATTATCCACTTCTATGTTGATAGACTATACTGATCCCATTTTTTTGCTATTGTGAAAAAAACAACAATAAATATGGAGGTCCTAATTACTCTGTAATAGGATACGGAGTGCTCTGCGTACAAGCAGAGCTATAGTATAGCTAGCTGGTCATATAGCAGCTCTAGTGTTAGTCATTGGCAAGTCTCCACACTGATTTCCACAGTGGCTGTCCTAATTTTCACCCTGACCAACCGTGGATCAGGGTTCCTCTCTCTCACCCTAGCAAGCAAAGAAAAATAAAACCTGCCAGTCTATAGCCTGTGTTCTTACATAAACCATAAGACTCCCATCAAGAAAAAAAAATGGCTTTCTTTAAAGTGAGTAATCTGCATATGGAAGAAGAACTTCATAACTATGTAAAACAAATGCTGACCAAAGGCTAAAGGCTGGTTCTCGTCAACAGTGCTCCCTCTGTGTGAGGAGCAGGGCCTGCAGGCAGGGGTGAGGAACCCTGGGGGCTGAAGCTCTGAGAGTAAGAGGGTAAGGGACAAAAAACACTGCTCCTGAGCAGACAGCGTCTACACTTCAGGTCTCCTCCCGGCAAAGATGAGAGGCCCCATCCCTGTAGCCATGGGCTTGGGTTCTGCAGCTCTCACCAGTGCTCCTTGCCACCTGTTCCACAGGCTAGATAGAGCCTAGGGCCAGCCTGTCCCTCTAAAGAGATGAGGAACAGAGGGAGCCAGGACTCATTAACCCTTGGCAGCCCTATCTCAGCACTGATGGGCCTGGAAGACCTGAGCCACATTTAGCAGGGGGAGGGGGATGAGAATGGCAGGCGAGCCAGGCGATAGCAGATGGCAGATGGCTCACATGCAGGCTTCCCTGTGAGAGGCTGTCATCCAGAAAGCAGCATCGATTGGGAAACACTGAAAACAAGACAGGACACTCAGAGAGATGGAAACAAGGAGGTAATAAGCACTGACTCTTAGCTACAAAAGCCAGAAGAAGCTAACTGTAGAACATTCTTGAGTGAGGAAAGCAATAAATCAATGTATCAGTAAATAATTATTCTATCTACATCTTCAATCTACTGATCACAGAGACTTTGGGAGGAAAGAACAGGAGGAGTTGGTGTGAAGGTTCTAGAAACCCATATGAACATCTTAGACTTGCTTCAGCCCCAGAGCTGGAGCTAGAGTGTTTGAAGACTTGGAAAAGTCCCACGGAGGAAAAATCCTCAAAACAAAGGTGTCCAAGAGTCATTTGGCCCCAGGGCACTACACACCAGAGTCACTTCCTGCACTGACTGGTGCCCAGCAGCACAAAATGTGTTTGTTCTGTGAGACTTGGGGAAAAAAAAGCTGCAAGAATGTCTAAAATAAAACAAAAATCACAGCTGGTCCTTGGCCGACTCTAAACACTCAGCACTTAATACCAACGTTGTCACCCACTTGTGGGTATCAAAGGCACTTACTGACAGGAAACCCCCCTTCCTGTGATGAGGTCCATTGCCCTCCAACTCCTTCTGTGACTCTGCACCCCACATTTCCCTTCCATCCCCACAGGCTGAAAGTTTTACCAATATGTTTTATAGTTTATCCTTTTCCTTCTCTCTCTCTCTTTTAAGGTCATGCCCACTCTGGTGGTGCACATTTTTTTTAATCTACAGGTATGTTCTACCTGCATGTGTGTCTGGTTTAAGGGTGTGTATCCTCTGGAACACACAGTTGTGAACTGCCATGTGGGTACTCTGGAAGAACAATGCTCTTTACTGCTAAGTCATCTCTCTAGCCCTACCCTTTTCCTTCTCATAATTCCTAATTTCAACACCTGTTGCATCCTGCTCTTTCTTCTTTAGGGAAACATACACCTTTGCTCTTCATTAGCCACTTCAATGACTGAGCTCAGCCCAGGCTCTCTGGATTGAGCACCTGATTCAGAATCCTCTCGCCTCTCTTCAGTACCATTGATCTTCTTGAACAATGACTTTAAAACGCCATGTCCTCATGTGACTCCAGTGATTACATATTCCTCCTAAGTCTTTCCTTGGTCACATGGACCTTATCATCTGGACCTGTCCCATCACCTGTGTTGTGAATTCTATAGCCCTCTGTCTCTCTCTCTCTCTCTCTGGCAGAGCTGTGCCCTGTCTTCATGTCTGTTGCAAAATCTTCCCTCACTCTCAAAATAACAAAGGTTCTGTTACATTATTGCCTCCTTCTCTATAACACCACAGTTTATCATGGAAGTGGTAGTTACAAAGATAAACTATAATCCACATATCTACCTCACCTGACCTCCTTCTAGCCAGCTCTCTACATATAGTCTCACAACAGTGAATTCTAGATAAATGTCTGTTGACTTTATCACTAGCTTGTCTACCCATGCCTGCAGTCCATTACTCATACTTACTCCAAACTCACAATTTCCTCTGTGATCCATGATACTTATTTAAATCCTACCACTCATCAAGACACCCTCTATCTCTAAACTTCTGCGTGGGATCCTGAAGTGTAGAGTCCTACTGAATTTCATCTCCTGTTTGCACATGATTTTTCTAGACTGGTCAGTTGAGGATACAACTTTCCAGTGATTCTTCTTGGAGGGGAGCATTTGACAAACATTCCAAGAAAGCCTTATAGACAAGCAGAGAGAAACATACAAGACATCTTAGTATGAATTGGATAATTACTAATTAAATTCCATGTACCAAGTGTATAGACCTCAGACCTCTACCTAAATTGTCATTATTTATATCAAAATATATAAAGTCCCATTTATGTTAATGATTTCAATCAAGGTTTATACGGCTTGCTTAACACATAAACTGCAAATAGCAAACGACAACTGCTGGAATAGGAAAGTGGGAAAGCGTGCGCATGGCCTATCAGAGTAGGTTTGAAAAGGGTCTGCATTTTAACTCACACTGACCTCCATGTGTAACAATGGAATGATAGTTGAAGAAAGGAGAAAAGGAAGGAGGGGAGGTTGTTTCAAGTGCTATGAGGAAGGGCTGAGCTCTGTGCCTGTAGAGAGGAGAGTGAGTGTCAATTTGATATATAGCTCTGCAGTTACCTAACTCTTCCAAAGGACCCAGGTTCAATTCCCAGCACCCACATGACAGCTTACAGCTATCTGTAACTCCAGTTCCAGGGAATCCAACCCCCTCACACAACATACACACAGGCAAAATAGTGCACATAAAAATAAATAAATCTTTTTTTTTAAAAAAAAAAAGAGGAATTAAGACTATTCAAAACCCCCAGTGGTCTGATGTATATCATGAAATCATTAAAAGTGTTAGTCTGCGGGATTTCCTAAACAAGTTGGTCATAAAACTAGCCATCTCTAACCCAAGCTGTGAATGAAAGATCCATTAGAACATAATGATTTAAAGCAAAGGAATTCTGTCCCTGGGTTGATCAGAGCCCATCTAACATGTATCATGCACTATGGATTCTTCAGAGGACAGGGAAAGAGATCGCTTGGGCAGGACTAGAGAGGGCAGTCTGGCTAGCAGAATTCAAAATTATATCTAAGAAATTAACATGTTTTGTCTGAAAAAGAGTGGCTTGGCAGGAGAGCTGGGTGGTCCACAGAATGCCAGGTCTTGATCATTGTAATTTATATGTTGTTCTGTCAATGTGATAAAAAAAATTATCTAAGAAAATCAACTAAGAAGAAAAGGTTTATTTTGGCTCCCAGTGTCTAAGTTCCAATCCACATCAAGTCCAATTACTCTTGAGTTTATGGTGAGGCAGAGAATCAGGGGAATGGATGCATGGGGAAGAGGCTTCTACTTCCTGGCAGCCAGGAAGTTTGTGTGTGTGTGTGTGTGTGTGTGTGTGTGTGTGTGAGAGAGAGAGAGAGAGAGAGAGAGAGAGAGAGAGAGAGAGAGAGAGAGAGAGAAATGGTCAAGTATGTATCAAAGGCATATACCAAAGACCTGCTTCCTTAAACTAAGGTACTAGAGCCTGATCTTAGAACTTAGGCAGTTTTTTTAGAGATTAGCCCAAAATTAGGTCTCAACCAATACCTCTAGGAAAGATGAAAATCAGTCCAGGAAGGAGAAATAGTAGTCCACAGTCCCCCAATACAAAGGGAAGGAGAGAGAAAGCAGGAATGCAGGCTAAGGGTCAAGCCAGGCACAACGGCATCTGAGTGAGTACAGGCCATTTATCCCCCATCAAGGTAATGGCTGTGAACACGACTTAGAACGGGAGATGCCATACTGACTTGAAGATTCTGAGCAGCAAGTAGTTCCGGAATGGTCAAGCCAAGCAGCCGCAGCGGCAGCGGCAGTCCTTCTGCCTATCCTTATCTGCCATAGACAACATACAGTCATGCCACCCTTGAAAAAGAAACCCAGGATTTTCCCAAGTCTCCTCAGTTACCTTCTTTAGACTAATTGTTTAAGAACTTTCCCTGACTTTGAATTTCTTCAGCTTTTGAATTCATCCAAGCTCCTCATTCTTTTTTTTTTATTTTTTTTAATTTACATTCCAAATCATTTCCCCTTTCCCGTTTCCTCCCTCCCCGAAAGTCCCATAAGCCCCTTTCCCTCCCTCTTTTCTCCATTCAACCCCCTCTCCTTACTCTGTCCTGGCGTTCCCCTACATCCAGTCTTTCCAGGACCAGGGGTCTCTCCTTCCATCTTTTTAGAAATCTATTGATATGCTGATTGTGTCTAGGGTATTCTGAGATTCTGGGTCAAAGACTTTACCTGCATGCAATAAGGACACATGCTCCACTATGTTCATAGCAGCCTTATTTATAATAGCCAGAAGCAAGCTCCTCATTCTTAAGTGAGACGTTGTGGGAACGGGGGAATGGTACATCACAGTGGCAGAAGTCAACAGATTGTGTGTGGAAGGGCAGAACCCGGAACAAGATGCTCTAAGCTGCTCATCCCACTTATGTTCCTTTGTGTCCACATGACACCTACTAGAGTAATCACGACACCTACTCCAGTGACCAATCCCAGCCTGTGTCCAAGAATATTGGCCAAGGTGAATTAAGTCAATACCAATGTGTGAAGACCCGGTGCTGACTATTCTATTTAAATAGAGGAACTGGAAGGCAGGAGATGAATGCAGCTTCCACTCTGGATGGAGGATGCCACGGCACAGAGAAGGGCTCTAACTTGGGCATCTTCTTTAGGAGTGTGCTGACGTGAGTTCTGAGTGTTGGCCCCAGACACACCGCATCGGATTCTGAAGGGATGCTGAGGAAGGACTCTGGGGAAGCTTTGGTCCCTGGATGCCTATAAATAAAGCATAATTTTCAGTTGAAATATGGGCTATAGGTTTCTTCTTTCCTGGCATTTGGGAACTCTCTGAGGCCCCCAGAGTTGTGCCGCCAGAAAAGGCCATTAACTCCCACAAACCCAGGGGTAAGTGCTCCTTCCCAGCCAAGGCTCATAAAATTTCAAACAGAAACCCTTCTGAACCCAGGAAGAGCAGCCCAGTTGACAAGAAACACATGGGCAGAGCCAACACATGGAATGCATTTTGCTCTGAACAGCTTCTTTTGATGATATTTCCAAGGGCTGTGACCACAGCTCTCTGCACCTTCATGGCAAGGCTTTGTAGGCCTTGGCATCTGACTGGATCTGAGTCCTGGTGCTGCTGACTCTCAATGCCCTCATTGTACCACAATGGCATCCTCAGCCCTGTGGGCATGAACACATCTCACACTGTCACTATCTCCACCGGACCGTCTCCACCTCCACCACAAGCCTCCAGCTACAAGTGTGGGCCTTGGCATTTAGACAGGCAGCCTGTCACGGAATGTTCATCCCAGCTGCAATGGAAGGCCATTTCCCCATTCTTCCCATCTCCTTGGAGAAGCCTCCAGGCCTAAGAAACACTGGAGTCTCAACAGTACCCTGACAGATCCCACTACCTTCTTCTAATACTCCCTCGGTAGCTATTACCACCATCATCACTGAGGGCCCCAACCATGGATGGCCACAACTAGACTCCTGAACATGTTTAGCTATCCCATACTTCTCCCCACCATCAGATCTTCTCAGATCTTCCTCTCAATCTGCAAGGCTTTGTCTCCTGTTATCCATTCTCCTCCATGTCAAGGAACTCTTCATGAAGCTTTCCTAATGGCCCTGTCCCTTCCCTTCCCTCCTCTGTTGTTTCATTTAAAGCCGAATTAAAAGAAGAAATAAAGTCTGTCATGGGCACACACTCACTCTTAAAGAATCCCTGCAGGCGCTCTAATGGAGCTTTCTTGGGAGTGGGAAAGTCCCCACTCTGCTTCTCAAAGCCAAATCACTGCATGTGTTAGTCCTGGGCCTCATCTCACTCTGCCTGTATTTGATTCAGAGTGTCCTCTGAACTTCAGTTACTAAAGTATGACTGTCCCACTCACACTGCAACAAGTTACTTTGTCATTTGGCATGGGACTTGTGGTGGTTTGAATATGTTTGGCCCAGAAAGTGAGACCATTAAGAGGTGTGGCCTTGTTGGAGTAGGTGTGACCTTGCTGGAGAAAGTGTGTCACTGAGACTTGGCAGTGTGAGAGGCCAGGGAAAGTCATTGGTGAAGGTGCAGCCTCAGTTGCAGTTGACAGCCCAGGACTAAAGGGGTCATTCAAAGAACTTAAGGCTTAAGCCAGGCAGTGGTGGTGCACGCCTTTAATCCCAACACTTGGGAGGCAGAGGCAGGCAGATTTCTGAATTCGAGGCCAGCCTGGTCTACAGAGTGAGTTCCAGGATAGTCAGGGCTACACAGAGAAACCCTATCTAGAAAAAAAAAAAGAACTTGAGGCTTAGCACCATGAAGAGAGCCTATGAGAATCTATTAGTGAAGCCTAGAAGCCATAGAAGACTCCATCAAATTCGAGTTGCCATTACCATGGGATGATCACCAACCCAAAGGCAGAGCTGGAGAGTAACCCAAACCCTTTAGAAGAACCCAGAAGATTATGTGTGGATGACAGACATGGGAACTAAGAAGGTATAAAGTTGAAGTTGCCTTGAATACCCCAAGATGTCATAGGTGTGGCCTTACTGGAGAAAGTGTGTCATTGTGGGGTGGACTTTGAATCCTTCCTTTTAGCTGCCTGGAAGCCAGTCTTCTCCTGTTTACCTTAAGAATAAAATGTAGAACTCTCAGCTTCTTCTCCAGCACCCTGTCTGCCTGGACTCTACCATGCTTCCCGCCTTGATGATAGTAGACTGAATCTCTGAACCCAGAAGCCAACCCAATTAAAAGTCTGCCCTTTGTCATGGTGTCTCTTCACAGCAGTCAAACCCTAACTAAGACAGGGCTTTTTTTATTTCTCTTTTTTTTTCTTCTGTGATTTCGACTTATTTCAGAGACGCCCTTATTCAAAAAGAGTATGAGCCATGTCCTGTGTGGGTTTGACCTAGACCTGACGTAGGCAACAAGAATGGAGAAAAAGACAGGCACATAGACACATGGTACAAAAAAGACTGGAATGGGTGAGTTGTACTCTGTCAGAACACTGCTAGGCGATGATAGGCCAGGTGTTTTTATTATGCGCAGCACAGGAGGAGGAGTTAGGTAGCCTTGGTAGGAGGTTTCTGTACAAGATTAGTCTCAGCCTGCAGTTATCTGGGATGATGAAGCTATACTTGCTAGCTTTTGTACACATTGTTAACATCTGAATACCAACCAGAGGAAGCCTTCTGAGCCTCACCCTGGGGAAGACTTTGCCACTGCCATGGAGCTGAGGTATTGGGTTCTTGGCATGACTGTGCCTATGTCATCTGTACACACACACACCCAGGACTTCACCTGCTCTCTACACATTCTCTGTTTCCTCAGCTCCCTACAAAGGACAGGAGACTCAAAAGGTTCGACAGTTTTGATGAAGGGTAAGATTGAAACATCTCTACTGAGTCTTGAAATTTGTTGGAAATAACTCAAGGGAGGGATTCTAATCTATGAGAAGGGGACAACCTTTGGCTCCTTCCAAGCTCCCAGACAGGATGAGGGATGGGAGACCAAAGGACCAGGTCAAAGTGAGTTGTCTCCCTAGCAGTGTCCAGGCCTTAGGTACCAGCCTCCTGAGACCAAGCTGGTCCTGAGACCCAAGTCCTCAGTTCCTGAACTGTGCTGGGGCCACTTTCCTGCATCTGTCACTGAGAATGGGAGAGTTTAGGACAAGCCCCGATGTGTGCAGTGAAAGCCGTCTTTCTGGAATTGCAAGGAGATTAATGAGGTTGAGTTTTACAGAAAACATGTTTCCAAACACATTTGCCACAGGCCAAACCCTCCACAGGGGAGATTTGCTTTTAGAAGCACTTTGAACTTGCTTTCGCTACAGTATCTGAGCGATAACTCACTCCTGTGGTTACCTGTTCTGCTTACTGTGAACCTTCTGGGATGAGATGACCATCCTTGGCAGATGTTCATCTCAGTAGGGCCACGTGCTCTGGGAGCACAAGAGAAAACACATACAAAAACCCAGGAGTGGAAAAGATGGGAAGCTGCCTCCAATGACACTTGTCTCTCACATGCTTCCAAAGTTCCCTGACTAAAACTGCCAGATCTCAGAATCAAGTCCCTCTTTGGCATTGTCACAACTTTGGGCATGTCCCCACTTATCCAAGGCTCAATTTTCCTATGTATATATGAAAGCATAGCAAAAACCCATTTCCTCCCTAACCTAAAAATTGCCTTCAGAAGTGGAAAGCCATACCTGGGAGTGCCCCAGATCCCCAAAAGGGACATGCCTACTGACACAGAGGTGAGTTCTGTCACAGTTGGAGACTTCCCATACAAAGGAAGCATCTCATGATGGCTGATCCAATCATCCAACATGTTCATGAAACAGGTGTTAAGATCTAAATCTGAAATCCACTCCCACAGGCTCATAATTTGCATGCTTCTTCCTGGCTAGTGGTGCTGTGTGGAGAGGTCCTAGATCCTCTGGTCACACTGGGAGAAGCCTTTTAAGGTTAGACTCAGTTCTTTTCCCCTGCTTTGCACTCTGCTTTTGTGGTACATCGTGGTGTATACACGTTCTGCCACATACACAATCCTTACTGTGATCTGAGTGGCTTTGCCCCTTGCTTGGCCTGCTGGACTGAGTCTTTTGAAACCGTGAGTTAAAGTACACCTTCTTCCCTAAAGGTGTTTCTATCGGGTGTTTTTGTCTCAACCTGTGCCCCTTGGTTCCCAGAACCCTGGCTATGTGTGGTAAAGGAACAAAGAAAGAACAGACACACATATGGTGACATGGGGATCAGGTGGAGCACTCTAAGCACTGTGGCTACAACCAGGTGTTTATTGGATACAGCACAGGGAGGTGGAAAGGAGATTGGGGGTACAAGAGGCGAGAGTCTCTGGCTGTGAACATCCTGAAGGAGGAAGCCACAGTTGCTAGTTTTTGCACACACTGATCAATCGTCCATAAATACTCATACTCAGACCCCCAAGGAAAGTTTTGCTATTTCTCTTGAACTGGGGCTGTAAGAGTAATGACTTTGTAATTTGTCACATGGGCCTGAGGCCTCAGAGTTCCCAACAAGCCATCCCTTTGTCAAAATATATATTTACTAAGAACATCAATCACGCAAGGCTGACTCTGCCCCATACAGGGTTTGGTCACAGTGATTCAAAAGTAACTCAGTCAGCAGGTGGCTTAGAGATAGAAATTCCAAGAGAGTGTGTGGCAGTTCCAGAGCTGAGGAGGGACAAAGTGGGAGAAGTCACTTGTCCCTAGCACTTCCTCGTTGATCTCTGTGGCAGCTGCCGAGAGCTCTCTCACAGTTTGCAGTTAAACTATATTGTTAGTAACTGTCACCATCTGAGAGTCTACTAAGAGCCAATATGGTGGCCTTTTGCATCAAGTTAATCCCTACAGCAATGCTAGAAATAGGTGACTCTAGGCACCTCTTACAGCTAAGTGAGCATTTAAGAAGGAGTATGGTTAGAAGTGAGGAAATTGATGTACACTGAGCCCCCTTCTTCTCTATTTCAAGAGAGAAAGAATTCTACTTGAAAACCTTTGAAAAAAATCTTAAGATCCTCCCAAATATCTGTGAGATCTTAGGTCAACCCAAGATGTCGTTATTATTAGAGTTCACCCACCTCTCTGTGCTGCCAATTATGGGGTATTGGAAAATGGTGAGCACCCCAAGCCTCCATGAAGACACCTTCCATGGGCCATAGTGGACATGTGGAGGTTAAAAGACAACTTTTGGGGATCCATTCTCTCCTTCTGTGGTGGGTTGAACCCCAGTGGTCAGGTTTGCATGGCCGCTCCTTCACCCACTGAGCGGTCTCACCAGCTGTTGGCTGTATTCCTAAGACAATTATTGGTGTATGTACTAATCGTATTATCTTAATGAGATTTAGTCTTGTGGAGAGCTGAGTCTCGTGGAGAGCTGAGTCCATAAGTTCTACTTCTTTACCTTCCCTGCCACACAGCAAACATGAAGCAGCTGCTCCCTGCATGCATGACCACAGGGTAGTGAGCCAGCTGCTCCCTGCATGCATGACCACAGAGTAGTGAGTCAGCTGCTCCCTGCATGCATGACCACAGGGTACCGAGCCAGCTGCTCCCTGCATGCATGACCACAGGGCACCGAGTCAGCTGCTCCCTGCATGCATGACCACAGGGTACCGAGCCAGCTGCTCCCTGCATGCATGACCACAGGGTACAGAGCCAGCTGCTCCCTGCATGCATGACCACAGGGCATCGAGCCAGCTGCTCCCTGCATGCATGACCACAGGGTAGTGAGTCAGCTGCTCCCTGCATGCATGACCACAGGGTAGTGAGTCAGCTGCTCCCTGCAAGCATGACCACAGGGTACCGAGCCAGCTGCTCCCTGCATGCATGACCACAGGGTACCGAGCCAGCTGCTCCCTGCATGCATGACCACAGGGCAGTGAGTCAGCTGCTCCCTGCATGCATGACCACAGGGCACCGAGCCAGATGCTCCCTGCATGCATGACCACAGGGTACTGAGCCAGCTGCTCCCTGCATGCATGACCACAGGGTAGTGAGCCAGCTGCTCCCTGCATGCATGACCACAGGGCACTGAGCCAGCTGCTCCCTGCATGCATGACCACAGGGTACTGAGCCAGCTGCTCCCTGCATGCATGACCACAGGGTACTGAACCAGCTGCTCCCTGCATGCATGACCACAGGGTAGTGAGCCAGCTGCTCCCTGCATGCATGACCACAGGGCACTGAGCCAGCTGCTCCCTGCATGCATGACCACAGGGCACTGAGCCAGCTGCTCCCTGCATGCATGACCACAGGGTAGTGAGCCAGCTGCTCCCTGCATGCATGACCACAGGGTACCGAGCCAGCTGCTCCCTGCATGCATGACCACAGGGTACCGAGCCAGCTGCTCCCTGCATGCATGACCACAGGGCACCGAGCCAGCTGCTCCCTGCATGCATGACCACAGGGTAGTGAGCCAGCTGCTCCCTGCATGCATGACCACAGGGTAGTGAGTCAGCTGCTCCCTGCATGCATGACCACAGGGTACCGAGCCAGCTGCTCCCTGCATGCATGACCACAGGGTACCGAGCCAGCTGCTCCCTGCATGCATGACCACAGGGTAGTGAGTCAGCTGCTCCCTGCATGCATGACCACAGGGCACCGAGCCAGCTGCTCCCTGCATGCATGACCACAGGGTACTGAGCCAGCTGCTCCCTGCATGCATGACCACAGGGTAGTGAGCCAGCTGCTCCCTGCATGCATGACCACAGGGCAGTGAGCCAGCTGCTCCCTGCATGCATGACCACAGGGTACTGAGCCAGCTGCTCCCTGCATGCATGACCACAGGGTACTGAACCAGCTGCTCCCTGCATGCATGACCACAGGGTAGTGAGCCAGCTGCTCCCTGCATGCATGACCACAGGGCACTGAGCCAGCTGCTCCCTGCATGCATGACCACAGGGCACTGAGCCAGCTGCTCCCTGCATGCATGACCACAGGGTAGTGAGCCAGCTGCTCCCTGCATGCATGACCACAGGGTACTGAACCAGCTGCTCCCTGCATGCATGACCACAGGGTAGTGAGCCAGCTGCTCCCTGCATGCATGACCACAGGGCACTGAGCCAGCTGCTCCCTGCATGCATGACCACAGGGCACTGAGCCAGCTGCTCCCTGCATGCATGACCACAGGGTAGTGAGCCAGCTGCTCCCTGCATGCATGACCACAGGGTAGTGAGCCAGCTGCTCCCTGCATGCATGACCACAGGGCGCTGAGCCAGCTGCTCCCTGCATGCATGACCACAGGGTAGTGAGTCGCTTGCTGACAGGGCTGTCGGGTGTTCAGGGCTGAGCAGAACTCTTTTTTCCAGTAGTTCTCAAGGGTTTGTATAAAGGTAAAGGTGAAGGGAACATGAAGCTGCATTCTCAAAGTGCCCTGTTTAAAAGAAGCAAGGTGAGGAACACCCTACAAGGCGGGAGGATTCAATCCCGTGTGCAACATAAAAGGATTATACCAGAAACAGTGTGAAAGCAGGATTTTTCCCTTTAAGAGGGGCAAAATTGCAACAACACAGAATGTTTCTCATCCTAGGCAACAAGTGGCAAACAAGAAATGCTGGGGTGGAGGGGGGGGCGGGGAGAATAAACCAAGTACCCCCAAGAGAAAGTGGAATGAAACATGCCACTCTGAAGAACACTGGTCACAGTTCGAAGAAGTCTGCAGTGTACCCATAAGTCAACAGGACCCCGGGTGCACATAGTTGCTAGCCCCCTCAGCGGGCACCTCCTGGAGAGATTACAGTCGACTTTGTATCTGGAAGGAAGCCTCACTTGCTTCCAGATCACTGAGAAAACAAATGAAAAGAAAGAGAAGGGTAACCAAGAGTTTCGTTAAGTTCAGCTTTAGAAAGGGGTTGAATGGAGAAAAGAGGGAGGGAAGGGGGCTTATGGGACTTTCGGGGAGGGAGGAAACGGGAAAGGGGAAGTGATTTGGAATGTAAATTAAAAAAATAAAATAAAAAAAAAAAAAAAGAAAGAAAGCATTGCAGCAAGCACTTCATTACCCATGCATGGCTTCAACACTTAAGACGCTGTCCACTCAATTCCCTGGCAGAGTAATAGCCCCCATCCTTCCATGCCCACAGATGCCCAGGGATGTCCCAGCACCTGTCATTAGAGGAGTCAGAATGCTTATGCAGGAAAATATTCACCAGAGCAAGCTAACAATAGATGAACCTGCTACTCAACCCGCCCACCCCCCCCCCACCCCATTCCCAAGCTAATCCTTCATGATTTGGGGCTTTTTCTGAGAACTAGGGAACTAAGGATTATCCACATTCTTCTTCCTCCAGAGCCTGAACTCTGGCCCATTCTCTTTTGCTGCTTAAAGAAGCATTCCTGAACTGTGAGCCCCATGACTGTTAGAAAAGGAAAACAGTGGGAATTTCACAGGATTGGACCAACGCTCAGCTGCACAAATCTGGGATGTGTTAGGGATGTGAAAACAGCTCTGCATTTGCATGGCGCCATCCTTTCCCCAAGCTCAGAGGCAGGCACGGGAGACTCTTGAGTGGGGACCTCACCAGCAAAGCAGACTCCTGCCCAGCTCTGCGCCTGACTCCCCCTGACCACAGAAGGCCTCCCTGGTCTTCTGCAGGCAGATTGGGCCCCATTCTTTCAGCATTCCAGACTCCACGATTCCAGGCCACAAACTGAGCTGATGAGCCAAACTCTACTCAAGTCTCTTCTCTACAAAGCTGTACACATGTGCCTGTGTGGGCACGTGTTGATGTGCGTGCATGTGGAGACCAGAGGACAACCAACCCCAGGCACCATCCCTCGGTTTCATGATCTTTTTTGGTGTGTGGAAAGAGTGTTTCTCCTTGATCTGGATCTCACCAAGGAGCCTAGTCGAGCTGGATATCAAGCCCCGTGGACTTCCACGTCTCTGCCTCCCTAGCACTCAGATTACAAGCAAAGAACGCAATACTCATCTTTTTATGTGAGTTCTGGAGATCACACTTGGGTCCTCTTGCTTGCAAGGGGAGCACTTTCCCAGCCAAGCCAGCTCCCCAGCCCTAAATGAGAGCTGTGCTCTTCTCCTCATCTGCATCATTAACTTTCAAAGCTTGTCTTTTGCTACCTTATGGGTGGACAGCTTTGGTGACGTTGACGTCGTGCCAAGCGGTTATAGGGACTCCTGGTGCTATGAGCTTTCCTGTGAGCTGATATCACTATCAGCAGCTTCAGGGTGTGTGGGGTCCAAGGGGCTCTATCCAATGGGATGGAAGAGTAGAGCACAGGTTGGCTCCTGCTGACCTCTCAGGGTGGGGGCTCCCCACATTACTGACTGTATTCCTCATTCCACACACTCTCACAGTGTCCTTAGCCAGATTTACATATTCCAAACTCTGGTGTCCTGTCCTAAAGAGGGGACAGACATAACCCCTATTCCCAATCACAAATATCAGCAGAGATGGAGCTACTGCCCTCCAACCTGCAGGACACAAATATACAGCCCCTCCTTCTCCATCTGGGGAAGGCAGAATGTCGTTTTGGTTTGATATCTCAAAGGAAATGACTATTTTAAACTAATCTGGGGGATGAGAAGGTAGCCGGCCATTCTTGTTGCCCAAAAGACTGTGACAATTTCCAGAAGGCGAGAGGCCATCTGTGAGTGGTTTAATTGTATATTTTAAGTTCTGTGTTGAAGTTCATTCTCTTCCCATATGATTCCCATAGTGTCTTTTGTTGATTTTTTTTATGAAGAGTTATTCCCTTATACTCTACTATCGGTGACTCTCAACACATTAAGATATCTCAAGTGAAAAAAAATACACAGAACTCACCCCAAACACATGATTAGCAGCTAATAGCCTGAAACCGGAAGCAAGCTGTGAGGTTAAGATCTTCTCCAGCATTCGCCGCTGACGTGCACTCAGCTCGTCTCTCTTGGCCTCTCAGGACCCTCTGGAGCCTTGGATGCCTTGGAAGTTGCCATACCTTTTCTGTTTTGTCTCTTGAGCTCCAAATTCAACACCTAACCTAAAGAATGACAGGAGTTTAATAACTATTTCTGTGCTTTACAGAACACAAGAGAATTTCTGAGGTTTTTCTATTCATTGTTTTACTTAATAATGTATTTTGGATTCTGTTTTTGAGGTAGATTTCTGCAGCATACCTCAAGCCGGTCACCTCCTACCCACTCTGCTGACCACAGGGTTACAGCTACAAGCCATCCTGTCCAGCCAATCATATGTTTTTGTCCTTTGTTTCTGTTTTTAGATTGTATGTATGCATGTCCACATGTGTGCTCATATATGCAGGCATGTACATACATATGTACACATACACGTGGAGAACACAAGATGACATGATGTTTTCCTCAGTCATTCTCTATACTGTTTTTTCTAAGGCTATATAGCCCTGGCTGACCTAGAACTTGCTATGTAGACCAGGCTGACTCAAACTCACAAAGATCTGCTTATCTCTGCCTCATGAGTGCTAGGATTAAAAGCATGAGCCACTACACCCGGCTGCCCTATTTTTTGACACACGGGCTATCACTGAACCTGAAGCTCACTAACAAGGTAATGGTAGCTGACCAAGAAGCCCCAGGGATCACCCTGACTCTGCCTCCATTGCTCTGTGATTGCAGGCATGGCACAGCATAGCAGCTTTACATTGGTTCTTCTGTTATACTATACGGCCAATTGGGATGAACAAACCAAACCTCCTACTGGTTAGCTTTCTAGTTCCAAATCACAGAGCTAAATGGATGGAGCTGAGACTCTGCTGAAGTCTCCTGGAATCTAGTTCCCATGGCGTGGCTGGGCAGCAGCTCTCTCCAGCCATGTCTCCTTTTGAGAAGGCAGAGCTAGAGTGGACAGGACCTAAAGGACCTCATAAAACAGAGACATGTTGGAACACTGGGGGTACTTGTCCATAGCTCTCATGCCAGCACCACCCCCTAATCCTACTAACCCTGCATCTCTGTGTGTGGGTTCCCAGAAACCTCCAAAATGTTGTTTCTGGAATAGATTTTAGGCACACTAATATCTAAGGACCTTTTCCTTAACTCAGCAAGCAGGTTTCTAATGCCAAACTGTCAAACTCAAATAAAAGTGCTGCAGGTTGGTCTGGTACTGCTTGTATTCATATGCTAAATTCTGTATCCCAAGATCTGGTTATCCCAAGACTAGAAAATTCCCCCACACACCAATCTCTGTTGTGCAAACCTTAATCCCCAATTTAAAACTACTGGTTAAATAAAACTGGCAACAGCCAATCACTGGGGACTAGAGAGGTGGGATTTGAATTATCAGGCTGGGGGTTGCAGAGGGAGACTGAGAACAGATCTCCATTAGTCATGATACACCAGCAACAAGTGCCCAAATAAAATGCCTCCGCAGGACACCAGACTGTGGGAATAGAAAGAAGCCAGGAAGATTCAAACAGCAAGTATTTGGGGAGCACAGCTGGGAAAGTTGCCAGTCTAGCATAGAGGATTAGATTAGGGATAATCCCCCCAGTAATTGTGCAGAGCCTAATAAATAAGTCATAGTTTGAGTCTCATTCATCTGAAGCTAGACAAGGATAAGTTTAATTCATATTAATTTACAGAAAAGTTGGAAAACATCTTCTGAGCCTCTACTTAACAGTGCTCCTCGCCTCTCCTCTGCCCTCGCCTCCTCACTTCTCCCTGCCACAGAGACCTGCGCTGTCTTTCTCTCCTCCATCTCTGGGTCTGAGTTTTGCTTGATGTTGCTAAATATACTCAAAAAAGGAAAGGAAGGTGTAAAAAAAATATTAACGAAACACCTTCAAAAGCATTTTTCCTCTAAAGAGCCTTTCCCTCCCACTCTTTTTTGCAAGAATAATACATTATCATCCATGTAAAACTCAACGACACCTGGTTCATTGGCTTTTTTTGTTGTTGTTTTCTCTTTCTGTTTGAATGTGAGGCATTGTGTAAGTCAGTTCCCTCCTGGCACAGGCTTGGGATGCAGTTCCATCCCTCAGCTCTTTAATTAAAGTCACAAAAACACCAAGAGGGTCTCACCCTTGTAAACACAAAGAACCTTTCCAGGAAATGGCTCTGCCTCTTGTGTTAACAGATGTCATGGGGGAGTCAGCATGGAGGGTGTTGTTTTAAAATTCTCAATCTGTCTCGCTGGAGTTTTTCCTTAGATGGTTCCTGGACAGCATCACACAGTTGCCTTTTTTAACGTTCACGTCGCTTTATTTAGCTTTTCTGCCCTGATTCACCTTGAACACTTGTCTTGTTGGATTACAAACAACCCCCAAACTACTTCCTTAGATCTGTGCCGCCATCACCAGCAACTAGTTTCTCTGGATTTGGTCCTGTTCTCATTTGCCTCTGGATGCTAAGAGGGGGAATAGCTTGCTACTTAAGCAGACCTGGGTGAGTCTTTCTGACTTTAAACATCTGGGTGAAAAGTGGGAAAATCTTTTAATCAAATATATAGCATTATAGTGACATGATTCCAGATGCTCGGGGGAATTTTTTAAATTAAGGTTATCTTAGGGTTACATGGCTTCAGTGCCCCTTTGTATTTGTTAATATCAGGCTGCTTTGGGAGTATGCATCCTTCCCTCCCCAACTGGGGCTAAGTCCCAAAGGAGAGCAATGGATGCCTTCACCTGGGTAAGGGCTGGCCATTATAAAGGAGACTTCCTGGAATCAAGAGAGTGAGAAGGCTCGTTTTACAGAAGGAATCCTCTAAAATCTTGAAGATGAGTAGTTCTGAGTTGGGCCATGGTCTAGTGAGTGTCTTATTTGGCCACTGATAGCTAAAGAGAAAGAGAAAAATATCAGGGACACTGGCTCCTTTGGGGACTGTGCTGTGGTACGAGGGATGCCTCCACTCAGATGCTGAAGTCTTGAGATGATTCTACCATCTTAGCATGTACTCAAGTCACAGAACAGCCACAGACTGTCTACGTGTGTCATGACGAAAGCAACATGGCCATGAATGGGCAGTGTCATGGACATGGCCACATTAAAAATGGAGGAGATGGAATGAATCCAACCAGATGGTTCAGCAGGTAAAAGCACTTGCTTCCAAACTGGATGACCTGAATTTGATCCCAAGAGCCCACATGCTGGGAGTACTGATCCCAGCAAGTTGTTCTCTGAGCTTCTTATGAATGTCATCGTACACCTGCACACACACACACATACGCACACACACACACACAAATAGTACTAAAGATAATAAGAGTAGTATATAATAATGATGTCATATTTATTATTATGGTGAAGAAGAAGAGGAAGAGAAGGAGGAAAAGGAGGAAGAAGAGGAGGAGGAGAAAGAAGAGGAGAAGGAAGAAAAAAAGAAGGAGGAGTATTTTTTTTTTTAGAGAGTGGAATAATAGTTTTGAAGCTGAGGTAGATGCAAACCTTATTCGAGCCACATTTGTGTTTGTGCATCCATAAGGAGAGTAGTGCCTCTTGGGTATCTGGGATCTTGGGTATAATGGCCTTTTCTTGATCCCTCAGTCCTTGCTCCTGTGCTGGGAGAGCAATCTCTGTGTGCTAAATGTGCAAACATTCCAAGGCCCTTGAGTTCCACTCAATCTGCACATAAGCAAGAAAAAGAAGATAAGTGTGATTTCATCCAAAGTAAGAAGAGTAAGGGCGGGTGCTCCCCGGGAATGGACTCAGAGTTCCATGTCTTGGAGTGAATGTTATACAAAGGAGGGATAGAAACTGTGCCGAGCTGGAAGTCATTGTATTCATCCAACCCCAAGAAAGGGCATTCAGAGTCAGGCTGAGCGACGGGGCTGGGGCTGATACTCAGTCAGTATAGGGAACAGCAGAAATAGTGCTAGTCAAGAATACAGAGATCAGAATCTCAGTCAGACCCAATATGTTACTATGTGATGCTGCGTGTAGTATGACATCTTTGGAACTCAGTTTCGCCATCTGGAAGAGGAAGCAGTTGCACTGGGTGATCTCTATGGCTTCCTCCAGATCTGACTTCTAGTTCCACAAAGGTCCTTGATGATGAAGTGAAGCTGCCAATCTCCCCCCCCCACACACACACACAAACACCTACAGTTGTTCTGTCATGTGCCGCTGTGTCCTTCATTATCTTGTCATAGATAACAAAGTGGTGCCCCCCCCCCACACACACAGAAATCTATGGGATGAGAAAGCACAGACAGAGCGGAGATAAAAGTGGCCGTGAGTGGGAGGGAAGGAGAGCTCCCCAAGGCCACAAACAGAGGTATTATGTTCCCCATTGCAACCTATGCAATGGGATGACACTGTCCGCATCCTCCACCTCATCCCAAACCCTCAGCTTGTCTACTGATGCTCTTGTGCAAACATCCAGTGCCTGGCCACCATTCTCTGCCACATCCTGTTTTCTCCAAGCTTTATTAATGCATTCTTGTCAGGCTAGGAAGCTGACCTGGCAGGATCTAGACAATACAGAATACTTCTGCTAATGTAGTTTTTGTCACATATAAAACTCTCAAAATTAGTGGTGTAAAGCAAGGACCATTTTGTCTGCTCTGATTCCATAGTCATCTAGGGATAGAAAACAACTACCCCCGCCACCACCCCAAAAAAGACAATGCAAACTACATACTATAATCTGACATTTCTAGTAAAAATGGTTAAAAGTTAAAAAGGAAAAAAATGAAGCTCATTTTAATAATGTTTTAAAATTAATCCAACACACCCAATGAACTAGGAGTGTGGCTCAATGGTAGAACTTACCTTGCATGCACAAGGCCCTGGGTTCAATCCCCAGTTCTGTGAAATAAAACACAATCTGAGGATCCTGCTATACCACTCCTGGGCATATACCCAGAGACTTCCCCTGCATGCAATAAGGACACATGCTCCACTATGTTCATAGCAGCCTTATTTATAATAGCCAGAAGCTGGAAAGAACCCAGATGTCCCTCAACAGAGGAATGGATTCAGAAGATGGGGTATATTCACACAATGGAATACTACTCTGCAATTAAAAACAATGAATTCACGAAATTCCTAGGCAAATGGTCAGAACTGGAAAATATCATCCTTAGTGAGGTAACTCAATTACAAAAGAACACACATGGTATGCAGTCACTGATAAGGGGATATTAACCCAGAATCTCGGAATACCTAAGACACAACTCACATATCAACAGATGTCCAAGAAGATGGAAGGAGAGACCCCTGGTCCTGGAAAGACTGGATGTAGGGTAATACCAAGACAGAGAAGCGAGAGGGGGTTGAATGGGGAACAGAGGGAGGGAAGGGGGCTTATGGGACTTTCGGGGAGGGAGGAAACAGGAAAGGGGAAATGATTTGGAATGTAAATAAAAAAACTTAGAAAATAAAAAAAAAAAAAACACAACCCGAAAAGCATCAACACTGGAGTGTAGCTCAATTGCCATTGGCCAAAGCAAATCACGTGACCAAACATAAACCTAAAATGGGGTCCACCCAAGGGCATGAAGATCCTTGTCAGGGTCAGTTGGAGGAGGCCAGTTCTCCAGTTTCCAAAGCCTAGAGAACAATCCATCACTTCCTCTTTCTTTTCTTCAAAGGAAGTTCCCATCAGGAGGTAGCACAGGAATTACAATAACATGTAATCCCTTTCTTTTTGCCATATTTATGCATCATAAAAATTCATTTTACACATTTGCAGCCACATTATTTAATACTCATTTAGTTGTAATGCAATGAAGTATCCTTAACATGTTCCATATTATCAAATGCTCTTCTGAAGTTTAAATTTTAATGGTTGTACTCTGGTCTACTACATGACCATGTTATTTATTTAATTTATTTAACTATTTAAATAATTGTATATTATTGAGGATTTATTCCCCATTTTCACACTTACAAATATTAAAGGACTAATTTAAGTTTGTCTTTTCATTCTCTTAAGCTTATTTAGAAAGAATGGGTTCCTAGAAGTGGAACTCATTGTCTCTTTCATGGTATCTAATTCCTTTGTTCAACAGAAGTTTCTAAGCACACATTCTCTACAGACACTCTCCAAGGTATTAGGGTTTATAGCAAACACAAAAGCTAGTTCCTGTCCCCATTTGGGAGTTTACATTTCCCTGGAAGGAGGCTACAGTGCTTTTCAGTATGTCTCAGACTAATACACACTATAAAGAAAAGTTGGTCAAGGATAAGGATGAGGAGTGTGGTGTGGGGATGGAATACAATAGAAGAGCTCTTGGGATAGGCCTCCCTCAGGACCACTGGGCAAGAAAGTACTAAAGTCATGATCCATCTGTCACCATGTGACATCAGCCACAGGCTGTCCTTTCTGCCATCAGACACCCAGAAAGTTACAACTACACCCCAACACGTCAATCTGGAATCTCTGCAGAAAGTCACGGATTTAGTAAAGATCATACACATGACGATGTAATTAGAGGTGACATCTTCAATGATGCACTTCCTCTAACTTGGTTTCCCCCCTAATGTTTTCATCACATGTCAATAATGCCATCAAACTATGTCTTTATCCATGAAGTCATCAGCTCAGAAGTCAAAGCATTGCCTCTGGACAGGACCAGGAATAGGGCACTGTGATGCACAAAACTTTTTAGGGGAAAATTCATACCTAAACATAATCCTTGACTTGGTTAAGAAACATGAAAGATGTTAACGTAGCTAGAGCATCATGGACGATTCAAGATGGGTGTGGAGGAGGGACTCATGAGGAATCCCTGTGGGTCTCTGACTTTATGCACTCAGCACTGACAGGGCAAAGCCATTGAGGAGATCTGAACATTCGTTATTTGTTTTGTATACAGGAAACAAAAGATCAAGAAAGGGCAAGAGTGCAGACCATTGAGAAGGCCGACACAGAACCTCGACCAGAGACAGTCCTTAGAATGTGATGGTAGAGTCAGAAGGAGCAGTAGGTTTGTAACAGGTGAGCTTTTGGCATGGGCTAATGGGGAAATTGATAATGGAATGGTTTACAGAAATGGAGATTACAGTGCTGAGTTTGAAGTAAAATTATGTCCTTATCAAGTTGGAGAAGTCTCCTGGGTATTCAGGGGAAATGTTGAGTGACAGCTGGAAGTTAGGCCAGCCACCAGGTGCACAAGGCACAAGTGTGGGATGGCGAGATGTGTACGTGGGTCTGTGGACTCTTAGTAACTCTCCCAAGTCGACACTCAGATGAAAAGCAAACAAACAGCTGAAAGGACAAAAAGAACATGAGCTTGGTTCATACCATCCCAGTCAGCTGCTTCCGCCAGGCAGCCCTCCTAGCTTTCATGCTGCTGATCTATAAATCAGAGTTGGTGGCAATGTCTGCTGAACGGGGCTGTTCTGAGGATGGGAGGAGCATCCTGAACAGCCACAGAAGGGCCAAGGTGCCCGACACAAGCCAGGACTCTGTGGGGAACAGGCTTTCTGCTCTAGTGAACCACAAAGGGTTTCTAGAAAACACAAGAACAGAACAGGGCTGACCCTCAAAGGGAGTCTTCCCAGGGCCACCTGAAACTGCGTCCTTCTATTAATGGCCCTGGTAAAGGTAAAATCAACAGTGCACAGTGGTCATTTGGATCTGAAATAAGTTTCTTGGCCGTGAAAATGATGGTGAAATTCTTGACAGTTCTGCTGCTTGTCAGCTGGCAACATCATCTTCACAGATAATTAAACCTGAGCGACTCAGCAGCAGTAGAAATCATTCTGCAAATTAGTGCCTCTGGGAAGCGCTCTCTCTCTCTCTCTCTCTCTCTCTCTCTCTCTCTCTCTCTCTCTCTCTCTCTCTCTCTCTCTCTCACACACACACACACACACACACACACACACACACTCGTGTTTATTCCTTTTCACTTTCTCACTCCTCTTTCTTTAAGGAGGTGCCTGCAGGAAGCCTATTTTGGGGACCAGCTTGAGTTGCTTTCCTGGCTCTGCCCCAGGATCTTCACAGCAGGGTTTGTTCAAACTAGGATGGCGGTTTTGTGAGCTATTTGTTGCTGGTTTCCAGTGTCCAGAAGATCTCTCATTCCCATGTATTTTTGGTTTGGAAGGAGGTGCAGACTCTGGGCTACTGACAATGAGTGCACAGCCTCTGAAATCAAAGGCTTAGACAAAGGAGGACAGAGGACTCTTTCTGCAGTCATCTGTTCCCTTCTCATGATAGGGGCGATTCCAAACTGGCCCTGCTCCAGGATCTTGGTGGGAAAATCAGTAGACCAACTACCCCTGCAAACCGCCCTTGAGGAATGTTCCTGTGGTGTTTCTGACATAAAGGAGGTTTCCACAAAGGACACTGTTCCAGCTTGATGTGTCAGGAAGAGGGATGGGGAACTGCTGTGTGGCTTCTGGCCCCCCACAGGGGAGGTAGAGGTAAGTTGCTTAGAAAAGCCAGGGGCCCAGCAGGCCTAGAGCAACTGTAAACACGACAGAATTGATCAGCTCTTAGGGCTCTTTATTCTGGGTGAATGAATTAAGCCTTCACATCCCAGGGCTGCTTGACCTGCAAGTGCCTCACCAGTTGCTGGGAACCCCATAACCTCTCTGAAGTTTCCACCTGAGCAGAGAGATTCTCCCACCCCAGATCATCCAAATTAGATAGTTAGATGGGAGGGTGGGCACCAGAATATGGCAGCAAGTGGGACACAAGGACTAGGCAGGGATCCAAGAACAAGCAAAAGCCAAGAGTCATCTGACCTCCGTAGTCATGAAGCTCTTCCCTGTGGAGGTCTCTGCTTTCACCACTGTTCTGTCAAAACACAGGCTCATAGCAGGGCAGACCCATGGAGGACAGAGGTCCAAACCCAATTGCACACAGGAAGGAAGAAGCTCCTTGCCCCAAATTCCTCCTATTTACATTTTTGCAGTGTTCATTGTCCTGTAAATACTCAACAAAACTCTGGCCAATTGAATACAAGAATGCATCAAAACGATAATTCACCACGATCAAGAGGCTTCATCCCAGGTATCCAGGGATGGTTCAGTATACAGAAATCCATCAATGTAATCCACTATATAAACAAACTCAAAGAAAAAAACCACATGGTCATTTCATTAGATGCTGAAAAAGCTTTTGACAAAATTAAGCATTCCCTCCTGATAAAAGTCTTGGAGAGATTAGGAATTCAAGGCCCATACCTAAACATAGTGAAAGCAATATACAGAAAACCAGCAGTCAACATCAAACTAAATGGAGAGAAACTTGAAGCAATCCCACTAAAATCGGGGACCAGGCAAGGCTGCTCACTCTCTCCCTATCTATTCAATATAGAACTTGAAGTCCTAGCCAGAGCAATTAGACAACAAAAGGAGGTCAAAGGTATACAAATTGGAAAGGAAGAAGTCAAAATATCACTATTTGCAGATGATATGATCGTATACTTAAGCGACCTCAAAATTTCCACCAGAGAACTGCTAAAGCTGATAAACAACTTCAGCAAAGTGGCTGGATATAACATTAACTCATACAAATCAGTAGCCTTCCTCTACTCAAAGGATAAACAAGCTGCAAAAGAAACTAAGGAAATGACACCCTTCACAATAGTCACAAATACTATTACATACCTTGGTGTGACTCTAACCAAGCAAGTGAAAGATCTGTATGACAAGAACTTCAAGCATCTGAAGAAAGAAATCAAAGATCTCAGAAGATGGAAAGATCTCCCATGCTCATGGATTGGCAGGATTAATATAGTAAAAATGACCATCTTGCTGAAAGCAATCTACATATTCAATGCAATCCCCATCAAAATTCCAAATCAATTCTTCATAGAGCTAGAAAGAGAAATCTGCAAATTCATTTGGAATAACAAAAAACCCAGGAGAGTGAAAACTATTCTCCACAACAAAAGATCTCCTAGGGGAATCACCATCTCTGACCTCAAGCTCTACTACAGAGCAATAGTGATAAAAACTGCATGGTATTGGTACAGAGACAGTCAGAAAGATCAATGGAATAGAATTGAAGACCCAGAAATGAACCCACACACCTACAGTCACTTGATATTTGACAAAGGAGCTAAAAAGATCCAGTGGAAAAAAGACAGCATTTTTAACAAATGGTGCTGGATCAACTGGAGGTCAGCATGTAGAAAAATGCACATCAACTCATTCTTATCTCCTTGTACAAAGCTCAAGTCCAAGTGGATCAAGGACCTACCCATAAAACCAGACACACTGAAGCTTATAGAGAAAGTGGAGAAAAGCCTTGAACACATGGGCACAGGGGGAAATTTATTGAATAGAACATCAATGTTTTATGCTCCAAGAACAAGAACCAACAAATGGGACCTCATAAAACTGCAAAGTTTCTGTAAGGCAAAGGACACTGTCAATAGGACAAAATGGCAACCAAGAGATTGGGAAAAGATCTTGACCAATCCTACATCCGATAGAGGGCTAATATCCAATATATACAAAGAACTTAAGAAACTAGACTCCAGAGAGTCAAATAACCCTATTAAAAAATGGAGTACAGAGCTAAACAGAGAATTCTCAACTGAGGAAACTCGAATGGGTATGAAGCATCTAAAGAAATGTTCAGCATCCTTAGTTATCAGGGAAATGCAAATCAAAACAACTCTGAGATTCCACCTCACACCAGTCAGAATTGCTAAGATGAAAAACTCAGGGGACAGCAGATGCTGATGAGGATGTGGGGAAAGAGGAACACTTCTCCATTGCTGGTGGGACTGCAAGCTGGTAAAACCACTGTGGAAATCAGTTTGGTGGGTCCTCAGAAAATTAGACATAGTACTACCTGAGGACCCAGCTATACCACTCCTGGGCATATATACCCAGAAGATACTCCAACATGTAATAAGGATACATGCTCCACTATGTTTGTAGCAGCCTTATTTATAATAGCCAGAAGCTGGAAAGAACCCAGATGTCCCTCAGCAGAGGAATGGATACAGAAAATGTGGTATATTTACACAATGGAGTACCATTCCGCTATTAAAAACAATGAATTCATGGAATTCTTAAGCAAATGGTTAGAACTAGAAAGAGTCATGCTGAGTGAGGTAACCCAATCACAAAAGAACACACATGGTATGTACTCACTGATAAGTGGATATTAGCCCAAAAGCTCAAAATAAACAAGTTACAATTCACAGACCACAGGTAGCTCAAAGAAGACCAAACTGTGGGTGCTTTGGTTTTGCTCAGAAAGGGAACAGAATACTCACAGGAGCAATTATGGAGACAAAGTGTGGAGCAGAGACTGAAGGAAAGGCCACCCAGAGACTGTCCTACCTGGGGATTCATCCTATAAACAGTCACCAAACCCTGACACTATTATGGATGACAAGAATTGCGGGCTGAATGGAACCTGTTAGGGTTTTCTCTGGAGGGGCTCTGCCAGAGCCTTACACATACAGAGGCAGATGCTAGCAGTCAACCATTGGACTGAGCGCAGGGTCCCCAATGGAGGAGTTGGAGGGAGGACTGGAGGAGCTGAAGGGGTTTGCAGCCCCATGGGAAGAACGACAATGTCAGCCACCCAGATGCCCAGAGGCTTCCAGGGACTAAGCCATCAGCCAAGGGGTGCACATGGTTCCAGCCAAAAGTGTGGCAGAGGAATGCCTTGTCGGGCATCAGTGGGAGGAGAGGTCGTTGGTCCTGTGAAGGCTCAACAGATGCCCTAGCATGGGGAAATCAATGGGGGGTAGGTGGGAATGGGTTGGGTGAAGGGGCATATTCTTGGAGGCAGGGGGTGGGAGGATGGGTTGGAGGTTTTCTGGGAGGAAGGAAACTGGGAAAGGGTATAACATTTGAAATGTAAATGAAGAATATATTCAATAAAAAAGTAATAAAATATTAAAAACTCTACATTGTTATTTGGACTAGGTCAACTAAGTTTACTGTTGTGCCAACAACCACAGCTAACTCCAAGCTTACCCACTTGGCCTTTGTTAGGTCCTGGAGAAGGGAAGTTCAAGAGAACCCTGAGATGGATTTACTGAGGAGGAAGGAATTTTTGAGAGAATGATTGGTGCTGCAGACAAACAGACAGAGGCAACAGCATGGCAGAGGCTCTGAAGAGTGGGCAGGACCCAGCACCAAAGAGAAACAGCATAGTTGAGTCTCTGGAGAGAAGTCAGAGCACACGTGGCAGAGGAGTGGGAGCCCCTCTGTAGCTCTCTAAGGATGGGCTAGGGGTACAGCAAGTACAGACTGGCTCTTGATCACCAGGCTGGAGCCAGAGGAGGGGATGGAGAGCAAGGTGAGTGGCCTTAATGCATCTCTCTTCCAGAGGAGCTGGCACCTAGGCTGTCTGCTAGCTCGGGACTTGGGGAGAATGTCTCAGCAGCGCACCTGTCTTATGAAAGTGAAGAGCAGATACTGTGGCCAGAGCAGAAACTAGAGTCTAACATCTGGTTCTTACAGGCTTGGCACATGTCCACCTTATGGAACCAGTGTGGCAAAGCCTCAGAAGACAGACAATTCCAAGTGTGCTTGTCCTCTCGCTCAGCAATGGAAACTTGAAGCTAGGAGGTAGCGCCCAGGCAACTCACTGGCCTTCCTGATTTACTGATGAAGGCAGCAGGTATCATCACCCAGAGCCTGCATCTCAGCATTCTCTTAAGGCTGTGACACGGGCACGGTGACATTAGCCTCCACTTGAAAGGACTTTTTTAAAACAGTCTCATGAGGAGCCTTGAATGAGACTAGGGCCACATCATGGTCTGTAGAGACAGAGTGAAGACCTCTGGCCTTTTGATTCTTCTTGACCGTCCTCACTGACGTCACTGACAACTCTGTATAAGGGCAGAAGGTCACAAGTGGCGATTTAACTAGGCCATAACATTCCAGATACAACACTCACTTTGTATTTTACTGTTCAGTTTTTATTTAGCCTTAATTTCACAGATAACACATGAATATATGTTATGAAGAGCCAATTCTTCACTACATCCCATGCTGGGCTCCAAATGTCAGACCCACCTCCCCAGAGTCAGACTAATTTCCCTCCCTGATTTTCTCACATTTCTTCTCCCATCCCAACACACTTGGAGAAAATTTTTGATAAGGTCAGTATTTGGGATATATGTTGATTACAATTATGTAATTCATAGCTGAATTATATGGTAAGTTATAATTCAACTCCCTCTCTGCACATTTTCTGCTTTCTCTAGATTTAGTAATATCTTTTTTCTTACCATTTTCTTCTTTTCCCTAGTAACTTGTTGACAGCTGTTTAAATAGCCTCCCAACATATTCAGCTACACCAAGAGTCTCAATTACATCTCCCTGAAGAATCCTCTCTTGGGGTATCATTCACTTTTCTGTCTTTCTTCTTTGACACGTGTGCAGCCCTCTTCTAAAAATCCACCTTTCCTGGACCCTGATAACTGATGTATTTCTCCTACACTGAGTCTTGTGCTAGTTACATTTATATTAGAGTCCCTTGGGAAGAGGGGAAACACAAACTGAGAAAATGCCCCACCAGATTGAACTATAAGGGACTCCATGTTACATTTTCTTGATTGATGATTGATGTGGGAGAGCCCAGTGTTGCAGGAAATATTCAAAAAGAACTGCAAGTTCCCGCACTACACCCAGCTACTCTCTGCCCTGGTAGGCTGGCCACATATGCTCTGGTGGCAATGGCCAGTCTGTTCTTATCTCGTGGAGACTCTCTGACTCAGAGCTCCACAATCTCTCCACCCAGCTCGCTAAGTTCCCACTGTGGGTTGCTACCGTGCCAGCCCCCATGACCTTTTGTGGTGCACATCTGGCAAACCCACACTTTGCTGCAGTAACTTTCTCTCTGAAATCCAGTCAAACCGCCACATGAAGGAAAACACCACACAAACTTAGTTCCGAATCAATGGTAACTCAGTCTCTGAGTGTAACAAGTAGAATCTTAATCTTGTAAGCCATATTAAATCTAAATCCTCCAGTGACCGCCATAGAAACCGGGAGACTTTAGTAGCTACATCAAATCCTTTCCTATTCCTGTCCCAAAAGTCCCTCAGTCTCTCCTCTTCCTCTCTTCCTCCATCCAACCCAGAAGTCCTACCTACTCGCCCAGTAATTGGTCCCTTTATTCATTTGGGGGAAGGTTCACAAGAAGTCACCTGAGTATGTGACTCATTCCTTATTCCAGACAACCCCTCCTGGGAAAGCAGAATTAGCATCAAAATACAGGCAGCACCAGGGTCATCCACAACACTTCCCCTTTTCTGTTCTAATAAAAAACAAAACATTTCTCTCAAATATAAATTGAGCACAACTATTACCATTTTGTAATTTATAAAGTATAAAATAGACCTAACACCCAGTCCAGCATTTTTGTCAATAAAATAGAACACTGTCATCTATCCTAACTTAAAAGACTTATAATTCTACACCTGACTTAAGTCCTGGCTTTAGAGTGCATGCCATCTGAAACCATCCTCTCAAATCTGTTCTCTCGATGTAAATAGCCAGGGTTGGCTATGAGACTATAAGTAGTCTTTCAACCCCATCAGAAATCTGAGATGACCAACATTAATGACCAACATTATCTGAAGATATAGGAAGCCTAACACAGCTTCCAGAACTGAGACAAGTTGTAGAGACAGCTGCCTACCTATACAGCCCCAGTAAGTCAGGAAGTCAGAGCATCAGTCTTCAGCCTGATCATCTGACAGATCTTTGAAAAACAAGAATTATTAAGGACTAGCCTATTCTGTCTCAGCAGAACTAAGCTGTCCTAAGCTGTAACTTGTGTCCACTCAAGAACATACAGGTCTGCAGAAGAGATAGGCATTTTTTTTTTTTTTTGCTCAGTGGCCACCTAGCCACAATGTATCACCTCACCTGAAGGTAGAGATACTCTGTTGCTTCTTTGAATCCATGAATGGGAAGCTGTTAGGAGCAGATTTGTCTCAACAGCAAGTGAATAAATAACATTAAATGTCACATTCTGTGGATTTCTATTTCTATTTCTAACCAACTATCTATGTAAAGTAATCTGGACTGTTGTCTGTTAATTACCCTCAACTATTTCTAGTTAAAATATCTGAAAACACCCTAACAATAAACTCAGAGCCATGAATTTGCTCTTTGGCCCTTAACTCACAGGATTAAACAGATCAGTTTATAATGGCATTTATAGAAGGACTGGGTTCAAGCCTTGTACTCAAAAAATATTTGGATCAATAGAAGAAATTTATACCAATGAAACCTTGATTCTGTATCAAAATAAATTCTGTACCAAAATAAGAAATTATAACTTCAACTAGTAATAATTATAAAGATTTCTACCAAATGAGATTATGGCTATACAATCAATTCTAGCTATTTTCTCTCTGTTCCAATTATGACCATTTCTAAATTCCCTAGAAAGACAATCTTAGAATAACCACCCCCAGCCCCAAAGCCCAGGGAACTGGGAGGACGACTCTTCACAACTTCTTCAAGCTGAATATGGGCATTGAGATAGTTTTTTTGGGGGGGCAGGGTAGGGAAAATAAGGGAGAAAGTTGGCCTTAAGAAGGCCACACCAACAATTGTATTAGTCTCTGATGTCTGTGTCCTGACTGGATCTGGCTAAAAGTCCAAGACATCAGGATTTTGAGCAGATCAGTTCAGCATGTCTGATGATGAGGCACACTAAGGCTGTATATTCTGTAATATACAAATCTCAAAACAAAATTTTAGCATCATCAAGATAACTCTTCTGTTTGATTCTCTGGAATCTAGTTCTCTGGAGGTCTCCCTCTATCAAATCTGACCCATATTACGCTGGAAGGTAAATAGACACTAATCACCTTTTCTAAAAATGCAAAGACAAAACCTTTCTCCCAAATCAGCATATCCTTGAGCCAGTAACCAGAAAAACTTTTATATTGTCTAACCACAGAACTCAAAATCACACCCATTTTGAAAATTAAAACAATCCAAAACAAATGAAGTAAACTAAAATACTGTATGTATCTATTCTTAGGCCTTTTCTATTTTGCCATGTAGGATAATAACCCAAAATTCCCATGGACCCCATGTTAGACAGAATTTGAGTATCCTGTAAGGCATATTAGAGCAATATCTCTTTATACCATCTTAAAACAATTGATTCACACTTCTATCTATATCTGCTTATAAGCAGGCAGCTAGTCAAAGCAGGATATAAACCCAGAATTCCTGTGGAGCTTACATTAGACAGAATTTGAGTATTCTATAAGACATATTAGAGCAATATATCTTTATACCATCTTTAAAGCAATTAATTCAAGCTTTCACTAATATTGCCTATAGGAATCAGGTAATTTTTACTTGTTAAGCTCTCTGCCTATAGCAGCCATCCTGTTATACCATCTATCTGTTCGGCTCTCTGCCTGGAGCTACAGACATTATTAATTAATACCTGTACACTGCCCTCTCTACTTGGAGTCAGTGACTAATTTTCCCTATCCTAGTTCTGAACCACAGGCCCATATGATTCAGACAAAGTCTGTATATAAATCTATCCTAAAAGCAAATAATTCCAATTTTATAAATTCACAGTTCAATGTTGCCATTCCTCAGCTGGTAGTCCTGGGTGCTATAAGAAAGTAGGCTGAAATGAGCATCTTACCAAAAGTAATACACAGATTCAATGCAATCCCCATCAAAATCCCAACTCAATTCTTCATAGAGTTAGAAAGAGCAACTCAAAAATTCATCTGGAATAACAGAAAACCCAGAATAGCTAAAACTATTCTCAAGAGTAAAAGAACCTCTGGGGGAATCAGTATCCCGGACCTCAAGCTGTACTACAGAGCAATAGTGTTAAAAACCACATGGTATTTGTACAATAACAGACATGTAGATCAATGGAACAGAATTGAAGACCCAGAAATGAATCCACACTCCTATGGTCACTTGATCTTTGACAAAGGAGCTAAAACCATCCAGTGGAAAAAAGATAGCCTTTTCAACAAATGGTGCTGGCTCAGCTGGAGGTTAACATGCAGAAGAATGCAAATTGACCCATTCTTATCTCCTTGCACTAAGCTCAATTCTAAGTGGATCAAAGATCTCCACATAAAACCAGACACACTGAAACTAATAGAAGGGAAACTAGGGAAGAACCTTGAACATATGGGCACAGGGGAGAATTTCCTGAACAGAACTCCAATAGCTTATGCTCTAAGATCAAGAATAGACAAATGGGACCTCATTAAATTACAAAGTTTTTGCAAGGCAAAAGACACTGTCAAAAAGACAAAGCGGCAACCAACTAACTGGGAAATGATCTTTACCAACCTTACATCCGACAGAGGGCTAATATCCAAGATATACAAAGAACTCAAGAAGTTAAACTCCAGAGAGGCAAATAACCCTATTAAAAAATGGGGTACAGAGCTAAACAAAGAGTTCTCACCTGAAGAATATCTAATGGCTGAGAAGCACCTAAAGAGATATTCATCATCCTTAGTCATTAGGGAAATGCAAATCAAAACAAGCCTGAGATTCCATCTCACACCAGTCAGAATGGCTAAGATCAAAAACACAGGAGACAGCAGTTGTTGGGGAGGATGTGGAGAAAGAGGAACACTCCTCCACTGCTGGTGGGACTGCAAGCTGGTACAACCACTCTGGAAAGCAGTCTGGCGGTTCCTTAGAAAACTGGGCATGACACTCCCGGAGGATCCGGCTATATCACTCCTGGGCATATACCCAGAGGCTTTACCTGCATGCAATAAGGACACATGCTCCACTATGTTCATAGCAGTCTTATTTATAACAGCCAGAAGCTGGAAAGAACCCAGATGTCCCTCAATGGAGGAATGGATTCAGAAATGTAGTATATTTACACAATGGAATACTACTCTGCAATTAAAAACAATGAATTCACAAAATTCCTAGGCAAATGGTCAGAACTTGAAAATATCATCCTTAGTGAGGTAACCCAATCACAAAAGAACACACATGGTATGCAGTCACTGATAAGGGGATATTAACCCAGAATCTTGGAATACCCTAGACACAATTCGCATATCAATAGATTTCCAAGAAGATGGAAGGAGAGACCCCTGGTCCTGGAAAGACTGGATGTAGGGGAATGCCAGGACAGAGAAGCAAGAGGAGGTTGAATGGGGAAAAGAGGGAGGGAAGGGGGCTTATGGGACTTTTGGGGAAGGAGGAAACGGGAAAGGGGAAATGATTTTGAATGTAAATACAAAAAACTTAGAAAAAAAAGAATAATGATAAAAAAAAAAAGAAAGAAAGCAGGCTGAGCAAGCCATTGGGGAGTAAGATAGTAAGCAGCACCCTCCATGACCTCTACATCAGCTCCTGCCTCCAGGTTCCTGCCATATTTGAGTTCCTGTCCTGATTTCCTTCAATGATAGACTGTAATGTGTGAACAAAATAAACCCTTTCCTCCCTCAAGTTGCTTTTGGTCATGGTATTTCATCACAGCAACAGAAACCCTAAAAAGTCCCCCACCTACTCTCTGAATTCTGTGTCTCCTGATTTGCTTTCCACCCTGGTAACTGACCGAGAAAAAAAATATGAACAATAGTTAATGTCTTGTGTGTTTAAAAATGGATTTATTTTACTATGGCTCTTGATCAGTACCTTGGCGGAGAATAGAATTCTAGCTATAAATTGTTACTTTGGAAATTTTTAAAGCAGTACTTCATTGTCTTCTGACTTTCACTAATAACACTGAGAAATAAAAACACTTTTGCTTTCTGCTCCTCTGTTATAACCTGTCTCATAAAGAAAATGTGTAAGATTGTCACTTTATAAGCCCTTGGTAGTGCTTCTGCAGGCTGCCTATTTTAGGTTGGGGCCATGGTCTGGCCAAGGACTTGGGAAAGGGTAACTAAGGCCCCTGCCCTGGTGGAAGAGCTATGAGCGTCTGACAGCTGCTGGGGAAGAGAGAATCATTTTTCTTTCGGAGTGTGGCCAGTGTCAGGTTCCCGATGCCCTGGTGGATGGTCCCCACACTCAAAAGCCTATGGACAGCACTAATCATAAAAAGAATAAAGAAAACGACACTAATTTGCAAGGGAGAGGTACTAAGGAAAATGAAAGATACTAAGGGGTGGCTACAATTAGATCCATTGTACACATGCATGAAAGTAAAACAAATAAATAATATTGCTTTGTTTTAAAAGTGACCCATGTCGTCTGTGAGCTAAGGAAGTCCTGTTTTTCCCCACGACAACTATCTCAGGGACATGACTAAGTGGCATATTTACAAGGGGGAAGGGAGCCCCTGAAATGCATAGATGAAAAGCAAAATTTGATTTTGTTAAACCACAGAGGTTTTTGAAGGTTGTCAACTACAGCAACCGTATTACGAGTTCTGGCAAATGAGTACGCCAGCATCCTGGAGTGTCCCAGGGACTCTATTTTTAACCATTGTGTTGGACGCTTGTGTGGACTCACAGCCGTCATTTCTGGAAAATCTTACTTCATTCATAATTACCTCTCTAGTTTTCTCTGGACCCTTTCTTGAATTTTTCTTATTTGGTTGCTGGAATTCCTGAGTAAATCTTCTATTTTCGTTTTGGTTTTTTTTTTTTCATAGAAAACATACGGGAATACATCTAACTCAAGTATTCAAAGAAATGTTAGAAAGAAATTACACTTCATTATTTTCTTATCAAGTAAAAGGCACTGTATTAGAAACTCATACATGCCATTGTTAGCAATGGGCTGAGGAAGTGGGCGCTCTCATACTCTGCTATTAAAGATGCAAACTTAACAAGTCTCCTGGATGAAAGTTGAGCAACAGGAGCCCTGAGCCATGCTATATCACAATGAATGGTCGCCAGCTACATAGTTACTTTAATATGAGTATTCTCCTTGTCAACCACATAGGTTCAGTGGCCAAGACGGCTGGTGACTGTATATTGAACACATCAGACATGGGATATTTACATAAGCACAGGTTTTTTTTTTTACATTTTTATCACAGTATATTCATTATATATGGTATTATATTCCATAAAGATTCTTTTTAATGAGTGGGGTGAGGGGGTACAGATGGGGTTGGAAGGAGGAATGGGAAGGGGGGAAATGTAATTATCTTTTAATTAATATTTAAAATATTTTTTTATTTTTAAATTCTTTTTTTTTTAAGATTTATTTATTTTATGTAAGGACACTGTAGCTGTCTTCAGCACCAGAAGAGGGCATCAGATCACTTTACAGATGGTTGTGAGCCACCATGTGGGTACTGGGATTTGAACTCAGGACCTTTGGAAGAGCAGTCAGCTGCTCTTACCCACTGAGCCATCTCTCCAGCCCTAAAATATTTTTAAAAGATATATTTAGAGTACATTGTATACTTGACCTTATTCAAACCCAACACCCCATCTTCCTATCTCTTTCCTTCCTCAAGCCTCTCTTCTGTTTTCAAGTCTTGTATACATATGTATATAAAATATTAATGTACCTATACAAAATCTAGATTTCACAATGTTTTTCTCTCTGAGTCTGGCTTATTTTATGTAACAGGATGATCGCTAGCTGCCGATGTCTTCCAGCAAATGGTGTAATTTCAATCTCCATTATGGCCAAATACAACTATTATGTATACTGTGGTTTCTTTTTCTGTCTGTTGATCTGTGCACAGGCTGCTTTCATAGCTTGACTGTTGTATTTACACGGTGCTACAGTGAACATAGTGTTCAGGTGTCTCTGTGGCCTGCTTAATGTCCTTTAGGAATATACCCAGAAGCCATGTAACTGGTCTTATGGTAGTTCTATTTTTAGATTTTTAGGACCTCCATGTTGGCTTCCATAGTAGGTGCAAGTTATACCCCCACAAATGGTATACGCCCACTTCCTTTCCCTGCGTCCTCACCAGCGATTCTTATAATTTCCTCTTTATTTACATTTGTTTAGTGCAGTGTGTATGTGTGTGTGTGTGTGTTCATGCCACAGCACACATGTGGCGAGCAAAGGACAACCTAAAGGAGTTGGTTCCCTCCTTCTGCCCTGTGAGTTGTGGAAACCAAGCACAAGTCATCAGAATTGATGGCACACACCTCCTGTAAAGCTATCTAGCCAGGCCTTGTTTGTCTTATTTAATGATAACTATCCTGGCTGAACTGAGATGGAATCTCAATGAAGCTTTTAAAAGAACAGAACAGAAATAATCTGAATGTCTACAAAAAGAAAGGTGTTATTGTAAATCCATATAGAAGAGTATATGATATAGCTTCTTAAAATACAGCTTGGGAACTGGGAGGCCAGCTTGGCAAGTAAAGTACTTGCCTTACAAACACAAGGACCTGAGTTTGATCCCCCAGACTGACATGAAAATGCCAGGGATGATAATGAGCATGTACTTATAACCCCAGCGATGGGAAGGTGGGGACAGGAGGATACCTGGGACTCACCGCTCAACCTGCTTAGTCTAATTGATGAGCTCCAGCTAATGAGAGAGCCTGCCCCAAAGTAGGTAGGCAATAATCCTGATGATCTCTGGTCTACAAACACACACACACACACACACATTCACATGCACATATGGGCACTCACCCCCACCCTCACGCACACACCTCTCACACACAAACATCCACAAACATGTACATACATACACAAACAAAACTAAGGTTTACGATTAATCTCATGGTAGTACCACAACATTGTGCTGCTAAAGACGCAGAGAGTCTATAAAGCAGCATGATTGTTGAGCATCATTGTTATTTTATTATTTAATATATATTTAATATAATAAGTAATATTTAATATATATTAAAACAAAACAAAATTTGCTCCAAAATATTTTAAATTTGTGTTACGAAGCATGATAATTTTGAATTTGGGGGCAATGCTTCCTGCCAAAAGACAAAAATCAAAAGTATGACTCTTAATATGTTTGATATTGACACACAAAGAAATTAGTAATTTTTATTGGCTTCATTTGACATTTAGCAGTAGTTGACATATTTTTATGTATGGAATCATATTGCACATGAATGAGTGATTTATATAATGTGTGTGTGTGTGTGTGAGAGAGAGAGAGAGAGAGAGAGAGAGAGAGAGTATACATATGTGATGGTTTGATAGAAAACAGGATTTAAATGCATCAAAGAGAAGAACTTAAACACTGAACAACTGGTAGAAGCATTGGCAGAATTGAAGAAAGCAGTGAGTTAGTCTCCCAGAAACCCACCACAATATGGCATCACTACTATTCCCAGAAAGAAAAGGACAAGAAAAAAATACCAGAGCCCAGCATGTGCTAGACCATTGCAGGCAGTCTGTGACTGCCTAGTGAAAGTATCACTCATGAAGAGATGCATCAACTGCCCCCAAACAGAGCACCAAGCAGAAGGAACACAAAAGAAATAAGGCCTCGTTTCTTCCTCCCTAGCACTCACCGAAGGTCCACCAACGCGGGGACCCAGAAGTGAAGACTGAGCAGGACCCAGAGCAGGAGCCGCAGTGAGTGGCCCGTTGGGAGATGGAGAAAACCCAGCTTGTGCCCGTCTGTTGTACATGTGTTCACCCAGCACACTTACATAGCACATGCATGTGAGGGATGCAAACAGTTTCCGATTTAGTGGAGTGTAGAAAATGTATATAAGTATGTTTCACCAATTTGCAAAAGATTCCAACATTTGTATGCACTTGTATTCATACAAACATATGCAAACACAGAAGATGTTTAAATTCACGTAATTACAGAAAACTAAACTGGTTTGGAAAAGGATCCTGGTCTAAAGAGAGTTTCTAAAAATAATCCCTGGGAACCCATGGGAAATTCTATTTATTTTAGTTATGCATGTTCTTGCATACAACTGGAAGCGTGCCAAATACACGGTTTGCACACCACTTCAGTTGAACCAAATACACGGTTTGCACACCACTTCAGTTGACTGTCCTTAGAGCAGCTGCCGTGCCCTTCCCTTTCTTATGCTCCCAAGCACTTTCTTTTTAAAAGTAATGTATGCTAATTGTACAAATACTGGGCTTCATTATGGCTTTTTCATATATGTATATAATATAATTTGATCATATTCACCCACCATTTACCCTCAAGTGAACCCTCTCTGCCCTCTTGTGGGTCTCCCTTCTCTTTATTACATGTCACTGTCTTTAAGAATCAGCTTCGATGCATGGGTGAAAAAAATGTGCTTATCTGCCTTTGAGTCTGGCTTATTTCACTGAACATGATTTCCAAGCCCACCACTTTTCTTCACATAATATGACTTTATTATTTGTCATGACTGAGTAATACTCTCTTGTGGATATCTGCCACATTGTCTTATCTGTTCATCCACTGATTGCCCCTGGACTGAATCTGTAGCTTGGCTTCTGTGAATAATGCTTCAGTGAATATTGATATATTGTTGAATTTGATTTGATTTTACCAAAGACTTTTACATCTGTGTTCTTCAAGGATGAATATTGGTCTATAGTTACATCTTGTTGTTGTTACTTTCTTAACCAGCTTTGATATTAAGGTAATTTTTGGATTTGTAAAATAAGTTTGGATATTAGGGTAATTATGGCTCTGAAAGGATCCCTTCGACGTCTCTTCTTATTCTTTTTTTTTAATTGTTAGAATGTCTTGCTTTAATTCCAGGTAGGGGCTATGAGTCTATTTCTCAACAGTTGACATTGAGTTGCCTTATGCTTAAGCAGAGGCATGATTTTGTCAGTTACAGGTAGTTATGGGATTGTGTGACTTTGGAATTCTGGGTATTGTTCAGAGGATATATGAACGATGCCCAGTCCAGAGAAGCTTTGTCCATGCTTGTTGGTTGTTGGTCATGATTTGTTAGTACAAATAATAATAAGTTAGATACCTTGATCAAACTTGCCAAGAACATAATGTACCTAATCAGCATACCATTATCACTTCCTTTCCAACCCCTGACTTTACTCAGGGATCTCTTTCCTCCCTGTTTTTCTCTAGTCTTGGGGGTTTGAAAGAGTGGAAGAAAAGGTATAGAGAAGGGAAGCGTAGAACCTACAGAGTGGCTAACACTGGCTACACCTTCCAACTATGATAGGAAAGTTGTCTTACCAGAATACGAGTTTTTTTAATAGACCCATAGGGAAGAGTTTGGGCTAGCAGCTCCTTGGTGTGAAGGGACCTCGAGCTTAGCAGCTCCTTGGTGTGAAGAGAAGTCTTTGTTATCCAGGGAGCACTCCAGTGCTTTGTCCTCATTCTTCAGGAGAGACTCTGGTTCTCTTTCTGCAGAAGGTTGGAATAGATCGTGCAGTTTCTGAGCTGTTCTAACAGGATAGGGCTCTTGTTCTTTAGCTCCTCTTGCATCTTCCTTATTGCAGCTTTCTCCTTCTTCAGCATTTCCACTATCTGTTCAAGCATCTTCCAGGGATTCTGTTCAGTCAAGCCGAGGGTGAACTGGTTGTTTTCTTTCTTGAGCTGTTCCAACTGCTCTGTCTTTTTTTGATCTCTCACAATAAGCCCCTCCATTTCTTTTTCTTGAATTGCCAGCTGGGGCTGAAGCTCTTCTACTCTGATCCCCATGTCCTCCTTTTCTGAGGTTATCTTCTGGTTGTATCGTTTCAGCTGGAGCAGCTCACTCTAACAGGCCTTCTCTTCCTCCCAAGCGGCCTTCTCTTCCACTTCCTGTTCCAAGCTCTTACTCATCCTCTGTGCTGCCTCCAGGGCCACCTGCTTCCACTGGAACTGCTCACGGAGGTCAGCATACTTGTCTTCCAGTTCCTGGTTTTCTTGGTAAAGCTCCTGACTGAGCGGTTCCATCTCTTCTACCTTTTCTTTATTGATAACAACCATTATGTCCTCGTCTGGGTCTGGACAGAACTGGAAAGGGACACTTGTTCCCCAGACCAAACCATCTTTAACCACATAGCAGAATTGGTAATGATCCTTATCCTTGGGCAGATAATAAGCTTTGAATTGGATTTCTTGCTGTGTGACTGATTCCTTGTTTAGGTCTTTTGGCAAGGGAATAATACTCCTGGGTCATCTTCCACCCACTTTAAAGATGCCAATCCAGTCTTTGCAGTGAGGGATGAACTTTTCAGTGAGAGTATAACAACACATGACATCTCCTCCAAGAACATAGAACTTCTCCACATTGTAAAACGGGACCTGAGAGAAATTGCCATGTTCCAGCAAGGTAGGTACGGGGCACCGCTCCATGGTGGAGTCCGGGCACAGCAGGCAGCAGTAGCTCAACAGCGGCAGCCTTCAGCTTCTCTTCTACGGCTTAGCTGGAGGGCCATTGCTGTTAGCTCTTCTTTAAATGCCTTGCAGAATGCAACAGTGAATTCAGCCACTCCTAGACTTGTTCTTTCTGCTGAAACTATCTAAATGGTTCATTTTCATAACTTACACATTGATTTATGATGTATATACCAATCAAATCTTGGTTTGATTTTGGCAGAACACAAAAATTTGGAAATATATATACTTCTCTTATATTTGCCAATTTGTTGATATATAAATACTCTAAATATTCTCTAGGGATCTTCAGGATTTTAGTGTTACTTATTGTCATATCCCTCTTGTTATCTCTAACTTTATTCACTTGGGTATTCTCTTTCTTTTGTTTCTATTGGCTGCTGTTCGCCAGTCTGGTTATTTTCTCCAGGAACCAGCCCTTTGTTCCATAAATCCCTTGTATTTCTTGTTTAATCTCCATTTCACTGGCGTCTTCTCTCATAGCTTTTATTTATTCCCATCTACTAATTCTGGGTTTGCCTTCCTGCTTCTCTGAGGCATTGAGGTTCACCGTTAGGTTGTGTACTTGAGTCCTCTTTCATTATTCAATGTAGTTCTTGATATCTAGAAAATTTTCCACTTAGAACTCTCTTTGCTTTGTCTCAAAGATTCTGGTGAGTTATGCTTTTGTTTCCATTTGATTCTAGAAAGTTTTAAATCTCTTTCTTGATTTCTTGAATACCCCACTAATGGTTCAGAAATGTACTTTCCGGTCTCCACATGCTTTTATGTTTTCGGCAAAATATTTTTTACTACTAATTTCCAGTTTAATTTCATTGTGACCTTATAAGATATAAGAACTATACAGGCATAATGGTGCACTCTTTTAATCCTAGCCCATGGGAGGCAGACTCAGGCAGATCTCTGTGAGTTCCAGGCTAGTCTACAGAGTGAGCTCCAGGACAGCCAGCCAGAGCTACCTAATAGCTCTAGAATATCATGTATTTTGGAGAAAGTGCCATAGACTTCTGAGTAAAATGTATATATCCTCCAGCTGTCAGGAGCTTATTGTGAGCACCACTTGATCTCTCAAATGGCTTCCTTTCTAATCCAGACGGTCCATCTATTGATGAGCGAAGGGTTGAAGTCACTCCCTGTTAATGGACCTGGACTCATCTGCCCTTGTTTCCAGCACTTCTCAGTTTATTAATCTGTGCACATCATGATTCAGTAAATAAATATTCATAGTCATTTCTTCTTGATGAATTGTTCTTTTTATTATGCAGTGGACTTCTTTATCTCTTCTGATTAAGATGTATTTGAAGTCCTCTTTGTGAAGGATGAGTGTAGCTATTCCTCCATTATTGAGGATTCTGATTGCTTGAAACATTTCAATCCCATTTCAATCTGAGTCTTCACCAGTGAGGTGAACTTCTTGAAAATTGTTTCCTACTTTTCTCTGTAGTTTATTTTTATGTCCTTGTGTTTTGTAGCTGACCTTTACCTCCCCTCCTATTTCCCTAGTTCTGAAGGCTGAGCCCAAGGCCTTTTACAGCTAGGCAACCACTCTATCACTGAGCTAGACCCCAGTAGGATTTGACTTTTAAGTCTTGGGGCAGAGTAGTATTCCGTTGTGTAAATATACCACATCTTCTGAATCCATTCCTCCGTTGAGGGACATCTGGGTTCTTTCCAGCTTCTGGCTATTATAAATAAGACTGCTATGAACATAGTGGAGCATGTGTCCTTATTGCATGCAGGTAAAGCCTCTGGGTATATGCCCAGGAGTGGTATAGCTGGATCCTCCGGGAGTGTCATGCCCAGTTTTCTGAGGAACTGCCAGACTGCTTTCCAGAGTGGTTGTACTCTGCAATTAAAAACAATAAATTCACAAAATTCCTAGGCAAATGGTCAGAACTTGAAAATATCATCCTTAGTGAGGTAACCCAATTACAAAAGAACACACATGGTATGCAGTCACTGATAAGGGGATATTAACCCAGAATCTCGGAATATCCTAGACACAATTTGTATATCAATAGATTTCCAAGAAGATGGAAGGAGAGACCCCTGGTCCTGGAAAGACTGGATGTAGGGGAGTGCCAGGACAGAGAAGAGAGAGGGGGTTGAATGGGGAGAAGAGGGAGGGAAGGGGGCTTATGGGACTTTCGGGGAGGGAGGAAATGGGAAAGGGGAAATGATTTTGAATGTAAATAAAAAAAAACTTAGAAAATAAAATTAAATTTAAAAAAAATCTTGGGGCAGGATCTCACTGAGCTGCCCGGGCTGGCTATGAACTTGTAAGTCTTCTGTCTCAGCCTCCTGAGTAATTGGGATTTCAGGCCTGTGCAACAAAGCTCACCTCACCTCTTTTATCCCCAATCCTAATTACTGTTCCACCTCTGTCTTTAGAATGTAGTCCATCCTTTGTTAACCCTGATATTTTATTCATGGACTCACATAGAAGAAGTTGCTAATCGGCCATCTTGTTGATTTCATATCTGCATTGCTGGAGTTTTGCAATAGGTTCTGAGAATTCTCTTCTATTTTATCTTCCAATTTTTCTACCAAATTTTTAACTTCTGTTTCCTCTTTTAACTTTCAGGTGTTCCTTATTTTACTTTATGTTTTTACTTTATCTTATTTTTCTGAGACAGTGTCTCATTTAGCCCAGGTGGGCTTCAATCAAATTCACTAGTGAGCAATGAATGGCCTTGAACTCCTGACAATCTCACCCCTCACCCCTCAGCCCTCACCTCTCACCTCCAACCTCCAAGGACTGAGATCACAGACTTGTACAAAAATGCCTGACTTAAAGCTCTTTTTTGTTGTTATTTATTTTTTCACCATGGAAGCCCAGAGCTTCTTTTTCACAGTTGATATATCATTCCTATGAATAATATTTTCCTTTTAATAAAAAGTATTCATACTACCTACTCTTGATTTGCATTTTAAAAATTAGATAAATAATAACTGTAATTTATCCTCAAGTCTGTTATTTTAACTATTGCTTGAGAATTTTCTACATGAATTTAATGTATTTTGATCCAATCCACCTGAGCCCCTCCCTTCAAACTCCTTTAATACCCACTACTTTTCTTTCCAACTTCATGTATTCTTAAAAATTATTTCATACATGCATACAATTTATATTGGTTCATACCTGTCCCTCACTCTATCCCTCCAACTTCCCCCTGCCTTCCTCAACATAAATATTTCCTTCCCAACTTCATGTCTTTTTTTTAAATAACCCACTTAGTCCTGTATTTATGTATGTATGTATGTATGGTCATCTACTGCGGTGACCTCCCTCATCAGCCATTGGCTCTTGAGCAGAGGGTGGGTCACTGGCAACCCCTCCTCTTCTGTGCTGGGATTATTAAGTCTCTTGGTTTTGTGGAAGTCGTGCATGAATAACCACAGCTTCTGTGAGTTCATGATATAACAGCCTAAAAACCAGCCTTTCATAGAAGCTCCTCACATCCTACCACACTTACACTCTTCCCACCTCCTCTTCCAAGTCCTGGAGGGGAAGCGTCGGACAGACGGTCTATGGCTGAGCACCCATGGTTGCCTATTCTTGGCGTTTGGAGTGATTATAAGACATCGCATTAACTACTACCCACTGCAGTAAGAACCTTCTCTGGCCACAGTCAGAAGCAGCACAAACCTCTGGAGACAAACATACATTTTAGGAAAAGCTTTGAGAACCTGACCATTCGGTGAAACAGCTTGAGTAGGTTCTGCCCAAGGCCTAAGGCTTCCCTAGACATGAGAGCCAACCACTTACAACACAGGACATGGTTTTCCACTTGTGGAGCAGACCTCAGACCCAATCAAGACAGCAGCCACTCTACTTTTATGAATTAAACATATGCAACCCTATTCGAAGAGATAGTCTCGCTGTCTTTACTGCTGTACAGGATTTAATGATCTACCACAGTGAGGGCTGCTGGTCACCTGCCATGTTTCCATATTGTTCTGCAAGCCACATGTCATGAACAGGAAAGCCGAGGTGTTCTCAACTGTGTGCTCCATCAAAATCCAATGAGCCCGGACAGCACATGCCCTCTGCCCCTCAGGAGTCTGTAGCAGTGTGTTGTTGAGATTCAATACATACTTAATAACTAAGTGAAGTTCATCCAAAGCTCCTCTTCATCAGACCCAGAGCCTGGATCTCCTTTCATTACACAGTTGCCTGGTACTCCTCGCAGACAAAAAGGGAGTCTTGGGTAACACATATTGAAAATGTTCAAAAAGGAGGAATTCTGATAGATAACTATTTTACTTTTTAAGATTTGTTTTTTTTAAATTGTGTTTAGGGGCTGGAGCAATGACTTAGTGGTTAAGAATAGTGTGTTCAGTTCTCAGCACCCACACTTCATGGCTCACAATTGTTTCCAGTAACTCCAGCTTCTAGGAAATCTGTCACACACATGCACACACACAATAATAATAATAATAATAATAATAATAATAATAATAATAATAAATCTTTTTTAAAATTACATTTATGTGTGTGAGCCTATATGAGTGTACATGCATCATGAGGCTGAGGTCAGAAGACAGATAGCTTGGAATTCAAGTTACAGGTGGTCGTGAGCTGCCGTGTGGGTGCTAGGATCCCAACTCGGGTCCTCTGCAAGAGCAGCAAGCACCCTTACTCCCTTAGCCATCTCTCCAGCCCCGAGAGCTATTGGAAAGTGCCACCTGCACTGGGCATTTGTCTGCTTCCTCCTGGTTCTGTCAGGTTTTAGTTCAAAAATTTAAAATCTCTGCATCACAAGCTTATGATTTATATTTTCCTGATGAGTTTATTATGGTGCCTCATTTTCTCACCACAAAATGCCTCTTTTCTCTGATCACAGGCCTGGACTTGGATTCCATTTGTACATCTTTCTCTGTGAAATGCCTATTAAAATATTATTGGGCCGTGTGTTTTTTTATTATAAAAATTCTTTATATGTTACAGATAGATTGGATGTGTTTCTGAATCTTTGTCTCAGACACATGTGAGATGTTCTCTTCCAATAAGTGTCTGAACTCTAATTTTCTTGTTTTATGTTTTTATTAATTTTTTGAGAATTTCATTCATTATATTTTGGCCATATTCTTCCCCTCCCGGACTCATTACCCATCCTGCATCATCACAAAAAGCAAGAGGTTTTTAGTATTGATAAAAACTAAACAATTTTAACAAGTAAATACATCAAGAGCTTTGTATTCTGTTCATAAAATGCTTCCCTAGTTTAAAGAGATCTGCTGTCCATTCCTTATGGAGGTTTTATATTTAAATTATACTTTAAAATTTATGATTTCTTTGAAGATGACATGTATATGAGGCCTAAGTGTTGAGGCTACTTTTCCTAAACACCCATTTGTCCAACATCTCTCTGATAAAGACTGTCCTATTCTAAATGACTAGCCTGCTTCTTCAGTGAAAAGCAGTTCATGGTGTGTGAGTGGGTCTTATTCCGAATTCTCTCTTCCTCCCTTATCGACATCACAGAATTGTTAACTACAATGTGATAAGAATTCTCAAATTCAAGTATGCTAATCCTCTACGCATCCCCCTCTGATTAAAAAATCATTCTGGCATAAATTGTTTGGTGCGTCATAAAACAATAAAATGAGGTTGAATAAACACCAAGGAGCATTCTGTGATGGCATTAGAATATCACAGTATCAATGGTTAGAAAAAAACTACCACTTTATCATTGCTGAATTCTCTAATCCAGGAATATGATTTATCTCTCAATGTTTCAAGAGCTTTAATTTCACTGAACAATATTTTGGTTTTCATTATACAAATAATGGTTTTTCATTCCTGAGCATTCACAGTCTGATTGTATTGAAATGGTAATGTTTTTACTTCATTTTCCGATTTGAACACTAGTATGTGGAGCTACAATTAACTTTTAAATATCAACTTTATATCTTATGACCTTGCTAAACTCATGACCTTTTCCACTTTTTTGAGATTTCTTAGGATTTTTGATCCAGAGGATTGTATTGTTTGTGGGCTGTAGTAAAATATTGACAAGAGCTAATGAAGATGGACACTTCTTCTACCACACTGTGGAGGAACATCTTTCCATTAAGCATTCTATTAAGTATAGGTGTTTTATGAATGTTGTTTAGATTAGTTGCCTGCTTGCTTTCTGCAGCTGTGGTAAAACACTGACCAAACAACTTGAGGAGAAAGGGTTTAATCAGTTTATCAACCACACCTCATCACCAAAGGCTGCCAAGGCAGGAACCTGGAGGCAGGAACTGAGCGGAGACCACAGAGGAATGCTGCTCCCTACGGCTTCCTCGGTCTGCTTTCTCATACCACCCAGAACCACCTGTGTCTGTCCTTCATCAAGAAAATGTCCCACAGATATACATACCCACAGGCCAATCCGATGGAGGCAACTTCCCAGTTGAGGTTCCCCCTTCCCAGATGATTCCAGTTTGTGTCAAGTTGACTCACAAATGCAAGTCCTTTTTTCTTTTTCTTCTTTAATAAAGCAAGTTCCTTTCAGACACTGCTTGTTTGGGACTTGCATTTGTGTGCTGACACATAGCTTTGATAATTGAAATGCTTCTTCCATTCCATCGGATGCAGTTACAGATGTGGTTGGTACAAATCCACCATGTTTACACTAGTTTTTCATCAGAAAACTTGATGTTGCTTTCTCTGCCTGTTGCCAAGCCTCCATATCTTTTTCCCCTTTAGTGTTTCAAATTGAAGACTTTATATCATATGGCTCAAAGTTTTGTCTTTTTTTCCCTTCTATATCTTCTATGAATTCTTTCCAGCCAGTCTGCATACCACATAATGTATTTTCCTATTCTAAAAATACAGCTTGGGACGTTTTTGTGCTATTTCTTGAAGCAATGTGTTTTCTCAAGCCACCTGAACACGTTGTCATTTCTATTGTGTTTCCATGTTGAAGTTCATTTCTATTGACAATTTACTCCTTCTTTTGGTCATGTTTTCTTTCTTGTTGCATCTGAAAAAGATGTCATGGTTTATTGGATACTATTAATTCTGCACATCTCAATTTCTTAACTTTTCAAAGTGAAAAATTAGGCTTTGTTTCCACAGGAAGTTGGATTATGTTCTGATGATCTTGCTTCTTTCTGAACTTGTCCTCAAGTGCCTTGTCTTTTTGAATGTACGTTAGGACTTTTTTATTTTTTTAAAGTTTCCCTTATAATGACTCATCACCCTTTACAAGTCTGATTGATAAAAATTCTCTATTCTAGCTGCGTGGAACCTAGTTCCTCTCTAGGTGTATATGACATCTAGTCTCTGTTTGTGGGAATTCACTCAGTATACATTCACTATAGCATCCATCAAAGATACAGCTAGACACCTACCTGGATTTCTGCTCATTTTTCGTTTAGCATCCCCCACTGCAGTACTCTGCCAAGAGTCCTATTTATTTCCAGTTGTCTAGACTCTGGCCTCTGTTTCATGAACCAAGCAAGGATCTTAGGCTATATTTTAGTTTAGACTAGTGGTTTTCAACCTTCCTAATGTTGCAACCTTTTAATCCCACATGTTATGATGACCCTCAACCATAAAATTATTTTTACTGCTATTTCATAACTGTAATTTTGGTAGTTATGAATCATAATATAAATATCTGATATGTGGTCCCAAAGGGAGAACCACTGGTTTAGACTATGTTTACAAACAGAGAGCCATTACAGATTTCACCTCCTATCAGGAATCTAGAGCCCATGTTCTCTGGTGTCCACTGGTGAAAATATAGCTCTGTTTTCTAGTTGTTTATGGAGATAAGGTAAGTCTATTACTCTGTCATGTCTGGAATTGATTTTTTTAAAACAAATTTAAAGAAAATAATCTATGTATTATATGTTTCTTTACAAACTTAGGATTTTTCTTCCTTTCTATAGTCTAAATTCCACCTATCTGAAGAACTTCTTGCAGTTATATCCTAGAAAATTGTTTTTTTCTCAGATTTTCTTCATTAAAAATGTCCTCATTTTGCCAATGCTTTTGAAGTAAACTTTAGCTGGGTATGAAAATCTAGACTAGCAGTTTACTTGTGTTATTTTCTTTCAACATTGAAATCAGTGTTTTCTCTTTTATTCCATATTCTTGGTGTGTTTGATCATTCTTGATGTCTGTTGTTGTGGATGGCCCTGGTGCTGCCTATATTTTGATGTTAATCCCGCTTTCCCAGGAGGGGCTGTCTGGAATGAGGAGGAATGAGTCACATACTCCAGTGACTTCTTGTGAACCTTCTCTGGAATGAATAAAGGGACCATCACTAGGCCAGTAGGTGAACTTCCAGGTTGGACAGAGGAAGAGAAGAAGCAGGAGAGAGTTAGGGGCTTTTGGCATAAGGACAAGATGTAGCTGCTAGTGTCTCCTTGTTTCAATGGTGGATCTGCCAGGATTCTCGATTGGAAGATTTAGATTTAATATGGCTTACAAGATTAGTATTCTAGTTGTTGTGCCCAGTGACTGAGTTACCACTGTTTTTGAACTAAGTTTTTGTGGTGTTTTCCTTCACACAGTGGCTCCACTAGGTTCCAGAGAGAAAGTTAAGGTAGCAAAGTGTGGGTTTGCCTGATGTGTACCCTATAAGGACGTGGGAGATTTGAAGCCTGGAGCTGGCATGGTATCAACCCGCCAGAGGGAACTTAGCGAGTCTGGTGGAGATGTTTTGGGAGCTCCGGTCAGAGAGTCTGCCAAGATGAGAACACCCCGCTAGTGCTGTGTAGCCTGCAGGTGCCCAGCATAGCACAGGAACTTGTGGTCTTTTTAATATTTCCCACAACAGTCTGTTAAGCATCTCAGATTTGTAAGTTTATAGTCTTTCATAAAACTTGGGGTTTTTTCTGTGTTTTTCTTTGTCATTCTTCCTCAAGTCCTCAGAGTCTGTCTCTTGTGTTGGCAGTAGATGGACATATGCTCAGTTCCTTCATCTCTCCAGCTATTGTTCTCTATGGGTCTCTTCTGAGATTTCTTCTACAGTTGGATACATTAAAATCCACAGTAGGCAGGGTTCTCTAGGGAAACATAACAAGGGATGTGGGTACATCAGTCTTTACATGGGGATTTATTTGTGTGCTTATGTGATAGGAGCTTTCTGCATGCTAGAAAGGCAGAGACCACAATAGCTTTTCAGTCCAAGAGGCTGGATACCTGAGCAGTCTCCATCTGGTGTCCAAAGCCTAGAGGACCCCATGAAGGTTTGCTTGTATTGAACCCACACTGGAATATCAAAGATGCTGAAGTCTGATATGAGCACAGCATGTTAGTTCTCAGAGGTGTACATGTGCTCACTGCTTTTTCCTCACATCTATTTATATTTAGGTCACTGGGTCACACCCTCTCTGTTATTCCTTTCTGGAAACACCTCTGCAGACATGCCCAGAAGTGTGCCTCAGGGATGATACTAAATCAAGTCAGCAACCAAGAAAAGCCATCCAAACTCCACCTTGCCAACTTGATATTTAACCACAACTTTGTTCCGTTCTTAATTTTCAAATAAAAATAGCAACAAACTATCCTTTGCCTAACATTATCTCATATAACATTATAGATTCCCTAGCAACAAGCCATCCTATTGCCTAACATGATACAACTACCCCACATACCATTATAGATACCCTAATTGTTCCCACAGAATAAATGGCAGAGTCCCTTGAGAAATGCTTACTCTTCTGATAGCCTAGAACTTAACTATAATAATAGCAATTTAACAGATAGGCACTAACAGTAATTCAATCAATGTTATGTTACATGGTAAAGGAGTAGAAGAGGAAAGAAAAAATGTGATAGATATAAATGTTAAGAAAATGAAAGTCTGATTAATATATGTGTGTACATATACACAAGCATATTCTTCATAAACATGGAAAAGAAAAGTGCATGACAATTAAGATCCTCCTTTCTGACTGATCACCGGCTGAACCCAGTATTATGACTACTTTCCTCTGTTATCCACTCAATAATCTCCCACCCTTAAGAATCATCTCAGCAGTTCTTGGCTCTTTACCTAATAAGGTGAACCATGTATTCATTCCTAAAGGTTATGGGCCATTTATCAGCATACCTAGATTGGACTGTTGTAGTTTCTTATTGACTTTAAACCTACGGCATAGTAAAACCAAGCACTCTCTTGCACACCATGTGTACTCTGTCTTACCTCACTTATGGAACAATAGCCTTGCTTCATCCAGTTGTCTGGACCAATCACCATTTCTACCATTGTAATGTCTTTCTCTTAGACTGTTGGCTCAAGGGTATCAAGAACCCAAAGGGTCAATGGAGGAGTTGTAGCTTCCAGTTCTATAGAATGTTTGTGCATCTCTTGATAGATGCACTATTTCTTCTGTAACCAAGACTTGTAGGGACAACAGAGCATAAGGATCAGGGAACAAAACTTTTGCAAGTGGTTACTAGGAGGTGAGGGTGAGTGGTACTATATTAGTCAAGTTCTCTAGAATAACAGATATTATAAAAATTAATCCATAGATTGGTAAGTAGATCAATAGATAGATAGATAGATAGATAGATAGATGATAGCAATTTTATATAAAAGGGATTTATTTATTAGGCTGTGGTACAACTAATCCAACAATGGCTGATTGTGAATGGAAAGTTGAAGATTTGGTAGTTGCTCAGTCCATGAAGCTGGATATCTCAGTTGTACTTCAGTAGACATTGGAATCCCCCCCCCAAAAAAACAAAAAAAACCAAACAAGCAAACAAACAAAAACCTAGACTCTAATGCCAGTGAAGGAATGACTTGCTAGCAAGGCAAAAGCAAGCAGGCAGGGCAAACACTTAGTTCTTCCATGCCTTTATATAGGCTGTCAGCAGAAGGTGTGGCCCAGACTAAAGGAGTCTCTTCCCACTTCAAGATCTGGATTAGAAATGGGTTTTCCTACTTAAGGTTAAGCAAAAATCACTCACTGGTATCCTCTCCACTTTTGTACTTTAATTAATTCCAATGGAGTCAAGTTGACATCCTACAATAGCCATTGTAGGTACCATATCCATTTTTACCCCTTGGTTCCTGGACCTGTTAAGCCTGACTATGGGAGAAACACTAACATATGTAACACTGCTATGGAGTTTATACAACCTTTTACATAACCTTGCCACAGCCTATAAGCTATTACTGCTTAGTGATAACTGTATGGTCACCCCAGGGAAACAATTATATCAAAGCTTAGTGTCGATCTCTGCTGCTAGTATTAAGAGTCAGCCACAGCTAGGTTAACTTTGATGAGCAGACTGTGCTAATGACTGAGCCCATCCACAGTCTCAACCCTTGTCATCATGGCACTTTGTTCATGGACCCACTGGGCAATGGTAGGTATGGCCAGGGAAAGAGGTTAATTGCTATCTATAGGATAGATCATTCTAGCTAACTGACCTCCTATGCTGAGGTCACCTCTTATAAACACTGACATAAAGCATAAACATCTTCATACCCTCTGCCCATTTGGAAAGATCTATTCCCTCACCCAGCTCTTTTCGCATGTCTATATTACCAGTTTTCCAATCATGCTCCTTCCAAATTCTGACTATCCAACTAAACCATTGGATACAACCTTTGGATCAGTACAGAATCACACATCTAGTTGTTGTACTTCCCAGAGTACTTCCTATTGGGAAGGCTTCCCTTCACTGCTATTCTTCAGGGTTGTCCAAGTAAGGGGCTGTAGTACTATAGATATCCACATTCAATAGATGCCTGTGTACCATGTAGAAGCATCTACAAAGCAATTCCTAGCCTTCTCTTCCTCAGTAAACTAATAATAAATATCCCATGAGACTACATGGGGGACCAAAGATACTGAAGTAAAATAGGAACCATAGACATTTGGCCCATTATGTAACTTATATACACATTTCAGTACCTACCTGGGACTAATCAAATTATGGATTACTGTTGTTCACAGCTAATCTTATTGTGTAGAAGGCAACATGATACCCAGTTCATTATAGGCATCCCAGGCCACATGGTAACTTTGTGGCCTACCATTTATCAGCCAGTTTCCACTAAGATCCAGATGCAAGCCAAGGGCTGTATCTTAGAGGGAGATTAGTATCTTTACATACCAGAGGCCTTGCTTTAAAATCCTAAAGGCCTCCACTGTGAATCATCTGTGGGGACCTGCCAATGGCTCCAAACAACAATCCTATGGGCCATTGACACCTCAAGTACCATCCAGTCTAGGGGTGCACATGAGCTAAGAGGAACAGCAGCTGCATTGCCTGTTATGAGCTATATTTAAACTAGATATTTTTGAGTCATTTTTTAAAATGTGGGATAAAATAACACACTTGAGTAAAGAAGGTACTGCCTCTCAAATCCTAATAGGCTTACTAAACATATACTTCCTTCTTTGTACTGGGAGAATTATCATCCTTTACTTTAATAAAGGGTGATAAATTATCCTTTACTATAGAAGGGTTGTCTGCATTCATCATTCTAGTGACATGTTGTGGTTGAAAGCTCTTAAATTTGGTTGGATTTTTAGCTATCTTCTCAAAGGCAAATACCTTACCAACAAGTCCAGAGAGGCTACTACTTCCCATTCATTTGGTTCAATCAGTATAATCTCATCAGTGATCATCATGAACCCCACAGAAGAAAAGAAGATTCCTGTGAACTAAGTTGCAATACAAGGCTAAAGAGTTAATGCACCTTTGAAACAGAGCAGTGAGGGTGTACTGTTAGCCTTGTCAGCTAAAAGTGAATTGCTGCTGATGGTCCTTAGGGACAAATATGAAAATAAAAGCATTTACTAGCTGTACACCAGGTACCAGGAGAAGTCATTCTGCAAAAGCAAGCAAACCTTATGTGTTCCAGCACCTGCAATTGGAATTCCCACTTGATTGGGCTTATAATAATCACCTATAATTCTATAACATCAGTCCATCTTCTATTAAATGGAGACAATGTGGTAGGAACCACCCTCCCTGCATCTTTCAAGATCTTAATGGTGACACTAATCTCTACAATCCCTCCAGGGATGTAATATTGATTTTAGTTTATTATTTTCTCACATGGAGGTATCTTGAGTGGCTTCTATTTGTCTTTCTAATTATAATAACCTTCACTCACAGGTCTTAGAACCAAGTAGAGATTCAGCCAACAGTAAGTGTATGTGTGGCAATTATCCATCATGGTTATGACCGAATAACCACAGGATGAATTAATTAGCAGATCCACTGGACCTGTTGTGAATAAGCACTTCTCTGAAACCCATCCATAACATGCCTTTCCTAAGGCCCTGCTTTGACTGGAGAGCTGTAACCCTTGCTGCCTAAAAGCTCATGGAATCAGCACAACTTCAGAGACGGTGTTCAGCAGGCCTAGAAAGGTCTGAGTATTGCTGTCCTTGATGTATAGTTACCAGGTAAAAGGCATAGCTCCTTTTGGAAAAGGATAGGAGGAAAGTTTGGGGTACTGTAATAGGGTCCGTTCTCAAGGGGACCTGGTCTCCCCTTCATTCAAGGGGCTCTGTGTCCGTACCATGACTCAAGTCAGGAAATTGATTGAGGAACTTCCCTTCTCTGCTATGGTGATTGAGGATAGCCTTTCAGTCATTTAGTCTGGAATTTTTCTGCTTATATGAGTCAAACAAATATTTAGCAGGCATCTTATCGTGTTTGCTTCCAAGAACACTGTGGTAATTGGGCAAAACACATAGGAAGAATTTAGGCTTCCCTTACTGCAGCTTTCCCTTACATGATTTTCTTTCTAGTTTGCAGCCACATTGGCAATCCCATTATCCTCTGGCCCCACCTGGCAGTACGCCTAGAACTTTCTGCTTGGTTTTGTCACCTCACCCTGAGTCATCTGCTCAGGTGTCTGACTCTCACTTGATTGTCCTTCCTCCAGTTTGGGCTAACCTTGGTGTCACTCTCTAGTGGTTTTATTAAAGGGCAATGACTATCATCTGTAGAGAAGTTAGTTCACTCAATGTACTCTCCCATGACCAGAAGTACTATTATCTATTGTGCTGACTGCTCTTATGTCAACTAGACATAAAAACTAGAGTCGTCTGAAAGGAGGAACCTCAATTGAGAAAGTGTCCTCATAAGACCCAGCTGTAGGGCATTTTCTTAATTCGTGATTGATCGAGGAGAGCCCATTCCATTGTAGGTGGTGCAATCCCTGGGCTGGTTGTCCTGGGTTCTATAAGAAAGCAGGCAAAGCAAGCCAAGTGGAGCAATCCAGTAAGCAGCACCCCTCCATGGCCTCTGTATTAGCTCCTGCCTCCAGGTCCCTGCCTTGTTTGAGTTCCTGTCCTGACTTCCTTTGATGATGAACAATATGGAAGTATAAGACAAATAAACCCTTTTCTTCCCACCTTGCTTCTTAGTCATAATATGTCCTCGCAGAAATAGAAACCCTAAGACACCTACATTCATCAGATCAAACAATACTTTACTACTACATGCCTCAAAATCTTGCCCCCCAAAGTGTAATTTTGTTTATTGTTTTACTTATTGTTTTTCTACTTTGTAGCACTCTAAGAAATATATTTCTGTGAAAATTAAGCCCAGTTTTATTTTGTCACTTAAGCAGAAGAGCCGTCTTTCTCAATTTATTCTTCAAACCCAATTTACCTGAGTGCACAGTTGCTTTGAATTTTCATTTTCTTTCTGTCAGTATTCTGTGTAACCAAGATATTTCTTGTATTTTTGAGTCAACTGGCCCTGAACACAACTTAATCCCTGTTAACACTCAGAATTACAATGCTAATATTATGTTGATGCTGAAGGAAGTTTGGCTCTTAGGACTTGGTTGTGGAAAGAGATTATTATTGTAATAGATGAGATAAGAATTGGTTCGCCAGTTCCTGAACTTTTTCTTCTTGTTCTGTAAGGTCATTGTCCTCATACCTGGGGAGCAGTGGAAACCTTCTCCCACACTATTGGACTGTTTCCCTCTGCAAACACACAACCAATTCCAGCAGCTTCTACCCCCAGGCACCCTCTAGTATGAGTGCTTACAAAATACTGTGTTCTTGGTCCTGAACTTTCCCCATCCCACATTCCTCATTTTAATCACACCAAAGTGCACTTATTAAAGTCCTGGCAGAGCATGGAGCTGCAGGCAGCAAGTTATGCACATGTAGTCTCCGCTGTCAAGGCACACAACATCACAATGAAGAAATACAGACGGCTCAATGTAAACAGTGAACGATGATTCCTTTAAGTCTGTGGTCTACTGTGCCTATAGGATGCCAAACATCTGGATGAAAGATGTAACTTTCAGCCAGGAAGCTGGCTGCTCTTCCAGATAATTGAATAGACTTTTATGTGAATTGCCTAAACCTAGCAATTATAATAGTTATAGTAACTTATATTTGGATAATGATTTACAACTGCAGTGTGTGTATATAAGCATGCATGTGTGTAGTAAATGTGTGTATGCCTGCATGTATGCATAAAGCTTCACATAATTACTATATCTTTATGGAACAGGCTTATTTATATTAGTTTAAAGAGAGGAATTTGAGAGCCTTTATCAAGCATGCATGGGCATACATTCAAACATGAGGAAAAAGAGAAATGACAATCCCTATCATAAAGGTGCTTATGGGCCAGGGAAGGAGCTTGAAACTGAATGAACCTGACTTGTCCAAGGTCACACAACTAGTTACTGTCAGAACTGGGACTCAATCCAACTTCTCTGGCACCGAGACCAGCACTCTGTTCACAGCTGCCTTCCATAAAGGACAGATGCACTTACAGAGCGGATAGCACAAAGGGGAAGGGACAGCCTGCCCCAGGAATCGGAAGAGTCCCATTAACAACACTAGATCAGGAGGAAGCACACATCATTAAAACTACAGCCACGATGGTGAGCAGGCACTGACTAATGCTTTTGATGCACTGTCCAGAAGACAGGGCGGGGTACAAATGGCATGTTCTCATGTCTTCTAGGTACAGATATGGACAGATAAAGCAGATGGGGCAAACTCAAGCAGCAGCTTATTTCTTGGATGTTAGGGTTACAGTTAAACTTTTCCATCCTTTCTTTACTTCTCTCTCTAAAACATGAGTCTTTCATTTTTATTGATGTTGCTTGGATATAAATTTATAGGCAAGTAAACAGATCATTATAGAAAAACTAAAGGTTGTTGAAATCAAACAGACCTGGATCCAAATCTCAGAGTCACAATGAGTCTATATGGCCTAGGAGAACTATGCAGGTCTCTGCGCCTCGGTTTCCTTGGTGGAGAACAACACGAAATTGCACAGTTGAGTTGAGTATTAGAGATTCTGTATTAGACACCAAGACTTGTAGCCACCGTGCAACCTGCAATTATCTTTATCACCATCATTATCTTGTGTGAACCATGACTGCTCTGGAAGCGGGCAGGTGCTGCTGGGCCTGCTGTGAAAGGCAGGTTTGGCCAAGTGTCTGCACAGCAGCTTTACCACGGAGACCAGTAACCTGGAATCATCCTCACCAGCTGAGAAGGGAACTGGGCCAAGTCGTACAGTTATGAACATGTAGAAAGCTCTCCTGTGTCTTACAGAGATGTATCAGCAATCTCTACATCCTCAACAAGCATGTACTCTGTAGATGCTGTAAGTCAGAGACAAAAGAAACACCAGAGGTGTGAAGATAAATAGGAGGGGACTAAGGATATGGCTGTGTGGCAGAGTGTTTGTCTGACACACACAAAGCTCTGGCTTCCATTCTCAGAACTGCAAGAAAATAAAAACAACACAAAGCAAAAAAAAAGTGGTCTCCACTATTCCTACTACAGTGTGGTGGACAGGAAACACTCATAAAAATATGATCACAAAGAGCATGATGGTCATAATCATAAAGACAGTGTCTCAGCTAGGGTTTCTATTGCTGTGATGAAATGACCAAAAAGCAAGTTGGGTAGGGTTTACTTGGATTACATGTCCACACTGTAGTCTGTATTGAAGGAAATCAGGACAAGAACTCAAAGGGCAGGAACCCGATGCAGAGGTCATGGAGGAACAGTGCTTACTGGCCAGCTCCTCATGGCTTCCTCGGCCTAATTTCTTATAGAACACAAAACCACCCGAGCCCCAGGGTAGTACCATACACAATTGTCTGGGATCTACCCTATCAATTACTAATTAATTAATCAATAATTAAGAAGATGCCCTAAAGGCTTGCCCAGAGCTGAATCTTATGGAGGCATTTTCATAATTGAGGTTTCCTCCTCTCAGATGACATTGGCTTGTGCTCTTGACGTGAAACTGTCTAGCACGGACAACCGTACAAGAGCACAGAGGATGAGCACCTAAGCAGCTTGGCCATGGAAGAAGGAAACTTGGATTTCTGAAAGGGTAGCTGCTGGGTTAAGCCCTGAACATAGGCAGGGCCTAGAGCTGCTTAGGGAAAGGGGGCCAGACAGAGAGCATAGAATGCCCAACTGTGTTGTCTTAAGTTACAAGTGGCTCCATTTTGCCAGAGCAAAGCAGGGTCTGGAGCTGAGCGAGATTTTGTGTACCTCGTCCAGAGAGCAAGGAAGAGTTTGAAGCTGGGAAGGTAGGAGTTGAAGAAGCTGGGTTTGCATTTCAGCACACCCTCTGGAACCCTGGAGAGGAAGGATTTGAGCAGAAGAGCCCAGCTGCAGTCAGAGGCTACCTCTGACTGGTCAGGAGAAACTCAGCCATGATAGGGTAGAGACCATCATCGATCGGGGAGCAGATATAAGGGAGATGGAAATCAGAGAGCAGAGATAGCGCTAAAGATCCCACGAGCCTGGTGAGATGCACATAGGGAAGAATTAAGCTTTTAGAGAGAATGTGCTACACATCCAGTCTGGACAAGCTTCATGGGGGAGAGAAAACATGAAATGCCCTTAAAGAAGATTGGACAGATGGAGAAAAAGGAGCACATCCTCAGCAAAAAAGACTGAACTCGGGAGGTCAAAGACGCAGGAATAATTAAACTATGGATGAGCTGATGTACAAGTACCTGGTCATTGAAATGCCTTCAGTAACTTGAATTCTATCCCCATTCTGGGAGTAAGATTTGTGTCAGGGTAGAGTATGCACTCTCCCAAAAGCTTGTTCCTAAAACTACACACCAAGAGACCACAAAAAGCTCAAGGTGAAAAACTGACTCTGCATCTCATTCATTACGATCTATGGGGACAACAAGGACTACGTTACTCCTGGTGGCTTGGAAGCCTCGTGATGACCCTACGGCTGTGAGACTTTTCCCCTGCTTCTCTCTCATGCCTCCTCCACCCCTACTCCTGGGCAGGCAGTGACAGGCAGCCATCGTGGGATGATAAGCCATGCCAAGAAAGATAGGGAGAAGGAAGATGGAGGAAGAAATGAGAGCAGGGCTGATAGAAATGAAATGAGGTCAGAGTGAAGAGCAAAGACTGATTCCAAAAATGAGAGGTTTTCCTACCAACCTGGGCATCACAGGTCAGAACACAGTCAGCAAACTTCCTCACAGAAAACCAGATGGTAGAGTCTCTGTCTCACCTTTTTCTCCATAGAGGACCAGATGGTAGACAGTCTCTGTTTCACCTCCTCCCTCTGCAGAGGGCCTGATGGTAGACAGTCACTGTCTTACGTCCTCAACTACACTGTTGCCAGACAAAAGCAGCTATGAATGACGCTTCAACAAGCATAGCTATGTTTCAGTAAAACTTTATTTATGGGCAGTGAGATTTGTATTTCATAAAGTGTTACCCATCCCATGAGATGTTATTTTTTTCAGATCATTAAAAATATATGAAAGTCATTCTGAAATGTGAGCCTAGGCGATGGCCACACCTCTTGTGTAGAATGCCGATTGCCACTCCTGGTCCAGAAGAAGAACCACATGGCAGCTGAGGAGTTGGGAGGGACTGACTATTGTTGAAGGGGAATGACCCAAATAGACAGTCCTATGGGATGGGAGGGAATAATGGGCTGAATTTCTGGAAATAACTCTTCTCTGAGTTTTATGGGTGCATTCCTGGGCAACAGTAAATTGTTTAGTTAGGAGCCATACCACTCCTCCATAATTAAAGATGTAGTGGTGAGATTTTATTTTACATTTTGAGGGGCTGCTTTCTATACTCTACACTACATTATAATAAAGTATTCAAAAATATAATAATAAAACAAGCAATACATATCCTGGCTATTAAATACTCTGCTGGCTCCTAAAAAGACAATCTAGATGACATCTGAGCCTGGCCACTCGAGCATCAGGGCCTCCTGCAGCCTCACCTGGCCACCAGGAAACTGGACAAGACTGTCATGGAAGTACAAGACTTAGTCTTCCTAGCTGGCTATGCCAGTCTGTGAGATCCTCACACCTACAGAGACACATGGTGCTCTATTCCCCTCACAAAACTCCATCTCTTTCTTCGCTGGTCGCTAAGAGTATTTTCTAAGTTCCAAAGACTTGTGTGGTCATGTCTGGAAAATGTCTGAGAGTTTGTGAGCTCTGTCTCTTCTTCTAGTGGTGTAACTGGGAAGACTAACGAGCAAGATTCTTGACAGAAAGCCCAGTCATTTCCCTTGGCCTGATCATATGTCTCTACATTGCCTTTAAATAAATTATCCATATCATGTCAAGTTCAGACTATAAAACCACCACCCCCTCCCACCTATATATTTTTTGTTCCCTTAGCCCATGGCCCCCCAGAGTAACAGGATTCATATATAATTATATTTCCCTTCTTTTATGCTATTGGAAAGCAGATATTCCTCCATATTAGACAAAACGTCTAGGATGTTTCCATTTTCCTGCTCCCTCATTTAGGCTTTAAGAACTTTATCCCAAGTCCCAGGTACCACCCTTCTCGTTCATATAAAATCTTTTAAAGGTCTAAATAGAAAAGAAAATAGTCAAACATGGAACGAAAATAAGTATGTCAAAAAATCTGCATGCCTATTTCTCATAGCACTGTTTTCAATCATCAAAAGATAGAATCAACCTAAGTGTTCCTTCATGGATGAACGAAGAAAGGAAATGCAGAATGACTGTACAATGGAATGCTATTGAGCCCTAAACAAGAATTAAAGGCTTCCGTGTACAACGAGATGGATGGACATGGAGAACAATGTGTTAAATGAGATAAGCCAGGTACATGAAAATACTGCAAGTTCTTACATATATGTGGAACTGAAGAAGAGAATAGAATGCTAGTTACCAGAATCTTAGAAAGGCATGGGAGACAGGACAGGTAGGGAGAGGGTGATTGACAGGCACAGGACACAGTGAGCTAGGAGGAAGAGTTTCTAACATTCCATAACACAGTAAGGTGGCCATAACTGAAAAGTTAGTTGAATATTTGAAAATAGCTTGTGGAGAGAATTTTGGATATTCTCCACACAAAGAGACAATAAGCTATCCAGGGAAATACTTACACCAATTACTGATCTGATCATTACACATGTGTGTGTGCATTTAAAAATTACCCTGTACTTCATAAATATGTACATTCATTTATATGCCAATTAAAAAATACAGGGTTGGCAAGGTGTCTCTGCAGATAATGGTACGTCCTGCTAAGCCTGATAATCTGAGTTCTGTCCCTGGGACCCACATGATAGGAGAGAACTGACTCCCAAAATTGTCCTCTGACTTCTGTGCACTGTGGTGTGTGCCCCTACCCAGTAAATAAATAAATGTAATTTAATATTTTCTAATTACAAGACAAACATATAATCATATATCAGAGGGTCTAGGGAAAGTAGACTTTATTGGTGATATTCTTTCTACACTTTTGTGATGGCGAAGGTGCCAGCCACTAGACCCACCGAGGGGACAGAGCGTGATCCAAAGACCTCAAACTTGAAAGAACTCCACCTAAGGAACTTCACAGAACTCCCAATAGCAGGCTTTATGGGGCACATTCCCAACCAGCCAGCACTCACAGGATTTACCCAGCTCTAGGAAGGAGCCCACCCCTCACAGTGGGGAAGACAGACATTTCTCTCCCATCTGCTAGCTCCAGGCAGAAACCCCTTTGCTGTATGAGACACAAGGCTGGTTCAGCTGCCTTCCCACAATCTGGTTCTAAATGAGACACATGGGCTCGGTCAAAACACATCCATCCTCGTTCCCCATTTGATCTTCCTCCCACATGCCATTCAGATTAATGCTGGAGTTTTGTTTCCATCTGTTTTTAGCTTGTGGCTAGAATCACACAAGTCCGGTTCTGGCCCTTTGTGGGTCTAGGCATTCTGTCACAGGGCACCGATTTGGAGGAGGGGTTGGCTGTGGGAGACAAACTCATGTCTTATTTCAAGTCAACAGACACTGGATGTGGGCCTTCTTTCTGCCAAGAATCCTCACCCTGTAGATGCCAAGACATGCTGCTGTTCAAATTCAGGAAGGCTCCCATTTGTCCCTGCGCTCTCCCTGTGACCTGCAAGAACTAAAATGAATGACTCATGCCCCACCTCCATGACCTCGTCTCCCACCAAGTCTCCTCTTCTTACTCTCCCATGGCTCCCCACAGTCCCTTTGCACTGCCTGTAGCCTGTCCTTTGGCTCCACTGGTAAGGCCCTCTCCCTCAACAACTCAAATTTTTGCGTAAATATCTTTCTCAACTAAGAGCCGGGGCCGCTGTGGCACTGCTAGCCCCTTGCCCATCCTAGTCTTTCTGTTTTGCATCACACCTACCACACGATGCTTTGGTCCATGTCCTTAGAAAATGTAACTGGGAAAGATGGTTCCAGAGAGGCAGACGTGAAGGAGAAAAGAAACAAGGAAAAGATGGAGGCAGAGAAAACCTAAGGGAGTATTCTCTGAGTGGCTATAGTTTTGGAACCAGATGGCCTCACGGGACACCTTCAGATAAACTACCAGCCCAGTACATCTTCAGATGCCTGTGCATCCTGCACTCTCTCTTTCTCCCATCGGCCTCCATGAATATCAGTAGTTTCATGCTTTCAGATGGTGAGAACGTGGCTTGGCACACAGTCTGTCAACTAAGTAGCCACAAGAAACCTCCATGGACATCAAGCCAGCAAGGCCTATAGTGGTAAGCCTGTGAACAACAAGGGGGACAGAGGCTGAAGGAATGGCTGCCTGACTTCAGGGATAGATTGAGATCCCGGAATGCTCCAACCCAAGAAAGTGTCCAGGCCAGACTTAAACCCTTACAACCTTCCAAGATGGTCTACACCTCTCATAGCTTTATCTGTTTGTGTTGCCTGGTGCATACGAAGAGTCTAAAACTGCACCTGGCATGTGACAGTTTTTCAGCACACTTTGAAAGGATGAAAGAGCTACCATGCTACATAAGACAGACTCTGAGCTTCTGTTGCCCAGGGAAACCCAAACAAGCAAGGGATCTCCACAGAGCCAATCACAGAGTGCTGTACAGAGGCAGGCTGGTGGCTGCAGAGGCCACTGATCTGAGAGCTCCAGAGGTTCCGCTTCAGATGTGCCCAGCCTCTCTAAGGAACCAAGAGCACTAGTGTAGGATAAGGGACATCTGGACTCAGTGACCCATCAACATCTGGACCCGGTGGGAGCTCCCCGATGCTGATGTTCCTATGAGTACTCACCAATGGGAGCTCCCCGATGCTGATGTTCCTATGAGTGCTCACCAATGGGAGCTCCCTGATGTTGATGTTCCTATGAGTGCTCACCAATGGGAGCTCCCCGATGCTGATGTTCCTATGAGTGCTCACCAATGGGAGCTTCCCGATGCTGATGTTCCTATGAGTGCTCACCAATGGGAGCTCCCCGATGCTGATGTTCCTATGAGTGCTCACCAATGGGAGCTCCCCGATGCTGATGTTCCTATGAGTGCTCACCAACGGGAGCTCCCCCATGCTGATGTTCCCAATGAGTACTCATCAAACATCTAGCTGTTCCATTTATAGGCTGTTGCCGTTTATATTCTTCCTCTAGTCTCACTGCTATGTACTAGAGAGAGTGAGATGCTCCTCATTTTATAGAAGAAAACTAACCCGAGTGTAGAGAATCCCAGTAGATCCACCAACCTCTGCTGACCAAGAGATGTCAGATTTGAACTTGAAACTAACCAAACCTAAAAGATCTATCCCATGGTCATTGAGATGGCTCTTAGGACTGATGACCTATACCCCGAAACCCACAGAGTGAGGACAGAACCAATTCCAGAACATTGTCTTCTGACCTTCACATGACTGCCACAGCACATACAAATCCACATATATACACTATTGATTGATGATTGGTTGATTGATTGATTGATTTAATATAAATGGAATAACAAAAACAAAGTCCTTTGCCACTAAGCTGCATCCTAAAAAATGTCAGGATCAAAGGGAAGAAACCAGCCCAGGTTTAGAAGAAAATGATCACACTCTGTCCACATACAGCTAATTATATGGTGTTATATGATTATAAGGATTAATACAGTAGTAACCTGTAGGCCACCAGTCCTCTCTCCATCACCAGCAGACTCCTTCCAGTACCTCAGACCCATGAGCACTATTCTCTCTATTAGAATCATGAGGACATAACAGAGAACCAGCCGTCCACAGTAGAGATACTACAGCGGAGGAACCATGGGATATACACAGCATCCTCTACAGCTCCACTTTGCCAAACTCCTCATTGATTGCATACCCTGAGGTGAGACCAAGGCTGGCACACTGAGCCTATGACAGGGCAGGGTGACTGATGGCCTCCATGTCTAATCCACATTAGCATTGTCCAATAGAAACATAATATGAACTACATAGAAACCTCTATATATGCTTATGGGAAGCTGCCAACGAATAAAAATATTCTTTAAAAAAATTTCCCATATTCCAGAAGACATAGTTTGAAAGCAAGCAGAAAGAGGTGAAATTGGCATTTTATCTATCTATCCAAAATCTAATACATCAAAAGTATTATTATAAAACATAATCATATAAACATTTATTTGATTTTCCCCCTTTGAAACAGAGTGTCATGTAACCCAGGCTGCCCAAAAATGACTTTGAAATCCTGATTCTCCTACCTCTGTTTCCAAAATGCTGGGATGATGAGCATGTGATGTCACATCTGATGTATTGCTAGGGCTGAGCCCATGGGCCTCTTGCATGCTAAGCAAGTGTTCTATCACATGAATCATATTTCTAGATTGTATAAAATGTATTGAAATAATTTACACTCTAGTTCAAGGGCTCCAAGGGCTTAGTTGCTAGATATGGCTTGAGGCTACTGTTTTGGACAGCACGGACCTGCTGCTGCTGATAGAGGACACACACACACCTACACACATGTTCAGGTGCACGCGCACCCATATTCACATTAGAACATCACAAATAACAAGGAACATTGTCAAATCCCTGAAGCAAATCACACCAGTTAGAGTCTCACTCCCGGGCATCTGGGCACCACACTGTAGACAGACAGCCTGAGATGCAGAATCAGGGATACCTGAAATCATACCCAGAGCGCAAACAAAAGAGAGGAAGCCAGCCCCTCACAGGGGGAGCGAGGGAAGGACAACATCTGGCTTGCTACCCTTTGAAGTTCAGCTCACCTTCTAGTGTCTGGAGTGGAGGCCAAGGAAAGAGCAGGAGGCCTTTAAGCAATTGAGACAAGAGGGCAGAGGTCTTTGGTCAATTCCTTGGGAAATGGGTTTCATATGAGAGTCAGAAGGGAGAAGGGAGTGATTGCAAACGTGTAAAGTTAATGATGTGTGCATCCAAGCAGCATCAAGCTGCAGAAGTAGGAAGCCCTGACACCGTAACGAAAGCCTCGGCCCTAGACTCAATTACACTGAAATGAATTGATTCTCAGGACAGACTCCCACAAGCAAAGGATAACAGGGACACTGTGGTTCTTTTTAAGAAGTAAGGGCTTAGAGACTGCTGGGGGATGATGGGCGTTCTAGGAATGGAATGAATTGAAATGGATCATAACAAAGAAAGAAAACATTTCCACCCCCATCTTGTGAGCCCCCAGTGCCATTAAAACATGCATTCATTGAAGGAGGGGACCTCTGCCACCAGCAGAATGTCCCAGCACCCTCCTTCCAGTGTCACCTCACAGGCTCCCCAAACTTCAGTTGCAGTGTGTACTTAGTCTGCTCCCCTGCTCCCTGCCGCCTGCACCATCTGAGACTGCGCCATCTGAGCAGCGCTGCCAGGCTCCACACGGAGTGTGTCGACTTGCTGTGTTTGTGAGGTGGAGGGCTGAGCCACATGTTAGACACATGCAGGAAATGCATCGTAACAATCCGATGTTTAAAATTCAGAGGGGAGGGCAGCGTCTGGCGTGGGACTGATCAGGTTCCAAATCTCTTTCCTGGAGTCAGATTTAAAAGAGAAATGCTAAGGGAAAGTCTGTGATAATATGGGTGAGTCCCGACAAGCCACAGGTTCCTTTCTGTTTCTGTTTGTAGATTTCTGAAGTCTCTTGGTCTCTTCCCACAAGGACGAGTCCATCCATGTGGAAGTTTACAGAGCTCTGAAAGCTGCCTCTTGTGATCATTAGCATCAAGTTCAGAGAATCTGATTTCCTACGAGTTCACTTGCAGGCCGGCAGCCTCCTTTTACTGTAATACCTTCGTAATGTTTTATTGTTGTTGTTGCTGAGACCTTAAGCGCTGCCATCTGAATGCCGCGTCTAGTTTTACTGATGTTAACCAGTCACCCAATCATAATCCAGTCTCCAAAATTTCTCTCTGAGACAAACCACAGCTTAGATTGGTCTTGTTCCAGCTCCCTGGCACACGCCCATGGGAGAAGACGCTTTTGAGCCTGAGGACTCTTCGAGGCCTCCTGTCTGTCTGTCTGTCTGCTCCCCTGCAGCTGCTCTGAGTCACTGTTCACATTGTGTCTCACTTAGGATGTGAGGGTTTGTAGCTCTTGCTGGGAAGTAGATTTCCTGGGCTCTCTGGCCTAACATTTAATCTCTACAGTCACTCCACTCAAGAAGAGAATCAGGAGGCAGGAAAGCCATGGAGTGAGCAAGAAAACTCACCGGAAGGATGACAAAGATTCATCCCTGTGAGCATGGCTCTTCAGTCATCCCTGTGAACACAGCTCCTCAGAGTCATCCCCATGAGCACGTCTCTTCAGAGTCACCCCTGTGAGCACATCTCTTCAGAGTCATTCCCATGAGCACATCTCTTCAGAGTCATCCCCATGAGCACATCTCTTCAGAGTCATCCCTGTGAGCACATCTCTTCAGAGTCACCCCTGTGAGCATGTCTCTTCAGAGTCATCCCCATGAGCATATCTCTTCAGAGTCATCCCCATGAGCACATCTCTTCAGAGTCATCCCTGTGAGCACATCTCTTCAGAGTCACCCCTGTGAGCATGTCTCTTCAGAGTCATTCCCATGAGCACATCTCTTCAGAGTCATCCCCATGAGCACGTCTCTTCAGAGTCATCCCTGTGAGCACAGCTCTTCACAGTTCACCAGGACTGCATAGAGAACTTCATTTTACCTTCAAGCCATAACAGATGTAGTCTTCTTTTTAGAATAAGGAAGCTGAGTTGCTGGAGGGACAGCTCAGCAGTGAAGAGAACTGTATGTTGTCACAGAAGATCCAGGTTCTTCTCTCAGCTGGTTCACAACCATCCATAACTCCAGTTCCAGAGGCCTTTGATGCCCTCTTCTGACCTCTGTGGGCATCAGGCACACACATAGCACACATGTGAAAGGCAGACAAAATAACTCATGCACAGAAAATAAATAAACCTAAAAATGAGAAACAAAAAAGGAATAAGAAGGCGGCCCAGTTTGCAGCCGTGGCTCAGCTGAAGCCTCACACCATTGGTAGTGGAGTCAAGAGTCAGATACCTTCAGTCAAAACACTCAGCCGATCTGTCCAGGTAGCATCTCTCTCTGCAGCAGATATTTCAGACATCAAGACTGGTTGTAAATAGCTTTATTTAATCAAATACTGAGTGTTTAATCTCAAATTAGCACTCCCCTTTCACCTATGGTATTTCTAAGATTCTTCTCTCTTAGCCTGCTGATGGTGACAGCACTTGGGTAAAATAATAAATAATAATTTCACTCAATACTTATAATAAGAGAAAAGAGGTAAAATTGCATTCATTTGTCTGTTTGTTTATTACTTGGACATAGTCTCACCATGCAACCCCGGCTGGCCTGAAACTCACTATTTAGAACCAGGGCATCCCCAAATTTGCAGCAATCCCCCTGCCTCTGTCTTTCAAGGGTTCAGACTACAAGAGAGCATCACTATCCTAATGGAAATAAGATAAAATAAATTTAAGAAACTAGCAAAAATGAAGCATTTTTATTACCCAGTTTTACAGAAAGTGATGTCAGCACACAGAGAAGGAAGCAGTGGCTGGTGGTATGGATTTGACAGAGGGTGGTGGTTTTTAAAATTCTCCAGTCTTGAGAAATTCCTATCCTCATTCCCCATGGGTCAGAACTAAGGAATAATTTAGGGCTTGTGACTGCCCCCTTTCTCTAATCATGGGTTCAGTTACATGGAAGATTGCTTTTTTAAAGTCTATCTTTATTTCATGTGCTTTGGTGTTTTCTGTGTGAAGGTGTTGGATCCCCTGAAACTAGAGTTACAGACAGGTGTAAGCTGCCGTGTGGATGCTGGGAATTGAACCTGGATCCTCAGAAAGAGCAACCCCTGCTCTTAACTACTGAGCCATCTCTCCAGCCCTGGCAGACTACTTATAACTTTCCAGCCCTCAGAGTTCTGAGACAAGCAGGCACTAACCACCATCTAGGGGGAGAGAGAGGAGCTTCATGCCTCCTGCTTCTCTCTGACTCTGGTGAACTCTTAAGCACGCCTCATTAAAAATGGAGCATCGTGACATTTCAAGAAAACACCTACTAGGGATGTAAATTGTCAGAAAAACATACGCATGCCTATTCTTAAGAAATTT